>CM053400.1:17582832-17607896 GCA_028644305.1 Xerus rutilus | reverse complement strand
TTAGGGAGGCTGAGACAGGAGAATCGCGAGTTCAAAGCCAGCCTCAGCAATGGCGAGGCGCTAAGCGAGCAACTCAGTGAGACCCTGTCTCTACATAAAACACAAAATAGGGCTGGGGATGTGGCTCAGTGGTCGAGTGCCCCTGAGTTCAATCCCCAGTACCACAAAAAAAAAAAAAAAAAAAAAAAAAAAAAAAAAGGAACACCACTGATCTTCATACTATCTCTAGTTTTTCCCTTTCCAGAAAGTCATATAGTTGAAATAAAAGAAAAAAAATATATATATGTCCTTTTTTCACACTGGCTTCACTAAGCAATATGTGTGTAAGTTTCCTCCATATCGTGTCTTTGTTTTGGAGAAGCCAGTCTCACTATGTTGCCCAGGCTAGTCTTGAACTCTTGAGTTCAAGTGACCCTTCTGCCTTAGCTTCCCCAGTAGCTTAGAACACAGGCACTTGCTACTGCACCCAGCCTCCCCCCCCTTTTTCTGGGTACTGGGGATTGAACCCAGGGGCACTTTACCACTGAGTTACATCCCCTACCCTTTTTAATTTTTGAGACAGAGTCTCACTAAATTGCTTAGGGCCTCAGTAAGTTGCTGAGGCTAGCCTTGAAGTTGCAATCTTCCTGCCTCAGCCTCCTGGAGTCACTAGGATTACAGATGTGTGCTCCCAAGCCCCATGATTATGTGTGTGTGTATGTGTACAGGGATGGAACCCAGAGTCTCATACATGCTAGGCAAGTGCTCCACTACAAGCCAACCTCCTGTTATCTTTTGGTGTCTTGATAGCTCATTTTTTATCATGAATAATATTCCATTGTATGGTTGTACTAGTTGATCCATTCACTTTTTGAAGAACATCTTGGTTGCTTCCAGCTTTTGATGATCAAGAATAAAGATGCTATAAATATTCATGTACAGATTTTTGTGTGGATATAAGATTTCAACTCCTTTGGGTAAGTACCAAGGAGTGTAGCTGGATCATATAGTAAGACTATGTTTGGCTTCGTAAGAAACTGCCAAACTGTCTTTGAAAGTGGCTGTACCATTTTGCATTTCCACTGGCAATGAATGAGAGTTCCTGTTGCTCCACATCCTTGGCAGCATTTGGTATCGTCTTTAATTTTTTTTAAGCCATTCTAAGAGTTGTGTAGTGTTTTTTTTTTTTTTTTTCAGTACTGGGGACTGAACCCAGGGATGCTCTACTACTGGGCTACATCCCCAGACCTTTCAATTTTTTGTTAAGACAGGATCTTGTTAAGTTGCCCAGGCTGACCTTAAACTTGTGATCCTCCTGTCTCAGCTTCTCCAAGAAGCTGATGTTACCAATGTGAGCCACTGACCCCAGCTCATTGTTTTAATTTGCAATTTCCTAACGACATAATGTTGAATGCCTTTTCATATGCTATTAGCCACCTATCTATCATCATTGATGAGGAATCTAATCAGATTTTTCTTCTTTTGTACTGGGGATTTAATCCAGGGATATTTTACCAGCCATTTCTAATTTTTTATTTTGAGACTGGGTCTCACTAAGTTGCTGAGGCTGGTCTTGAGTTTACTATCCTCCTGTCTTAGTCTCTCAAGTTGCTGGGATTATATGTGTGCACCATAGCACCTGGCTTATTCAGATCTTATGCCCACTTTCAAATTAGGTTTTCAAAATGTTGAGCTTTGGGAGTTATTCATATATTTTAGATTCAAGACCTTTTCCTGATATGTGTTTTGGAGATATTTCTGCACAGCCCTTGGCTTGTCTTTTTCATTCTTTTTAACAGTGTCTTTTGCTGGGCAGAAGTTTTTAATTTGAATGAAGTCCAACTTGTGAATCTTTCTTTCATGGATTGTGCTTTTGGTCTTGTATCTAAAAGCTTATTACCAGATTCAAGGTCATCTAGCTTGTTATTTTCTAGGAGTTTTATACTTTTGTGTTTTACATTTATTATACATCATGAGTTAATTTTTGTGAGCTTTTTTGCATGTGGATGTCCAGTTGTCCATTATTTGCTGAGAAAGGATAGTCCTCTATCAAACTGACTTTGTTCCTTTGTGTGGGTCTATTTCTGGATTCTTAGTCATTCCATTGGTCTCTTAGTCTATTCTTTTGCCAATACCACACTGTCTTTACTACTGTAGTTTTTAGTATTTTAATTTTTTTTTTTTGTACCAGGAATTGAACTCAGGGGTACTTGACCACTGAGCCACATCCCCAGCCCTATTTTGTTTTATGTAGAGACAGGGTCTCACTGAGTTGCTTAGTGCCTTGCTGTTGCTGAGGCTGGCTTTTTTTTTTTTTTTTGGTACTGGAGATTGAACTCAGGGACACTTGATCACTGAGCCACATCCCCAGTCCTATTTTTGTGTTTTTTGTTTTTTATGTAGAGACAGGGTCTCACTGAGTTGCTTAGAGCCTCGCCATTGCTGAGGCTGGCTTTGAACTCGCAATTTTCTTGTCTCTGCCTCCCTAAGTGCTGGGATTACAGGCTTGCACCACCGTGCCTGGCTTATTTTATTTAATTTACATATTGGTACTGGGGATTGAACTAAGGGATGCTTTACCACTGAGCCACATCCCCAGCCCTTTTTGTTTTGTTTAGAGACAGGGTCTCACCAAGTTGCTTAGGGCCTTGCTCAATTGCTGAGGCAGGCTTAGAACTCGCGATTCTCCTGTCTCAGCCTCCCTAAGTGCGGGGATCACAGGTGTGTGCCACTGTGCTCAGCTTCTTCACTGTTGTACTGGCTATTCTAGGTCTTCTGCCTCTCCATATAAACTTTTGAATCAGTCTGCTGATATTCACAAAATAATTTGCTGGGGCTTGTATTGGAATTATGTTGAAGTTATACAGCAAGTTGGAAAGAACCAACATGTTAATAATGTTCAATCTTCCTATCCATAAACAAAGTATACTTATTTCTTAAAAATATTTTGTAGAGCTGGGCGTGGTGGTGCACTCCTGTAATCTCAGCACTTTGGGAGGCTGAGACAGGAGAATCGCGAGTTCAAAGCCAGCCTCAGCAATGGTGAGGCGCTAAGCCTCAGACCCTGTCTCAGCAATGGTGAGGCGCTAAGCCTCAGACCCTGTCTCTACAAAAAACACAAAATAGGGCTGGAGATGTGGCTCAGTGGTTGAGTGCCCCTGAGTTCAATCTCCAGTACCAAAAAAAAAAATTCTTTTTAGTTGCAGATGGGCACAATACCTTTATTATTATATGGTGCTAAGGATGGAACCCAGTGCCTCACAGGTGCCAGGCAAGCACTCTACCACTGAGCCACTTATTTTGATCTTCTTTGATTTCTTATTAATTTTGCTTAGCGCCTTGCTGTTGCTGCGGCTGGTTTTTGAACTCGTGATTCTCCTGCCTCAGCCTCCTGAGCCGCTGAGATTACGGAATTTTGTAGTTTTATTCACATAGACCTTTACATTTATTAGATTTATTCCTGTGGTTTTTGTTTTGTTTTGTTTTGTTTTTGTGCTAATGAGGTGACCCGTGGAGCACTGGGTACTTCTGGAGCAGTGAAACTATTCTGTGTGAAAAGGGAAGTTGGATACCTGACATTATGCCTTTGTAAAAACACACAGAGCTATACAACACAGAGTGAACCCTAATGTAAGCTATGGATTTTGGTTCATCATCAGTATCAATACTGGTTCATTAATTGTGAGAAATGAATCACACTAATGCAAATGTTAATAATAGGTAAAACTGAACCAGGGAGAGGGCATATGAAACTCACTGTACTATCTGCTTAATTTTCTGTATGCCTAAAACTTTCCTAAAAGAGTAAATATCATTAATTTAAAGGGAGTGAGGTGGGGAAAAGAATAAAGGAAGCCGGGCACGGTGGCACAAGCCTGTAATCCCAGCACTTAGGGAGGCTGAGACAGGAAAATCGTGAGTTCAAAGCCAGCCTCAGCAATGGCGAGGTGCTAAGCGACTCAGTGAGACCCTGTCTCTACAAAAAACACAAAATAGGGCTGGGGATGTGGCTCAGTGGTCCAGCACCCCTGAGTTCAAACTCCAGTACCAAAAAAAAAAAGAATAAAGGAGCACCAACTCCAAGTGAGAGGGCTGGTGGGAAATTCTTCTAATGGCTCCTCCTTGCCTATAGGAGGAGCCCATAGTCTCTCACCAAGCACAGGAAATCCTCCACAATTTGCCTCTCTAGGCATCCCTCTAAAATCCAGCCAAAAAGAATCACTTAGGGTCTACCAGGAATCTGTGACACTGCATTACTCTCTTGGCCTGGAACACTGTCTCTCCCTTGCATGATCTGGAAATATCTTGAAGCTTCTGCAGACTTTAATTTGGGAACATAAAAGATAATGCCAGCCTGTAACAACTGCTTTATAACACAACCTATTGTGTTTCTGGTAGGACCTCTTTCTGTTAGGTTTTCTGGATGAAACCAAATATAACTAAGCTGGCTCCAACCTGGTTCTTTCCAAATGTACAAGCAGAAGAATCACAAAGTTTCAGTAGTGAAATTACATTCTCACAGCACTGAACCACAGTTCCCAAACTACATTGAGGACTCTTAGGGCTTCATGGCAAATTCCAGGGGGCAAGGTAGGATATTTTACATTTGAGAAGCACTCAACATCTATTGGCTACTGAGAAAAATACTAGTTGTTCAAGGTAGTTCAGTTTCATTATTAGACTGTATTACACTGCTTTTGACTATGTCATTAAGAAGCTGGGTTTTAGTTGGGTGGGTGGTGGCGCACACCTATAAACCCAACTACTGAAGAAGCTGAGGAAGGAGGTCAGTTCAAATGCAAGTTCAAGGCCAGCCTGGGCAACTTAGTGAGGCCATGTCTCAAAATAATTTTTTTTTTTTAAAGTGGGGATGTAGCTCAGTTGTAAAGTACCCCTGGGTTCAATCCTCAGTACTGGGATGGGGGGGGGCGGGATCTGGGCACAGTGGTGCATGCCTGTAATCCCAGCAGCTTGGGAGGCTGGGGAAGGGGGATCACAAGTTCAAAGCCAGCCTCAGCACTTAGTGAGACCTTGTCTCAAAATAAAAATAAAAAGGGCTGGGGATGTCATTCAGTGGTTAAGTGTCCCTAGATTCAATCTCTAGCATCGCCACCCCCTGCAAAAAAAAAAAGAAAGAAAAAAGCAAATGAAATTCAGCATGGAATAGGAAACATGGCTGACAGTGACAGTATCTGTTCTGATTAGAAAGTTTGACAGTTGTGTGGTGCCCAACAGGTGCACAGATCCCACTAGTAACTGCATTTATTTAAGAATATTATATGTATTATTATTTATTTTTTAAAATATTTTTTTAGTTGTAGAGAACATAATACCTTTATTTTATTCATTTATTTATATATGGTGCTGAGAATCGAACCCAGTGCCTTATGCATGCTAGGCAAGCGCTCTACCACTGAGCCACCACCCCAGGCCATTATGTGTATTATTTGTAAAATAGCAAGTAACTTGTTAGGACATAAACATATATTAAGTGATTTGGGCTTGATGACTTAGTAAATTGAACTGATTGATAGTTTTTTTTTTTTTTTTTTTGGTCTTAGGCACTCCATGAAAAAATTACGGGGATGCTAATGGTGCTGTGATCCAAGAAAGTTCGGAATCCTCTGGTCTAAGAAATCATCTGATAATCTAGAACACATAAAAAAAAAGCAGAAACAAAAACAAAAACCTGCTAGATGCGGTTGCTCACACCTGTAATCCCTGCACTTAGGGAGGCTGAGACAGGAGAATCATGAGTTCAAAGCCAGCCTCAGCAATGGCGAGGTGCTAAGCAGCTCAGTGAGACCCTGTCTCTACATAAAACACAAAATAGGGCTGGCGATGTGGCTCAGTGGTCGAGTACACCTGAGTTCAATCCCCAGTACCAAAACAAAAACAAAAACAAAAACCTTGCAGGTTTTGAAATCAATTTAGTGGATTACAACAAGTATTTTCTCCCTAACAAAACAGAAATGTAAATAGAGCAAATTGCCTGTAGCAAGGGTAAGTAAAACTTTCTAGCTCATCATATATATATATATATATATATATATACACACACATACATATGTGTGAGATAATTATGTGTATACACAATACACATACACAATACACACACGTACATACACACAAGTATGCATGTGTTTCTCGGGTCACAGAATGAACTGTATATTTCTCATCTGAATATTTGAATTCTGGTTTTAAAAGTTTGAAAAACCACTAAGACTCCAAGCTCCTTATTTTTCAGGAAAGAAAGCCAGAGAGTGAAAGCTGATTACTGCAAATCGCAGTCACCAGAGCTGGGTTTTGTGCTGGGCCCTGCTGGACTGAATGGTCCCAGCTCACACCAGCCCTACAAGGCAAGCCTCCTTCTGCCTGGTGAAGGAGTGGTTACTCAAAGTCATGGAGCTACAGAGAGGAGGTACCCTCACTTTGGTCCCAAGACCCATTTGCACCCCACAAATGCCACCAGCCACAACTAGAACAAAATGGTTTTAATCAATTGCGTCACCCTCACTCTCCTGGGAGCAGAGCAACAAAAAGGCTCGTCTCCTGCCCCCAGAGGACAGTAAGGCTTATGTGTCCCTCCACACTGCAGGGCCCAGGCTGGGCAGGCAAGGGCGGGGGAGAGGCAGGAGGCAGGGAGGGAGGAAATGGCGGGTGGCTCGAACACAGGAAAGCAAAGGGGCCCTGGCCAGTTCTTGTGCCCCAGGGCCTATCCCCAATACTCCTGCTCCCTACTCCCTGGCTCGAGAAAGGTCATGGAAAGAGACAGGGGAGCAAGTCCCAGCAGCAGGAGAAGCAGCAGCAGCTGTTTCCCTCACCAATAAATATACTTCATTACCAAGCTAGAAGAGAGGGGTGGGAAGCAGGACTGGGGTGGGCAGGAAGGGGAAGAAGCTGCCACCTGTGTCGCTGGGATTAAAGCAATGAGATGGTGCCAGACCCCCCACCACTAGCCTCACCCCCCTCATCTTCTTAAAACTGTGAAAAAGCTTTTAACATGGCCCTCCTGTCTCCAGGGCTGCTCTGAAGCCTGACTGAGAGGAGGCACCTGGCAGAGACAGGGGCTGAGTGAGGGAGAGAGAGGGAGGGAGGGCGGGAGAGATGGGAGGCTGCTGCTCCCCAGAGGCTGCAGCTGGAGGGCTGGAGCCAAGGAAGCGCGGAGGGTAAGGGGGAGGGAGAAAGGAGGGGGGAAAACCAACTACCTAGAGCAGCTCAAGAGAGAGGAGCCAAGGGGGTGAGGGAGAGGAGGGCTTGGTGGGGGGGTGATTGCTGCATCCAGTGTAAAGCTTGGGGCTGAGAAGAGAGGGGCTGAGTTAGGCATTTTCCCACCAACCTCCCCCTAGAGCAGCAGGGGACAGAGAGAAGCCATCACTTCTTTGGTCTTTGTGGCTGCTCAGCAGTGGGGTGGGAAGGAGGGCAGAAAGGGCAGAGCCAGGCCCTTAGCAGGAAGCGCCACCTCAGCAGAGTAGGCCCAGCGGGAGCTCAGGCAAAAAGGTCACAGTGAGGCCAAGGAGCGCCCAAGAGGAAAGTGGCCATGGTACAGAAGTGGCTGCATGGGTGGGTGGGGTATGGTGCAGTGCCCCAGTCCCTGCAGGTTCCTCAGGAAAGGCAGAGCCCCTGATGGAGCACAGGCTCAGGGCCAGAGCCAGTGCCCAGGAGCAAACAAGGAGGCTCCACTGCCACCAAGGCAGACGGCCCAGCCTTGCCCACTCTAGGGCTCCCATCCTTCCTTTTGCTGTGGAGGGAGGGTGGAAAGCCGTCCTTTCTCAGAACCTTCCCTGAAGACCATAGGGAAGCTGGCCCTGCAGGCGGGACAGCAAGAGTGGCACAGGCCAAGTTGGCCTTTACCAACTGGGAGTTCCACTCCCCCTCCTGCTGCCAACTAAAGGGCAGGGCAGCCCTTGAGGACAGTGTCAGCCCTTGCCTCCCCACTGGAGGCAGAAGGGGTTTTGAGGCAGGCCAGAGCCCTCCAGGGAAGTGGAAGCAGGAGATGTGGCATATGGAGGGCCTTCCCCTCCTGCTCTTCTGCTCAGGGCTGGGGACAATCAAGGGACAATCAGCTCAAGAGTCTGAAAGCCGGCAAGTTGCAGCAACCCCCACCCCCAATGCCAAACAAACAAACAAAACAGGGGAAATGAAAAAATGGGGAGGTGGGGGTGGGAAGACAAACCAAAATAGAACCCCCTGACCTCTTGCCCAGGGAGGAGGGTCCAGCCAGTAGCATAGGGCTGGGGACCGGGGCTAGGAGTGTCTAGCTGGGCCGGCATTGCACCTGACCCTCGGAGCTGTCCTCATCATCAGAGGCCCCGGCACCCCCACTGCTCAGGCCTGTGATCCGGTAGCCCATGTTGAGCAGCATCACCTCCAAGGGGTCTGCATTCATGCGCCGCTGGTTGGCCTGTGAAGCACCCTCCATGTCTTCCACAACTCGGCCAGTGAGGTCTTCGCTCTGTGGTGGAGGAGAGGGCAATGCAAGTGGGCTCAGGGTGGGAGGGACCCCAAGATACTGAAGGAGGCAAGTGCACAGGACATGTGCACAGGGGTGGCAGGGAGGGGAGCATACAGACTGAACCACACAGGGAGGAGCTGCGTGTATCTGGAGATGTGTGCTGGGGGACAGGACGCGTGTACAGAGAAATATATGGGGGAAACACACACAGCGGGTGTATACAAGACGAATGACACCACACTGGGTTATGTCTGTATGGGACACACGCACACACTAGGATGCAAGTTGGGGAGACACACCATGTCAGGAGAACACACAACTGGATACGGGGAGAGGGCAGGTATAGGTCCCTCTCGTTCTCTTGTTACACGCTCACTAGGCAGCCCCTCCTTCATCCTTCCTTTCCATCTTCTCTCCAGGGAGGCATGTCACAAATTATCTTGGGGCTGGGAGTGGAGGGCCACACTGGCCTCAGCCCCATGGGCTAGATGCCACAGGCATCATTTCTTAGTCCTTGCAGTGACCTTTGGAGTGATGCTGTCATTCCCATTTCAAGCATAGGTAGTTAAGTTGCAGTGCGTGAAGGGGTAGGACTCAAACTCAGGCCCACCAGATGCCAAATCCTGCACCCTTCCCTGTGGCCTCTGAACTGCTTCTGGGTGGAACCACCACATGGAACATAAGGGGAAGATCTCTGGGAAACCTGAGGCACCCTTCTCAGGAGGGCTGCAGCTGATCTGGTTCTCCCTGCCCTCCTGCACCTGTTCTTCATGTATGGGCATCTCATCTTCACAGCTAGCTCAAGGATATTCTCCAAGAGAGCAGGAGCCAACTCTTGCCCCTGGAAGTGCCCACTGTATTTGGAGCTTCCAAGCCTTGTACCCTCACCTCTGGTCGGGGGTTCCAGAGTCGCACGACAGGATCGATGCCACTGGTGGCCAGGAAGCAGTAGCTGGGATGTGGTTGCAGGCAATTGACGATGGACTCATCCCCCTGGAGCACGCGCACTAGGTTGGTAGTCTCCTTTTCCCAGATGAAGAAGGAGCCATCGTCAGAGCCACTGACGATGTACTGAGCGTTGCTGGCGGGGGGCAAAGGGCAGGGAGGTCAGGTGGGGTACTGCCCTAAAGCCTCAAATAGAGGCCACATGGCTTAGGGCAAGAGGGAGCATGAAGTCTGTTGTCACTCAGTCCCCCACACTTGGGGATTTGCCCTTGACTCAGAATTCCCACGCATGTGGGAATCTGTCCATACCACAGAACCTAGTCATTGTTCTCTTAAACCTAGCATGGGTGACTGCCTGGTTCCCCCAAAGCACAGTATAACCCAAGTGATGCCAGGATGGGCTCTGCACCCCTTAGATCTCTAAGAACAGCCTTGCCTAGGTCCCGTAGCACTCCTAGACTTCTTGGAACCAGACCCTCAATCCACAGTGCAGGCCCTCACATGCTGACACTGAGAGGATCTTAGTGGGGAGACTCGATCTCACCCACCCAAAGACTGAGTGCAAGCCGCTATGAAACAGGGCTGGAGGTGACGGTGTCCGAGACATGGCCTTTTTCCCTCAGTACCCGGGGCATAGTTCGGGGCACACAATGGCTGGGCCATGATTCCCAGCTTGAGGGCTCTTGCCTCATCTTCCCGCAGCAGAGAAAAGCTGCAAGCAACCAGACAAAGTAAATCTGGCAAATGCAGAGAGAGGAGGAGTTAGGGAGGAAGGGATGGTCGGCACTACACTGGATGCTTCACTTGGATTATCTTGTTAGTCCTTGTTGTGGCCCCATGAGTGGATATGGCTGGTTTCATATCATAGGTGAAGAGACTGAGGCTGACAGAGGTAAAGCCATTTGCCCAAGGGCACAGAGGAAGACCTGGGAGCTGGGGTTCTTTTCTAAAAGCATTATGCTCCCAATGCCATCCCACCCCCTGCTCCTGCAGCCAACTGGGCTGTGCCCTCCTCCTGTTCAGGGCCTCGGACCTGCCAAAGAAATTGGCCTCCTTGATATCTGTGGTGGTGTTGCAGTGGCCACAGTAGCGGAACTGATAGTCATAGCTTCGCTCCCGCAGTACCATCTCATCTTCTGAGATGGAGTCCTTGCGGCTTGTGCTTCGGAGGCGGACTGGGCCGCTGCCACCACCGCCACCACCACCAGCGCCCTTCTTCTCTTCTGGGGGAAGAGAGCAAGCAAAGGTAAGAGTACTGTCCCTCCCCACCCTCCCACACCTTTTCTCCACCCATGGCCCAGTGTTCAGCCCAAGTACTGACAATCTAGGGTTACCTGCCTCCACCCTTACTATGGAGAATTGGGAAAAGGTTGTGGGAAAGGTGTGTCCTTGGATCCTGCCATCTTTTGAGGATGTCTAAGAGGAGACTTTTGAAGCCAGGAGAATCGTGGTTCAGTTCTCTGAGCAAAGGAATAAAGACCTAGGAGCTCTGAGAATGCACGGACTCAAGGAATGTCTCTGTGGATGACAGAGGCAGGGGGCAGGGGCGGGGGGGGGAGGCACTAGTAAAAAGAACCTGAATGGGTGACTTTCACAAAGACTTACGGCTCTTAAGGCAGTAAGGACAAAGCTCATATATTCTGCAGAACAAGTTTTTATGGATTCCCACTGCAGCAGTGACTGGTTGACAGGTAAAATCACACTGGTCTTCTGTTTGCTAAACGTGCCTCATTCCTACCTGCTCTGGGGCCCTTGTATGTACTGGTTCCCATGAGAAGGACTCTGCGCCTCCCAGACACCTGTGTCCTCGGAATCCTCAGATCTTGGCTTAAATGTCTGTTGCTGAAGAACCCCAGGTTGCCATCAAACCTTCCCCGCCATACCCCTACGCTCCTCATGGCCCCCAGGCACTCATCATTCTCTGTCTCTCTTTCAGTGCTTGGTTCCTTTATGAAGCTACAAACTCCACCAACACTGAGATCTCAAATGAGAGACACAGCTGTCTTCTCAGGGCTCAGCACAGTGCCTGGCACATGGCAGTTGTCTGATAACTTCATTAAACAAATAAACCAATCCCATGGTTAGTAAGTTACAAAGGAGAGGAGCGAGGTTCTGTTTTTGCCTCCAGTGAGCTCACCTTCCATGTTTATAGACCACACCATCATGCCCAGCCCAGTCTCAAAGCTGGCTAGCTAGCGAGGTGAGCCAGGCAGGACTTCATGAGCCCTTTGTACAGGTGAGACAGTGGTTCAGAGGCTGTGCTGTACCCACAGCCACATAGTTACCACCCGGTAGAGCTGAGGTAGGAACGAGGCATTTCTGTTGCTCTGTGCTGTGGTCTCTGCTGCATTTGCACAGACTGGAACAAAGACAATGACCAGCTCCTGCCTCTCTCTCAGCTCAATGAGGCTGCCAAGGCCCTGTCTGTGAGCAGGTGGGAAGGCCCAGCTGGAGACCACATGGCCTGACTGGGTTCAGCTTCCTCCTACGCCAGGTGCTTTGAACACGCTAGAGATAATCCTCCACAGAAACTCTCAATGGGAGGTGCTAACATTTCCCCTCTTTGGGTGAGGAAACTGAGTCTCAGTGGGATTGAGAGTCGTCTCAAAGTCACATGGTTTCTGAATCAGCACCTGAGTTCAGGCCTCTCCAATCCCTGAAACATATTGTCTCCAAAAGGTCACGCAGCCCCTCAAACAAGTGAGTGACAGCCACCCTTCCTTGGTGCCCACTCACCACCATCGTTTTTGGAGAAGAGAGCGGCTGTGATGTCACGGCCCAATGCGTCACAAGCACTGCTGTGGGCCTGCTCCGGGAACTTCCCTTTGAAGTCATCCAGGCACTCCAGGGCCTCGGCCACATACTTGAGCTCAAAGAGGCAGCGGGCCAGGCGGAAGTGTGCCTTCAGGTGGCATGGGTTGAGGGAGATGGCCTTGAGGCAGTCCCTCAGGGCATCATAGTGGTCACCGTCCCTGGGAAGGCAGGGGAGTGTGGCTTGGAAGGTGGGACCACATGGCAAGCAAAAGGTCGGTCTTACTCATCTCCTCTGCTTCCGGTGGCCACCCCAGCCCACCTCTGATAGACCTGAAGGTGAGGGGAGTTGGAGGTGAAGAGAATCCAGCCCAAGTCTTCCTCCCTGGGAGATGGAGTATGTGAAGGAGCAAACTAAGAACCCTGAGGAGTTGGTGAGGTAGCAGAAGCTGGTGTTCGGCTGCCCTCTGCTGGGCACAGGTTGCAACTGCACATCGCTTCCCCCCCAGGCACCCGCAGCTCTGCAGCAGAAGGCCTGGCATCCTGCCCACCTCAGGCTCCCCAAGCCCTCCTCCTCTCTTCCTTCATCCACCTCCTCAAATCCCCCTGCTGGCCTTCAAAGCCATGTCCAAGCAGGGGGCCCTCAAGGACAGTTCTGTGGTTTGGGGAAGCCAGAAGTGCCAGGCTGGGGACTCAGGGTCTGACCAGCAGGCAGCAACCCTCATCCAGACCCCCCTCTGTCCTGGCTGACTGATCCGCAGCAGCTGTGGCCTCTACCTCCTGGGGCTGGAGGATGGGGCCTGACTGTCTGGCACAGTCAGCTCTCTGGAAGCTGATGGCGAGGGGGCTGAGCACGCCAGAGCTCCAAATTGTCCCCACTCACTTCTCCAACCTAAGTATGGATGAAGGGAAGTGGGAGAGTTTTTCTGGAGGGGGGAGTAAGTAGGTGGAGGTAAAAGGAGAAGCCCCTCCTTCTCCCACCCTGTGCCAGAATACAAGAGGGCTGCTGCCCTGGACCCCAGAGACCTGTCCTTGTCTCTCATCTGGAGAGCGAGACAGGTCACTAGAGCTAATTCCTCTTTGGAAGCATATTTTCTTTTCCTCTTGCTGCTGGGAAGGGGTTGGTCTACTCAAGCAGTAAGCAGTATTCCCTAGAGCCAATGGCCCCTCCACCAAGGGCACAGCTCACAGCCCTCCTGCGCAGCCTAAGTAGGCCTGACACTGGAAGGCTCCTTCTGATCCTTCTCTCCCTATAGCACTCCAGAGGGAGCACCAGTCCTTGGAACAGCCACTCTCAGACCAGGAACCAGCAGCTCAGCAGTGTGAAGGCAGGAGACAGAGCTGCTTTGATAGCATGGCCTGCGTCAGAACCAGTGGCTATGACGAAGAAGCAGGCACTGTTTGGAAACCCAATTACTGCCTGCAAGGTGCCCCTCCAAGCTCCTGGGAAGAGCCAGACCGGAGACAAGCCAGAAGCCAGAGGGTGGTCTGCATCCAGGAGCAGATGGCAGCCCTGGGGAGACTGGCCTGGGACAGAATGTGACATTATAGGGGTCACTGACAGGCATGTGGGGATTCAGGGAGAGAGAGGCTGGCCCCAGGGCTCACCCATCCTAGTCACACTGCCAGATCAATCTCCCTGAAAGGACGGCTTTCTGAGCATCCCTCTCCTGCACAAAACTCTCTAGTAGCTGCCCGTCATGCACTGAATTGAGGCCAAACGCCACTGCTCTGCATTCCAAGCCCTTCCCAGGCCAGCCCCAGGCTACCTCACAGACTCATCTCCTGCCAGTCCCTTCCCGAACCCTCTGCTCCAGCCAAATGGATTTGCTGTTCTGAAGCAAGCTCTTCAGTCAGTCCCCCACCCCCACACCTTGGTTCACACCATTTCATCTCCCTGGAATGTCCTTCCCCATGCTATCTTCCTCCCCTTCATCTCCTTGTCTAAGCCTATCCACACTTCAAGCCCACACAGATACCAGGGTTTTTTTGTTTTGTTTTGTTTTGTTTTTTGTGTGGTGCTGGGGATGGAACCCAGGGCCTCACGCATGCTTGCAAAGCCCCACCACTGGGCTACACCCCCATCCCCAGACACCGTGTCTTTCTGGTACTTCACTAATTCCCAGCTAAAGCAATCACAACACTTCACCTGACTATTTACGAGACTTAACTGCTTTCTGCCTCTTCAGTACTGAACTATGCCTGGAACTTTACTCACTGTCCGGAGGCTGGGGTCTTTGGAGCATGGGGTGCAGAAGGACAGCACCTGGTGTACCTAGCACACAGTAGCGGCTCAGAGAACAAGATGAGGATATTACTCATTTCTCTTAGCAAGAATGTAGGCTTGAAGCTGAGGCTCAGCCTAGAGCCTGGATGAGGACTATCATATTGTACCCAATTGTTGGGACAGAGAGGTGACACACCTCAGGATAACCCGAAAACAGTCCACGTGAGCCCTAGGAAAATTCCTGATGCCTGAGCTAGGCCGGTAGGGGTGCATCTTCCCCACCCCCACTAACATCCTGCTGACTTGGGTGGGTTTCTTAAGCTTCCCCAGGCCTGCCTAGTTTCAGCCAGACGATGGCACACCAGCTGGCCTGTCTGTCTGGGCAGAGCCGACGTATGCCAGACGGAGCAGAAATGGCTGTGGGCCCAGCTCTATCCATCTCCAGTTCTGGCCCTGGCTGGGGGATGGGGGTCTGCCTGTCTGCTTGCCTGCTGGTGCTGTAGGCAGAAGGGCTGGGGGCCTGATGTTTCCTCAAGATAGGGACCACCATATCTTTACCACCAACCACTATACCCCAGCATGATCTGCAGCTGGCCCCAGATCTCTGGAATCTTGTTTGTGCTTGGTCTAGTGGGTCTAAAAATACAGAAAGCAAGCCCCAGGGGCAAGAAGCTGCAGAACCACCTCAGATGATATCAAGTGAATTCATCAAAGTCCTCATTTTCACCTAGCAAGATTCTATTGCTATTTCAAAGTCCAATTCAAGGCCCAGTTCTCCAACAGTTGGGATTAATCATTCTCTCAACTCCTGCTTCCTCAGTGGCCACAGAACTTTTTAACAAAGCATCATGTTGCAACTACTTGAGAATTTGTTCACTTAGCTGTGAGCTCCCTTGGTGTCTGAGACTTGAGACTTAGTGCACCTGCCTACCGTCAGCCTGGAGGTGGAGAGGAGAAGCCTAGGCCCAGGTAGCAGTGTTCCCTCCCTGGATGCCTTGGCAACTTGGCTCCATCAGGCCTGCTGCCTTGTGGTCCAGTTGCTTCATCCCTCGTTCTGGCCCAGGTCCCCTCTGCAGGCCCACTTACCACTTGCGCTTCATGTAGGCAGCAGCTCGGTTTCCATAGAGCATGGCATTATGAGGGGCCCTTTGCACAGCCTTGCTGTAAAGCTGAATGGCCTGGGTCCATTGCTGGCAGGCAAAAGCCTCATTGGCTTGCTGCTTCACGCGCTCCAGGTATGGAGGCAGCTCCACCTGGGGGCTGTAAGGGAAGCAGAGCCAAGTCAGACAAGTCAAAGGTCAGAGCAGCCCTCCAGACGTCCACAGCACTGTTTGAGGGTCAGGCAGGCTTTCTCAGCCCCTGGGATCTGCACTACCATCTAGAAGAGGAGGCCACTCTTGTCTCTGACCTGGGTTATTACCTAATAATCTGAGAGGAAACAGGCAGAATTCCAGTACTGTGAGTCACTGGAAAAGAGGAGGGGCAGGAATGAAGCCATCCTAAATAGCCTTAAGGTGGTTCTTTTTTTTTCTCCCCAGTACTGGGGATTGAACCCAGGGACCTTCTACCACTGAACTACATCCCCAGCCCTTTTCAATTTTTATTTTGAGACAGGGTCTTGCTAAGTTGCCCAGATGGGCCTTGAAGTTCCTGAGTTGCTGGGATTACAGGGTGTGCCACCGCACCTGACTTAAGACTTTTTTTTTTGTACTGACGACTGAACTCAGGGGTGCTTAGCCACTAAGCCACATCCCCAGTCCTTTTAAAAATTTTAAAATTTTGAGACAGAGTCTTGATAAGTTGCTTAGGGCCTTGTTAAATTGCTGAGGCTGGTGTAGAACTTGCAATTCTCCTGCCTCAGCTGCCCCAGTAGCTAGAATTATAGGCATGCCCCACTGTGCCTGGCCCAGCTTAAGGCAATTATTATTATTATTTTTTTGGTACTGGGGATTGAACTCAGAGGAACTTAACTAAAGAGCCACATCCCCAGCCCTTTTTTGTATTTTATTTAGAGACAGGGTCTCACTGAGTTGCTTAGGGCCTCGCTAAATTGCTGAGGCTGATTTTGAACTCAAGATCCTCCTGTCTCAGCCTCCCTAGCTGCTGGGATTATAGGCGTGCACCACCACACCAGGTTTAAGGCAATTCTTATATATATATATATATGTGTGTGTGTGTGCATATATATATATATATGTATATATATATATAGTTATTTATAGACCTTTATTTTGTTATTTATAGACCTTTACTTATTCATATGTGGTGTTGAGAATCGAACCGAGTGCCTCATACATGCCAAGCAAGCGCTCTACCACTGAGCCACAACTCCAGCCCATTAAGGCAATTCTTAAACTCTTGGGCATGATAGTAGTTGACACTACCTGCCTCCATGCTAAGCTGAACCTTAGGGCCACCCAAGTTCCTTGAATAAATCTCTCTATGGACAAATGTTTATCTGAATGGATAGAAAATTTGAACACTTATGTACCCAAGCCCAGCACAAGACCTGGCACAGAACAGAGGCAGGAATATGCTATACGGTGGGGAACAATACAATGGAAGAGGATCATCTGTTTGGAACCTCTATTTGGAGACAGCTTAGTGCTAAGAAGGGCCCTGACCCTAGCCACTGTGAAGGGACTAGAGCTTCAGTCTGAGTATGACTGATATCTTCTTAGGAAGGAGAGGCCTTGGGACCACCAGCCACCCTCCAAGAAGCTCTCTGCCCCAATCTTTACCTTCTGGGATGTGTGCCTGGGTGCAGGTGAAGGGGAAGGTTTATAGGACATGTCCTTTCCTCAAGTTCTGAGGTGTAACTAAGGCTTGGAGGACTGAATGGGTCAGCTGGCCTCACCTGATATGCCCCCTACTCTCTGGCAGTCGGAAGCCGTTGCTGTGAAGGTGCAGGCCATTAGACACGCCGTTGGACACACCATTGGTAGACATCTTGCCGTTTTGGACTTCTGGCAGGATGGGGAGAAAGTAACAATGACAACTCAGGATGAGGCCCTCGTTTCTTCTCCGCAGCCCTTCAGCTTCCATCACAGGGTCTGATGGTTCCACTGTGGGACTATTCTGCCAAGGTAAGACCCAGTCCCAGAGACCAAGTTTGGACAGACCAGCAGGCAAAGGCATAAAGAAAAGCCTGCACGCCCTCTGCTGGCTGGCAAGGGATACAGCCTCAGCATGCCATTTCCCTTAGCTGGGGAGAGGGAGAGATGAGGGGTAATGAGGTGCCTGTATCAACTGCAGGACCCAGAAAAAGTTAATAAGCCATCATGAAAAGGGGAAGGGCAACTACTTCAGGTCCTCAGGAGCCAAGCTGTGGAAGAAGCTGTTTTCAGAGGGAAGTGAAAAGGGCTGTGATGCGAAGCCCTGGGACAGATCTCTGACCTACTGTTGTCTTCCTTCTTCCTGTAGGGGCAGGGTCATTTCAGAGACCTGCTGCTCCTGGAGTATTATAGCCACAGTTCAGAGTAACAGGCAGGCTTCTCAGCAGAGGCGACTGGTGCTCAAGCTCCCCACCCCACTTCAGCACACATACCCTAGGAAGGACTTACCCCCTGAGGAGTGGCATTTTCTAGGCAAGAGGAAGGTGTATGGCCGCTGCTTGTAAGTCAAGTCAAACAAATAGACCTAAAGTTGAGGGTCAAGAAAAGATATGGAGGCTATGAGGCTTGGGTGTGGTTGAACCACTCACAAGGCTATGGCGGTTCTCAAGAACTGGGGCTTCAGATACAGTGAGTGCTGAGCATGGAGCCTTAGAGCTAGCCCAGGAAGTGAATTTCAGGCAGGAATATCTTCCTAGTTCCTTCGGGTCCTTGGGAAGGGCTGTTTGCCCTACCCAAAGCTCTAACTGAAATACTGTCCTTACTTAGAATCACATGCTTAAATTGGAAGAACACTCAGAGGGCACAAAGCTAAATGTCTTTGATAGGAAAACTGAGGCTGCAGAAAGGATAAAGCAACTTGCTTAAAGTAACACTGCTAGTTACTTCTCTCAGTAGATAAATATTATCTATTATTAACTTAGCACTTATTGAATGCTTACTTTGTTCCAGAACTCTGCTAAGAGTTTTTTATATTGAATCATTACATTCTAGAAACTACCACATGAAGAGATACTATTATCATCACGCCTTTTGCAAATGAAAAAAATATAGGCTCAGAATTTAAAATTTATCCAGGATCAGAAGCAGCACGTGCCACAGCCAGGACTCAAACCCCTGTCTGTCTGGCTGTGAAGCACTCCGCTAGACAGCCTCCCCACTTACCTCAGGCCACCTTCAGACCAGGTGAGGCTTAGCTTTGTGAAGGCAGAGAACTGTTCTGAGCTAGGAGGCTCACCCATTCTCCAGCCCATCTCTTTTGTATATATTCATGCCCTGCCTTGTACTGTCATTGCCATTTCCTTGCCTTGTCTCCTGTCATCCTGAGGATGGATCACATTTGCATTTGTCTCCCCTATATTATTATTTTGGTTTGGGAGATCCGACCCAGGGCCTCATGCATGCTAGGTTCCCTGTTTTTACCATAACTGTAGTCACACAATGAGTGCTCAGTAGAATAAAAGAATTTATGTAAAACTTACTAAATACCCTGAAAGCCCCCAAACAGAAGATTTAGCAACCTATTATCAAAGAACATTCTCAAAACTGGCCCTAAACCACAGCTTAGCTGTGTGCTCTGAGACCCTGGAATTTCCTCTTAGGAAAACAGCAGATGAGGAAAACTGAGGCTCAGAAAAATGAAAGGACTTACTCAAAGTCACAGTACACAGCTAGAAAACAGTGGGCCATCATTGAAGATAGATCTGTCAATTTCAAAGCCTGTATTCTTAACCAAAATCTCATATTATTATATATCTATCTAGTTCATTAAAATATAAAAAGCCAGGTGAAGTGATGCACATCTGTAATCCCAGTGACTCAGGAGGCTGAGGCAGAAGGATCACAAGCAACTTAGCCTGGGCAACTTAGCAAGAACCTGTCTCAAAATAAAAAATAAAAAGGGCTGGGGATGTAGCTCAGTGGCAGAACTCCCCTGGGTTCAATCCCCAGTACTGCAATAAAAGAAAAAGAAAAAGAGAGAGAGACACACAGAGAGAGAGAGAGACCAGCCTATGATACCTCTCTCAGCATCTTTATGATGCCATGTCAATCCCACATTTTGTGGTAATGTAATTTACAATGAGGCTATTACTTCTGCCTACCTCAGGGCAGTGGAGGTAAGGTACACAGGCCTGGTCTGCTGAATATGGGATGGTTATGGGGCAGTCACATGAGGTAGCTGAACCTACCTGTTCCCCTCCCATGTTGACTAGCAGCTCTGTGCCATTGGGGCTGAAGGTCACATAGGTGGCAACCAGCACTCTCAGACGGTTGTTATAGTCAGGCAGCTTGACTGGCAGGTGACCTGGAGGAAAGAGCCCCTTTATTCTACAGTGATGCTCGCAGTCCCCCTCGGAGGGGCAGGAAATTGTGTGAAGACAGCCAAATTACAAACCTTAGCACTCAGCTTCATCATAGAAGCAGTTATAAGTGTTGAGCCCTATGATCAGCACTGGGCCAGCTGCTTTATATGCTTTATCTCATATATTACAACTCCATTTTACAGAAAAGAAACTCATTAAGGTTAAGTAATTTGCTGAAGTTTAGCATTAGAATCAGGATTAAAGATCTGTCTGGCTCTAAAACCCTTACTCTTAATCAGAATGACACGTTGACCTCCTGCACTGCCCCAGAAGGAGTCAGCATCCAGCCAAGAATTTGGGGCCAGAGCCAGGCTGAGCCCTACCTGCTACGTAATACTGGGCTGCACCATCTGGAAGGGGCTTCTGCCGGTCACAGAAAGTGTGTACACCTGCTGATGGGCTCTGCTTCATGCTCTTTCTGGTAGGAAGGAAAATAAGATAGGTTAAAATTCTAAAAACAATAACAACAAACAAACCCCCCCCCCCCCGCCCAATAAAAAACAAACCAACCAAAAAAGAACAAGAAACTCTAGCACTGGCCCTGGCTAGATATACCAGACTCCCTAGAGGATGCTTAAGTCTGGGTCCCTGAGAAATAATGGAGGCACCTTTCTTCCTTACCTAAGTGACTGCAAGGTCCATCTACTAGACATGTGTGGACACAGATATTATAGTGCTTTGCTAAGGAGGTTCTGTGAACTGCCTGGTTTCTCATGGCCCCTTCATTTCTCTCATTTTACAGACATGAAACCTAAGGTTCAAAGCCCATGCCAAGCCAGGTAGTATGGGAGAGACATCGGTGGTCAGCC
This sequence comes from Xerus rutilus, assembly GCA_028644305.1. Taxonomy (NCBI): domain Eukaryota; kingdom Metazoa; phylum Chordata; class Mammalia; order Rodentia; family Sciuridae; genus Xerus; species Xerus rutilus. The sequence continues at coordinate 17,587,254 of CM053400.1, read as the reverse complement.
ACACTCATGAATGAAAATAAAGCAGGCCAGGCATTGCTGCACCTGTTCCAAAAATCATGGAAAGCCAAGGCTGTATGTAGGAGCCACTCAGCGTTGGGACTACTGTGAGGGTTGGGGTGCTGGGTATATTCCTCTTTATTTTTTTAAGAATAGAATAAAAGCCGGGCGCGGTGGCTCAAGCCTGTAATCCCAGCACTTAGGGAGGCTGAGACGGGAGAATCGCGAGTTCAAAGCCAGCCTCAGCAATGGCGAAGCGCTAAGCAACTCAGTGAGACCGTGTCTCTACATAAAACACAAAATAGGGCTAGGGATGTGGCTCAGTGGTCGAGTACCCCTGAGTTCAATCCCCAGTACCACACACACACACACACACACACACACACACAAGAATAAAATAAAATACATGTACAAAGAAATTACGTGTATAAAACTGTGCAAACAATCATGGTAAAATAACTAGCAGAAAATCTATACAGTGATTTCTTTGAGGCCATGAGATTTTGGATAGTTTCTTTGTTATACTTTCCGTATTTTTCAAAATAAGCATATGTTGTTTTTAAAACACAAAATTCAAAAAACAAAACAAAGCACTTAAAAACAAAGAGGGTATGGAAATGAAGGAAAGGGGTGGCCAGTTCCCAGGGTCTTGCCCCAGGAGGCTGAGCGAGCCATACCTATGGTTATGGATCATGCGAATGTCGTAGAGCCTCACGAAGGGCCCGCTGGCCCCTACTGCCAGGCAGTTGTTGTCCTGGGGATTGACTGTGAGGCACTTGGCCTCCACCAGCTGGCCACAGTACTCTGTCAGGTCAATCAGCACCTCCGAGTGTTTGCTGTTCTCCCGAAGGTCATACTGGCTGTGAGAGAGGACAGAGTTAGGGGTGGGGTCCTTTTATGGTATACAGGGGAGAAGCAGAAGCAGAGTCCTTGTTATGCAAGGACTGGGAGGGGCTGTGGACCCATATGTAAATAATAAGAATGCCAAAACCACTCTCCCATTTCTTAGTGCCCACTGTGTGCCAGGCCCCTGTAGTAGGCTTCTCATACATTCTTTTTTATACGAATGTAGCCCTTTAGGGCATACACTACTGTACTTATTTTACAGATGTATTACTGGTACTATTATACTACTGCTGATTACAATGCTTAGTGAAAACATGCTGTGTCTAGTATTGTCCCTAGGTGTGAACAGGGCTGACTTGCCAAGGCTGGACTTAAACTATTCTGCTCTGTTCCTTCCTAATCTAGTTTCTTTCAAGAAACAAGAGAAGATATAGATGGGGAAAGAGAGAGAGAGAGAGAGAGAATATGGATATCAACTAAGAGCTACCTAGAAAAATAATCCCAGCCACATGGTAAAGGTAACACCAATACGTCCACCACCAGCAGCAAATTCCTGCTGCTCCAGCTTGGGGAACTTTTTTGCTTATAATACAGTTACCTTCAGAGAGTTGGGAGGGACATCACCCACAGGCTCACCTTCCTCTTGCCGTAACATCTGCAACAATCTGTTTGCCTTTCTTAAGCCATCCTCACCAGAATGTTCTTCCTAAAATAGTTTTATACCACTCTCCTGCTCTCTACCCCACAAACTGTAGAGATTCCTCAATACTTTTAAGTTTACTTTTACCAAACTCCACATTTTTTTCTAAATGTAGGTCAATTACAACCACAGAATTCTCTATCCCATACATGCCACTTTTATCCTTGTCTCCATAAACTCTACTCAATGCTGGGGAAGCCACTCAGACTTACCTGGATTATTGAAATCCCTTCTGTTCTGGAAGGCCCAGTTTAAGTTCACCTGCTGCTATTGTACCTTTCCTGACTAACTATGCCTCAGTTCCTAGTATCTACCCAATGCCTGAGATGCTCAGCTTCTACCAGCCATCCCTGGCAGTCTGGTCAGTCAAGCTGAACAAGTGCACATACCACTGATCAAGTGCTTCCTAAGTACCATGCTAAAGTTTTACACATGCTATCTCAATTGTAATGCTCAGGTCAACAAAGGAAATACTGCGATTATTCCCATTTTACATATAAGAAAACTGAGTTTCAGTGGTGAAGTGATCTTCTCCAAACATTGAGTGAGAGGTAGGATTTCACCCCAGTTCTGACTTCAGTGGCCTACTCATAACTACTATGTTATAGCTTACACATGACTTAGAGACTTCTTTCTCTTATGTAATAGGGAAGAGAGACAAAGTCCTATAGAACTCAAGGAGGCAGATTAAAGCAGTTGGGGAGATAGAAAACCATGCCAGAAACCATGCATCTGAAGAAAGGGGTTAAAGAAGGGCAATGACAGCTGTGTGCTACAGTGTGTACCTGTAGTCCCAGTTACTTGGGAGGCTGAAATGGGAGGATCACTTGAGCCTAGGAGTTTGAGGCCAGCCTGGGCAACATAATGAGACCCAATCTCAAAAGGTTGGGTGGAGGGCTACTGGGAGTGTAGTTCAGTGGTACAGTGCATTCCCGGCATGCAGGAAGCCCCAGGTTCAATCCTCAGTGCCAAAAAAACCCAGAAAGCAATACCATTTTAGGGTGAAGGAAGCAGAGGCAAATGTGTAACAATACAGGGTATTCTCCAATTTCTATTGGCTCTCCTTCTCCCAGGCATAGCTTAGTGACAAAACTTTCAAGAGAAATGTGTCAAGTGTCTCTATGTGCCAGGCACTGTTCTAGGGACACAACCAAGAACAAGACAGACATGGAGTCGCTCTAAGAGAGTTCACTATTCAAGTGTAGACACTGACAAAAATGTAAACCAACAAGCAAAATTAAAGGAACTACAGATGGTGATTAGAGTTATAGGGGATTCAATTAGGGTTATGAAGCAGAATAACGTTCATCTACTTTATTTATTTATTTATTTATTTTAAATATTTATTTTTTAGTTGTAGGTGGACACAATAGCTTTATTTTATTTTTATGTGGTGCTGAGGATCGAACCCAGTGCCTCTCGCGTGCTAGGCGAGCACGCTACCACTGCGCCATAACCCCAGCCCCGCGTTCATCTACTTTAAATTGATGGTCAGACAAGGTATTTCGAAAGAGGTGACTCAAACTGATTTCCTTTGGTGACAAAGAGTCAGATATGGAAAGAGCTATGGACAGAGAATCCAGGAATAGAAAACAGCAAGTGTAAACACCCAGAGATGGCAGAGACCTGCGCATCTGAGGTGGTGGGAGAAGTCCAGTGGGCCTGGAGGTAGTAGAGGGGAGGACAGAGACAAGGATGGTGAAGGTGGGGTAAGCAAATGTTCTCACCTAAGCTTGTACACAGACAACTGCCCTGTGCAGAAAAATGAGGCTAGATTTCTATGGGTAGGAGGAACCAGGCCTATGGGAGGAAGTACTGAGAGCACATGGGATGTGCAGTCACCACACCCTGGGAGCAGGGGAGGCACAGGCCACTTCATGCCCAGACACTTACCGGATAAGCCCATCCTCAGCAGCACTCCAGAATGTGTTGGGCCACATGGGTGCCGTGGCGATGCGCTTCACCCGGTTTGTGTGGTCTCCAAACATGTGGATAGTCTCCTTTACTGTCAGGTCGTGGACATGCACCTTGGAGTCAGCTGCTCCCGTGATCAAGATACGGTCCCCAGCATGAGGCAGGAACTGCTCAGGAGAGATTGAAGAAGAGATTGGCAGGTGGTAGGGACAGAGCCAGCCACTGAAGAAGACAAGCCAGGATGTCAGCAGCCCCTTTCCCTCTCCACTTCAGACAAGGAAGACAATTCACACATACAATGCATACATACACACATGCATATATACATACACACACACATATTTTATACATACACACACACATATTTTAGATATCAGGAAGCAGCCTATAGGCCTAAAGGTCAAAATCAAGATACACACTTTAATTTTGCCAGAGTGGTCATGACCTATGCCAAGCTGAACTACTTGAGGAACCCTTTTCCTTTGACTCTTCCCCAAGTAAGAGTAAATGATAATCACAAATTTTTCTAAAATTTTACCATGTAATAGATACCAGGTAGCAACTTTATCTTACTGATACTTAAAAAGAGCTCATTTAAAATTAGGATTTGGGGGTTCTGGCTTTCAAGGCCTTTTCCGCCAAGCCCCTGCCTGCTCTTTTTTGCTTTCTGTGCTCATTCACCCTTTCTTTGCTCAGTATCTAGAAGCCTCAGCGCCTTTGCACATGCTATTCCTTATGCCTGGAAAACACTTTCCCCTCGCCTTTACCTACTATTCCTGAGTTCTCAGCCTCTTTCCTCTTCCACCATACCCTAGACTTAAAAGTAGGTACTGCCAGATGCCATTGTCCTTTTCCCTCATAAACTTTATAATTGCTGGTACTCATACATCTGCTTGTGTAGTTATTTGAATGCTTGTCCTCTTCACTAAGGTTTTTAAAACATTTTTGGCTTTGCCCCACAGTAA
>CM053400.1:17527603-17582332 GCA_028644305.1 Xerus rutilus | reverse complement strand
CCTACTATTCCTGAGTTCTCAGCCTCTTTCCTCTTCCACCATACCCTAGACTTAAAAGTAGGTACTGCCAGATGCCATTGTCCTTTTCCCTCATAAACTTTATAATTGCTGGTACTCATACATCTGCTTGTGTAGTTATTTGAATGCTTGTCCTCTTCACTAAGGTTTTTAAAACATTTTTGGCTTTGCCCCACAGTAAAAAAAAAAAAAAAAAAAAAAAATTAGGATTTGGGGGTTGGGATGTAGCTCAGTGGTATACCACATGTTAGCATATGTGAGGTCCTTGTTTCAATCCCCAGTACCTAAATAAATAAGTTTAAAAATTGAGTTTCAGTACTAACATGCAGCAGGACTGTGTCCAAACCCATTTGTGACTCCCACATACAATACTGCCTTATTTATTTATTGATGATGATGATGTATGCTAAGCATGTATTCTACTACTGAACTACACCCCTAGCCCACTATGACTATTTAATAACCTAATTAAGTAATAAATTAGTATTAAGTAATGCATTAGTTAGAATTAAGTAATAATTAAGTGATAAATTAATTAGAATAAGTAATAAATTAGTCCTAAAGAGAAAATAACTTTCAGGGAATTTTAAGGTAGTGGGTGTTTTAAATTGGTTCACCTGTTTCTGGAGAATAATCTGGCAATAGGTAACAAAGATAAAAAGTTATTCCTATCTTTCGACCTAAAACTTTCACTTCTAGAAGTAATCCAAAAAGAAAAAGGGACGTGTGCAGAAATGCTCAGAGCATCACTCCTTATACTAATAAACAGTGAAAATGGCTCAAATGTAGGACCTTGGGAAGGGGTTGACTATCAAGAAATCCATCTCTATGTAGCTAAGAATGAGAGTTCTGTGGCGGGGGTGTAGCGCAGTGGAAGAGTGCTTGCCTAGCACAGGTGAGGCCATAAAGTTGATCCCCAGCATCCAAACAAAACAAAACAAAATGAGAGTCCCACTATCATGACGAATCCGAATACTACGCTCTTGATGATATCTGGCAAGATCAAAAGGGTCACAAATACTGCTTCAAAAAAGGGGAATAAAAGTAGGCAGTTCTATCACCTAAGTTTGAGTTACTTAGAGTCACCTAACTTCTTTTGAGTTCAAAAGATTGAATCTTTTTTTTTTTTTTTCAGTACTGGGGATTGAATCCAGGGCCTCACGCATGCTAGGCAAGTGCTCTGCCATTGAGCTGTATCACAAACCTTTTTTAAATTATTTTTTATTTTGAGACAGGGTTTCATTAAGTTGCTCAGGCTGCCTGGAATTTGTGATCCTCCAACTTCCCAAGTAGCTGGGATTACAGGCATGTCTCACCATAACTGACTTTTTTTTTAATATTTTTTTTTTAATTGTAGATGGACACAATTTCTTTATTTTATTGCTTTGTATGTGGTGCTGAGGATCGAACCCAGGGCCTCACGCATGTGAGGCAAGCGCTCTACCGCTGAGCTACAATCCCAGCCTCTGACTTTTGTTTTTGAACTGAAAAGTTCTTCCCAACTCACACTAAGGCTGAGTGGTGGTACTGCGAGTGGAGCTTCACACTACATTTAAATAGCTGCAGTTCCACTTAACTTTAAATGTTTATGGAAGAGCAATAATCTACTTTTTCCACATATGCTTCTCCACTGGCACATTAGACAGGGCTAGATGAAATAGACAGAATTCAATCATCTTTAGGGACAATCAGTAGTTTTTAATCCTGTCTGGGGGTAGCATATACTCTATGCACAGCATAAATAAACAGGAAAGCCCTGGTCATGGCCATGGGCCTATGACTGCTCCTACACATCATACACTGTAGTTGCCACTAGGGGGAGGGCATGGGTGCAATACCGTAAATGTATCCAGTGTTTTTACTACCTGAAGACAGAATCCTTTTCTTTACCTTTTCTTTTTAAACAGAAGAGGAGGCTGATGGGCTATGTGTAAGTGGCTTGTCCAAGGTATTACCATGGGGGTATATTAAAGACTCAACATTTTTTAAAAAATATTCTTTATAGTTGTTTATAGACCTTTATTTTATTTATATGTGGTGCTGAGAATCGAACCCAGTGCCTCACACATGCTAGGCAAGCGCTCTGCCACTGAGCCACAACCCCAGCCCCAAGACTCAACATTTTGTGCTTCATGATGCAAAACTGATGGTCCAGGTCCCCTTTCCCAAGTTTGAATGTACAAACTAAAACTTTGCAGGGGCACAAAGCAGTCTCTGTTGGTCATGTAAGAGGTGAACTGTCATTGTTATGTCTCTAAAAATCACAGAAATTCATCTGGAATTGGACCCTGGAACAGGAGGTGAAGATCAGAGCTTGGGAAAGAGGCAAAGTTTAGGGAAAGATATATTTTGAGCTCTTAAATTTACATTATAGTTCAGATATCTGGGAAATAAGTAAGTGTTGAGTTCTCTAATTTACTTTCTTTTCAGGTATCTGGTCATTCTCTTTTTTTTTTTAATATTTATTTTTTAGTTGTAGGTGGACAGAATATCTTTATTTTATTTTTATGTGGTGCTGAGGATCGAACCCAGTGCCTCTCGCGTGCTAGGCGAGCACACTACCACTGCGCCATAACCCCAGCCCCTGGTCATTCTCTTTTTGTTTGTGCTGGGGATTGAACTCAGGGCCTTGAGCTGGCTAGGTAATTGCTCTGCCACTGAACTACATCCCCAGCCTTTTTAAAAATTTTACTTTGGGACAGGGTTTCAGTAAGTTGCCCAAGTTGGCTGTGAATCTGCAATCCTTCTGCCTCAGCCTCCCAAGTGGCTCAGATTATAGGTATGTATCTTCACACCCAGTCTCTTTTTCAAAAAATCAATTACTTAATTGAACTGTAACATCAATTACTATTTCCCTTTTTAAAAAATTGTTCAAGCACAGAATCATCCCCCAACCCTCAATGCTCACATAATTATAAATCCATCTTGAGTTGGCTTCTTGGCCCTAAAAGACAAAGAAGGGCATGGAAAAGAGATGAGGCTTCGGGCATTACCATTGAAGGCTCAGACCACAGTGGGGGTCTGTGAACCAGAGGGTACATGAGACACACACATGCCAATATGACCATGCCCACAGCTCAGTCACTCCATCACTTGCTCTCTGGCTTGTCCTGCTCACCTTGACAGAGAAGATATTTGCAGTGTGTCCTGTGTGCATGGAGAGCAGCTTCTTGTGGTGCAATGGGTCCCACACAATCGTGTGCTGGTCATCAGAACCAGAGGCCAGCAAGCTGCAAGCAGAATGAGGGACTTTGACCTCTCCCCAAGTTCCCAGGTCCCCCCCACCCATTCCCAGCTGATAAGGAGTTGGGACCCAAAGAACTAGAATTTCTCATTATCCTTGAATACACTGTTAAAAAAACAGAAAACAAAAAAGAGGGTTGGTCACCCACCCTTCCATCTAACTGGGATTAATGATTTAACTGTGTTGAAAGTTATGGGCTAAACATAAGAAGAGAGTAGCTTTTTTCACTTAGATTCATTCAAAGGAAGGAAGCCCCTTCTCTCAGCTTCTTTATCCCTCCTTCAAAACTCTCCAGCTCATACTTACTCTCCTTTCTCATTCCACTCCAGACAGTTAACACATCCTGAGTGACCCTGGGGAGGCAAATGACAAGGGACAAGAAGAGAGTCAGTTAGAGATTCTCCTGGGGAGAAGTAGAAATAAGCAGAAAAATTTGCCTTTCTTTTTGTTTTGTTTTGCTTTTTTGTGGTACTGGGGATTGAACCAAGGCCTCGCATATGCTAGGCAAGTGCTCTACCACTGAGCTAAGCCACCAGCATATTTAATGTTTTCCCATATTTAATGTTTTCCACAGAATGTGGGTGGCCAGAATTGATTAAAGTGCTTGGGATACTGCAGTATATAAGGTACTTTGATACTCACAATCTCATTTGTCACTGGGTACCTCTGAGCTACGAAGGGCAGGTTGCATTGATCCCATTTTGTAGAAAAGTCAACTGAAGTTCAGCTAGTAGTAAGTAGTAGAAATGAGATCCAAAATATTTCTGCTTCTACCACTAGAAGGAATATGTCAATGGTTCCTCCAAGGGATAGCCCTTGGCCAAGAAAATTTGCTCAGAGGAGCATCTGACCCAAGGGCCGCCAAATAACTAGAAGAATAATCTTTCATTTGTGTACTTGTATTTATCAAGTACATACTTCAAGCTATTTGGATACTGGGCATGACAGTATACCAAAGTCTCTGGTCTTTTGAAGCCTGGTGCAGTAAACTGGGCTAGTGTTGATTTGAATTGAGAAATGCAGAAGATGCTGAAGTTGAAAGCATGCACAAGGAGAAATAATGGCAAGGTTAGGGTTATGAGGACAGAGTATCCATGAATAAGCAGAAGGTACAGAGGAACAGACATGAGTCTCACATGGTGGGAGAGAACAGGTCACTAGGCATTCCTACATACTGTTCTTTCTGTTTCTTCACCTTCCCTCTTTCCTAACAGCACCCTGATTTACATTTCGTTATTATCTCCCTGCCGCAAATCAGATGTTTCAGCACACAAACTCATTGTTCTTGCCACAGTCATGGGTTCAAGGACTTAGGCCTAAACCAAATAGGATGTGACAGACACACCCTATTTGTCTGTGGCAGACACAAGGATTGGCTCTGAAATGAACCTGTGACCCTTTATCAGACACAATGGGGAACAGGTGCTAGGAGCCCCTGGAAATGGAATTTTTTCATTTTTAGGTGACAATCTATGGAAAAGATGTCTTTCTTCCTCTGAATGCTGGGGATATTGACATAATACCCGAAACTGCTACACACATTTTGCCATCATGAGGGAAATTAGCTTAAGAGTGAAATAAACATGCAGGGGAAAGCTTAGCCAAGGGATCATAAAAAAATTGAGTGAGACCAATCAGAGTAACCAACCCTGGCACCAACCTACTCCTGCCCTCCAAGTTAATAAGTGAGTCAATCAGTTTTGGTTTTTTTTGTACTGGGGATTGAACTCAGGGGTACTCGACCACTGAGCCATATCCTCAGCCCTATTTTGTGTTTTATGTAGAGACAGGGTCTCACTGAGTTGCTTAGCACCTCGCCATTGCTGAGGCTGACTTTGAACTCGGGATTCTCCTGTCTCAGCCTCCCAAAGTGCTGGGATTACACGCATGTGCCACTGCGCCTGGCTAGTTCATTCTTTTTTAAGGTGATTTGAGCTGGGCTGTTACTTGTGACCCAAAGCATCTTAACCAACTCATTCTTCAGGTCTCAGTTTACAGGTAGTTTCTTCCCTGTCCTGTGAATTTTGGAGGGAGAAAGCATATTCCTAAGGGCTCCTGCATTATAGCTTTGTGTTGATATGGTTGTTTTCTTTCACCATCCCTGAGAAAGTAGGCTTTGTGGATTATGTTTACTGAATCTCCAAGGCCAGGCACAGTGCCTGGTGTGTATCTGTTGCTTAACTGATCAAATGAGTCCAGTTAGTGGGACTAGTTGGAACAATTGAGAGATATAAACAAGTCTAATCTCCCAACTGCCTAGTCAAAAAAGGCTATTCCTCTGCTTTCTCCTTCCCATACTCCTTGCCCTGTAAATACTCTCATCTGGGTTGAAACCCATTTCCTCACAGGTCCCCACTTGTGCACATGACTGCTTAAGCTTGCCAGATCACTTGCTGACCTGAGGCCTTTAGCCTTCCCATGACACTTAGCTGAAACCCCACACATATCTGGTCACTCTTTCTGGGCCAGAATTATTTCTGTCCTTACCTCTTTCATTTACCCACCTGACTGTAAATTCTTTGTGCCAAAGGGCCACAGCTTTACCTTGGAATCTCACAGAGCACCAGGGCCCTTGAGTGACTGCTACATAACTGAGGGTAAGCCAGGCACAGTGCTAAACTGAGTACTTGTGGCAAGCAGAATAATGGCCCCAAATAGGTATCCACATCCTAATTCTCTAAAACCTATGAATATATAATTTTAGGTGGCAAAAGGGACTTTGCAGATGTGATTAAGGTTAAGGGCCTTGAATGGCCACTGCAGATTTGGCTGAAAGTCCAATGCACTATCCATTGTGCCACAGAGTCAATTATTAAGGGCCTTGAGATGGGAGACATTGTACTGGATTATTCATGTGAGCCCAATCTAATCACATGAATCCTGAAAGTCAGAGAAACTTTCCTGGCTGCAAAGAACTAGAGAAAAAGAGGTGTGAAAGGGACTGTACCCACTATTGCTGACTCTGAAGTCAGAGGAAGGGGGCCAGGAGCCAAGAAATGCAGCAGGCTCTAGAAGCTGGGAATAGCAAGAAAATGAATTCTAGTCTACAGCCTGCAGAAGAAACACAGCACTGCCAACCCCTTGATTTTAGCACAGTGGGGTCTGTATCAGACTTTTGATCTATAGAACTGTAAGATAATAAACATGGATTGTTTTAAGCCACTAAGCTTGTTATGGCAGCAAGATGAAACTAACACCCACTCTACATCCATTACCTCACTTAAGAGACCATTCTCATTACTCACATCAGGAATAAGAAAAGCAATGCTCAGAGAGGTTAGGTAGCCTGCCTAAGGTGGTACAATAGACATACGATGGATTTTTTTTTTTTTTTTTTGGTGCCGGGGATTGAACTCAGGGGTACTCAACCACTGAGCCACATCCCCAGCCCTATTTTGTGTTTTATGTAGAGACAGGGTCTCACTGAGTTGCTTAGTGCCTCGCCGTTGCTGAGGCTGGCTTTGAACTCGCAATTCTCCTGTCTCAGCCTCCCTAAGTGCAGGGATTATAGGTGTGCGCCACCGCGCCTGGCTCACATGATGGATTTTAACTCAGGAGTTCAGGCCCTCAGATAACAAGAAATGCATTAATGCTTCCAGAAGGACTGTATCTGAGAGCTGGATGTGGTGGTGCACATCTGTAATCCCAGTGACTCAGAAGGCAAAGGCAGGAGGATTGCAAGTTCGAGACAGCCTCAGCAACTTAGCGAGGCTCTAAGCAACTTAGTGAGACCTTGTCTCAAAATAAAAAATTAAAAGGGCTAGAGATGTGGTTCAGTGGCTCAGTGGTTAAGTACCACTGGGCTCAATTCCTGGTACCAAAAAAACCAAACTCAAACTAAAACAAACAAAAACAACAACCAAAACACAGAATGACTGTATTTTTCCTCAAATTAATAGCCCACCCAAAGTGTAGAAGACAGGGGCTACAGGAGACAAATATGATACTTAGGATTCTTCTTTATATGCTTAAAAAGCTCAGAGGCAGGTAAATTGAAATAAGTATAGAAAGAAATTTAAAATCATTACAAAAATACAAAATAACCACACTAAAAATATTAATAAAGGTCTTTACAAGTTAGAACACACATTTCGGAACCTACCCTTCAAAGAACAGAGTATTTTTTTTTTTTTTTTTAAATATTTATTTTTTTTTAGTTGTAGGTGGACACAATAGCTTTATTTTATTTTTATATGGTGCTGAGGATCGAACCCAGTGCCTCCCGCGTGGTAGGCGAGCACGCTACCACTGCGCCATAACCCCAGCCCCAAGAACAGAGTATTTAAGAGGAGTTTTCTTGGCCTTGATAAATAGGCTGATTTGGCAACAGGTATACAATCTATACTTGCGTTGAAGAATAGAAGTAAATGTGTTTAGGACACACCAGAGTTAAACAGTGAATAACAAAAATAAAGGGAGAGGCTGAGGATACAGCGCTGTGGTAGAGAGCTTGCCCAGTGTACACAAAGCCCTGGGTTTATTTTTATTTTTTGTTACTGGGGATTGAACTCAGGGGCACTTAACCACTGAGCCACATCCCCAGCCCTTCTTATATTTTATTTACAGACAGGTTCTCACTAAGTTGTTTAGGGCCTTGCTAAGTTCCTGAGACTGACTTTGAACTTGTGATCCTCCTGCCTCAGCCTCCTGAGCTGCTGGGATTACAGGTGCACCTGGCTAAAGCCCTGGACTTAATCCTTAGCACCACAAAGAAAAAAGTAGGGTGGGGGTGACAAAAAATAAAAACAACTGGGTTTTTTTTTTTTTTTTTGTCCATACTGGATATTGAACCCAGAGGCGCTCTCTACCACTGAGCTGCATCTTCAGCCTTTTTTAGTTTTCATTTTGAGACAGAGCCCCCCACCCCCCAAAAAAAGTCTTATTGCTACCATTGCCTTACAGCCTTAGAGAAATGTTTAGCAATTTCTTACAATCTAAGCTTATAACTACCCTATGATTGAGCAAGTTCATTGTAGGTATTTACTTGAGAGAAATGAAAACATTTGTCCATACAAAGACTAGTATGAGGATATTTATAGATGCTTTATTTTTTAAAAAAATATTTTTTAGTTGTAGGTGGACACAATATCTTTATTGATTTATTTTTATGTGGTGCTGAGGATCGAACCCAGTGCCTCACGCATGCGAGGCAAGCGCTCTACCACTGAGCCACAATCCCAGCCCCGATGCTTTATTTTTAAAAGCCCCAAACTGGAAATAACCCAACAACAACAGGACAATGGGTACACAAACTATGGTATATCGATACAGTGAAACAATACTCAGTAATAAAAAGCAATGAGCATAGATACATGCAACATGCGTGAAACAAAAAACATTATGTACAGCAAAAGAAGCCAGACATAAAATACAGACTATAAAATTCCATTTACACAAACTACAAGAACAGGCAAAACTAATCCATGGAGACAGAAGCCAGAAAGTGGTTGCTTTGAGGTAGGAAGGCTGATTGAAAAGGGGTACCATGGGAATGTTCTCAGGTGATGGAAGCATTTTTTAAAATCTTGTTGTATGTAGTAGTCACACAACTATCAAAATTCATCTAATTGCTTGAAATCAATGCAATTTATTTTAGGTAAATCATACCTCAATAATGAAAGAGAGAAAGATAGATTTTGGCAATAGCAGCTAATGTATCCTGGGCACTGCCTCATCATGTCCAGACACAACACTGTGCCCACATATTTGCTTTATAACTACCTTATGAGGGAAACACTATTACAATCCTCATGTTTCAGATGAAGAAAAAGTTTAATGAACCTGGCATATCTGGAATGTGAACCCATGTGTGACAAGATTCCAGAGCTTGGCTTTTAACCATGATGTCACGTTGCATATTTTTTATTCAGAACTTTCTCTCTTAAAACTTAAATGCTTGCTGTATGTCAGCATGTACTGGCTCAGGGAGACATGACCAAGTCAGACCAACATACCTCCTATCCCCACAGAGCTAATGAGATTTTGTTTTCTCCCTCTCATCTCCCAACCTATAACATTAGCTTTTTCCTCCTAAGCATCACTACAAATGGCTACAGAACATTCATGTCAAACATTAAACCATATCTATTTACCTCTCCCTTAGTGTTATATATTTAAGTTTCCTCTTCTAGAAGTCATGAAAGGGAGTGATTTAAAATATATTTCAACTTGAATATATTTAGCTAAAAGTCTAAGTATTCATAAGTACAGTGGGTTAAGGCAGCAACAATAAATCACACTAGAAAGTTTTTCCTTATACTGAGCCTACATCTTCTATCTCTGCAAGTTCTCTTTACTTATTCAATTTCTGAACAGTTATCTGAACATCTACTGTGTACTAGGCATCTTATACATGCAAAGGCTACTGTGGTAAGTAAGGCAGAAAACTCTAGTGGGGTGGGGAGAGGAAAAATAAACAAGAGTCAGTCTGATGAGTTCAGAAAGTAGTAAATGCTATGAAGAACATAAAACATGGTGGTCAGGACATGCTCTAGGTGTCCTGTAGTCAGGGACAGCCTCTCTGAAGAAGTGATACTTGAGAAGAAATCTGAATGTTATCAAGTGAGATACAAAAAGATCTCAAGGCAAAGAATTCCATGTGTAAGAAAGAATAAGCACAAAGGTAGAAAGAGGCTTGGTATAAAACCAAAGTGGCCAGAGCATAGTGATGAAGGGGACAGAGTAAAATGAACAAAGTGGGCTCAGGGAAGTAAGCAGAGACCAGAATTTCAGGGAGTGTTGTAGGCCATGGCAAGGAGCTTCAAGAGGCCAGGAACAGTGCTGGACTTACTTGCTGCTAATGTCTAGAACCTTCCTCGCATATAGTGGGCACCTGATGTTTGCCTGAATGTATGAATGAATTAATGAATGGCATATCTAGAATGAATGAATCTCTGGTGCTTTAAAGCATGCATTTATTATCTAAAATAGGGGTTGACAACTTTTTCTGTTAAAGGGCCAGATAGTAGATATTTCAAGCTTTGCACACCATATGGTCTCTGTCTGAACTACTCAATTCTACCATTGAATCACTAAAGTAGACAGACAATACATAAATGAATGAGTGTGGCTGTGTTCCAATAAAACTTTATTTATAAAAACAGGTGGCAGTAGACTTTAAATTTGTGTGGAAATTCAAAGGACCCAGAATAACCAAAAAAAAAAAAAAAAAAAAAAAAACTTGAGAAAGAACAAAGTAGGAAGATCCATACTTTCCAATTTCATAACATGCTACAAAGTAGTACTGGAATAAGGATAGACATTTAGATCAATGGAATACAGTTGACTGCTAATAAAAAAATTCCATACATTTATGGCCACTTGATTTATGATAAGAGTTCAAAACAATTCAATGGGGGGGTCAGTCTTTGTGTGTGTGGGGGAATGGTATTGGGATTGAACCCAAGGGAGTTCTACCACTGAGCTACATCTTTTTGTTTTTTATTTTGAGACAGAGTCTTGCTACATAGTAGCCCAGGCTGGCCTTAAACTTTCAATCCTCCTGCCTCTGACTCCCAAGTAGCTGGGATCATAGACATGTGCCACCACGCCCAGCATAGCAATGGTTTATTAGATGCAACACCCAAAGCAGGAGTGACAAAAAAAATTAAATTGATTTCATTTAAATTAAAACTTTTGTGCATAAAAGGCACTATCAAGAAAGGATCGCAAGTTCAAGGCCATCCTTGAAAAGCTAGTGAGGGAAAGCTAGTGAGACCCTTCTCCAAATAAAATTTTTAAAAAGAGGGGGCTCAGGATGTAGTTCCTGGGTTTGATCCCCACTACTAGAAAAATTAAAAAAAGGAAAGAAGAAAACAGAGAAAAAAATTTCAAATCACATATATAAAGAACTCTTATGACTCATCAACAAAAAGACAAATAATCCAAATGGATCAAGGTCTGATACATTTACCCAAAGAAAATAAGCCAATATGGCCAATAAGCACATGAAAAAAAGTGTCAATATCACTGGTCATCAGGGAAACAAAAATCAAAACTACAATTAGATACTACTTTATTCCTCCTAGGATAGCTATAATCAAAAAGATAAATAATAAGTGTTGATGGTGGATACAGTGGCAGTGACTTGGGAAGCTCAGGCAGGAGAACTACAAATTCAAGGCCAGCCTCAGCAACTTAGTGAAGCCCTAAATAACTTAGCAAGATGGACTCAAAAAATAAAAAGGGCTGGGGATGTAGCTCAGTGGTAAAGCACCCCTGGGTTCAGTCCCTAGTACTGAAAAAAAAAATGTTGGTGAGGATGTAGAAAAATTGAAACTGTTAAAAACATTTCTGTTAGGAGTGTAAAATGGCGGTGCCACTTTAGGAAACAGTTTGGCAGCTCAGTGTGGTGGCTTGCATCTACAATCCCTGCAATTTGGGAGACTGAGGCAGGATTACAAGTTCAAGGATTGCCTAGACAACTCAGTGAGACCCTGTCTCAAGATAAGAAAATAAAAAAAACAAGGGTTGGGGATGTAGTTTGGTGGTAGAATGTCCCTGGTTCAATCCCTAGTATTGAAAACAAAAGTTGGCAATTCCTCAAAAAGTTAAACATTTAGTTACCATATAACTCAGTAATTCCATCCTTAGGTACGTACTGAAGAGAACTGAAAATATACATTTACACAAAAACTTGCACATGAATTTTTATAGCAGCATTATTCATAATAACCAAAAAGTAGAAACGATCGAAATGCCTGTCAACTAATGAATGGATAGACAAATTATGGTAAATGTAACAATGCAATGTTATTTGGCCATAAAAAGGAACAAAGTATTGATTCGTATTGCAACATGGGTGAACCTCTAAAACATTATGCTAAGTGTAAAAAGTCAGACACAAAAAAGCTATATACTGTCTGATTCTATATATACGAAATGTCAAGAATAGGAAAATCTACTGTGATAGAAAATAGATTACTGGTTGCTGGGACGCCACTAGGGATGAGACAAGGGGAATGAGTGACTGCAAATATGGGTAAGAGGTTCATTTTGGGGGTGATGAAAATGTTCTGGAGTTAGCAAGCACTAATGATTGCACAACTTGGTGAATATACTTGAAAACCACTGAATTGCACACTTAAATGAAATACAAAATAAACAAACAGGTAGTGGTCTGGCTTTGGCCCACATATCATAATTTGCTACCCCCTGAAATATCTCTCTATAATCTCCTTTCCATCTTTTTCTTTGAATGTGACTATCTGATGAACTTGGTACCTAGTTACTTCTCAAAGATGATTTTAAAAAAAAAAAACTGACAAGTGGTTAGATCAGGTTGCATTATGCCCAAGGAATTGCTCCACCAGTTCTATTAAAAAAGCATGTTGCGGGGCTGGGATTGTGGCTCAGTGGTAGAACGCTTGCCTAGCAAGCCTGAGGCACTGGGTTCAATCCTCAGCACCACATATAAATAAATGAATAAATAAAGGTCAATCAACAACTAAAAAATTTTTTTTAAAAAAAGCATATTGGTCTAGTTTATGATTTGCTTCCATTAATTTGTAGCTTAAATTTATGAATAAATTACACAAGAAAAAAATGGAAATAAAAAGCAAAAAGACCAGACTGTAGAGGTGAAACATATATAGTTGGATCTCTATATTGGTGGATTCCATATCTATGAATTCAATCAGTCATGGATCAAAAACAGAACTATGATGGCTGCATCTGTACTAAACAGGTACAGGCTTTTTTTCTTATACTTACCTTTGAAATAATGTAACAATTATTTATATAACGTTTACATTTTCTTAGGAATTTTTAGTAATCTAGAGATGATTTAAAGTATTTGGGAGTATATGCATAAGTTATATGCAAATAACACACCACTTTATATGAGACTTGAGTATCTGAAGATTTGGTATCTGTGGGAAGTCCTGAAAAAAATCCCCCAAGGACACCAAGGGATGACTTGTATAATATATGTAACTTCTTTAAGGATAATACCAAGAAAGTTAATCAGGCAAGAGAATAAACCCATCAAGCAAATAACTATTTATTAAGTCCTTTTAAAAAGACAACACATTGAGCCGGGCGCGGTGGCGCAAGCCTGTAATCCCAGCACTTAGGGAGGCTGAGACAGGAGAATCACGAGTTCAAAGCCAGCCTCAGCAACAGCAAGGCGCTAAGCAACTCAGTGAGACCCTGTCTCTAAATAAAGCACAAAATAGGGCTGGGGATGTGGCTCAGTGGTCGAGTGCCCCTGAGTTCAATCTCCACTACCAAAAAAAAAAAAAAAAAGACAACACATTGATGAGGTGGGAAGAATATGAACTCTGGAGCAAGACAGGCCTGATATAAATCTGATTATTATAAATCCTATTTCCACATTCACATGACCTCAGAAATGTTCGGTTTTATTCTCATTTGTAAAATGAGTTTTCTCTCCTTTCTTCTCTACCATGTATCTAACCCTATACCAAGAAATCCCACGGATGAATGAAATAGGAGGGATCAAAGTGTGATTACAATCTCCAATGTGAAAAAGGAAAATTCTGGTGATATAACCAAAAATAAAAGGAAGTGCCCCCTCAAAATGAGGATTGCAGAACAGTCCAGATATTTGGCTCCTGTCCAGCTAGGGCAATAAAATTCACTGAGCCAGGATGAGCTAACACCCTTAACTAAAAGGAACTTGGGGAATTTTCAGCAAAGATGCCCAAGGAAAAAGGAAAAGTGATTTGGTTTTATATAACAGAATATTTTAGAATTAATACTAATTAACATTAAGTTCTCTAATCTCAACTTTCCTTCTGGCTCTCTTATTTGGTTGCTACTACAATAGTCCTTTGTATTTTCTCAATAAATATTTTTAACTTACTATTTGAAACAATTTCAAATGTATGAAAAGTTTCAAGAATAGTACAAGAACATCCATACATCCTTTCCATCTAATTTGTTAACACTGTCACACTTTCTTCCTCTCCCTTTCTCCCTGCCTTCTCTCTACAGCCCCCACCACCACACTCACCTGTGCAAGCACTTTCTTCTTGAACCACTGGAAAATAATATGCAGACTGCAAGACTCTCTCCACTTAACTAGTACTGTGTATTTTCTAAGCACATTGTTGTTCTATTATTTATCCAGAGTTATTTATCAAAATAGGAAATGTACCACTAATACAATACCAATATCTAATTACAATCCACATTTAGATTTTGACAACTGTCCCAACAATATCTTCTTTATTTTCCTGACCCAGGATCCAACTCAGGATCTCACACTACATTTCACTGCCGCTTACTCTTTGGTCTTCTACCTTGGCTAGCTCCTCAGCCTTTCTTTGTTAATGACATTGATATTTTAGAAGAATACATTAGTTCTTCTGGTTGGTTTGGTTTTGTCTATTTCCTCATTAGATTTAACTAATGCATTTTGACAGAAATACTACCTCAATGATTTTGTGTCCTCATTGCTTACTATCAGGTGGCATATACTGCCTATTTGTCCTGGGTAAAGTGGTACCCACCAGGTTTCTCCACTATAATGTTACTATTGTTCCCTTTGTTATCTGTGAGGAGACACTTTACATTGTGCAAATATCTTGTCCTGTGACAAATTTTCACACAAGGCTTTCAATCACCCATTGATTATTCCTGCCTTAATCACTTATTAGTATGGTGGTCATAAAATGGTGATTTTCTAACTCTACCATTTCTTTATTTAACGGTTGGCATTCTACTAGAATGAATTGCACCCATCCCATCAGTGGAAACTCAGATTTTTTAAAAAATATTTTTTTAGTTGTAGATGGACACAATGTCTTTATTTTATTTCTTTTTTTATGTGGTGCTGAGGATCGAACCCAGGGCCTCACGCACGAGAGGCAAGCGCTCTACCACTGAGCTACAATCCCAGCCCCAGATTTTTTTTAAATATGTTTTTTAGTTGTAGATGGACAAAATATATTTATTTATTTATATGTGGTGCTGAGGATTGAACCCAGGGCCTCATGCACGAGAGGCAAGCGCTCTGCCACTACAATCCCTGCCCAAAAACTCAGGTTTTTTACTGGATGCATTTTAATTTACTACTGTCATGATTCATTCCATACTAAAATTGTTCCAGATCTGGCCAATAGCACTGCCGGCAAGCTGGCTCCTATGTCTTTATGATATATTCCTATCATTTTAAATATAATTCTTTACTTTTTTGGCATAATACGTTATAGGTTCACCATATACTTTCTCTGTCCCAGCCAACTATTTCTCCAAGGACTCCTGATTCCTTGCCGTAGAGAACGGTATTTTAAAAATAGTAACTATCTTTTTGTTTGTTTATTTATGAGATACTGGGGATTGAACTCAGGAGTGCTTTACCATTGAGTTACATCCCTATCCCTTTTTATTTTATTTTGAGACAGTGTCTTGCTAAGGTGCTGAGGCTGGCCTCAAACTTGTGATCCTCTTGCCTCAGCCTCCTCAGTTGCTGGGATTATAGGCATGTGCCACATACCCAGCTTATTAAACAGTAACTTCTGAGGTATAATACTTCAATGGACAAAAGCTGGAGATACAACACACACACAAATTTCACATATATATTTTAAAAATCATAAATTCATATTGATATTGCTAATATCAATCTAATACTTCAGAGATGTCCCTTTTGCCACAGTGATAATTTTGGCTTTCCAAAACATTGATAGATTTATTAACTGATTCAATTCTACAACACACGTACAAAATCACGGTGGCGCATGCCTGTAATTCCAGCACTTTGGAAGGCTGAGACAGGAGAATTGCGAGTTCAAAGCCAGCCTCAGCAATGGTGAGGCGCTAAGTAACTCAGTGAGACTCTGTCTCTACATAAAACACAAAATAGGGCTGGGGATGTGGCTCAGGGGTCAAGTACCCCTGAGTTTAATCTCTGGTACCAAAAAAAAAATAGTTACAGAATTGCTATATTGCTATAGCAATACCACCACCAGTAACAAATCAACAAAGTATAGTTCAAGATTTCTTTGAAGTTCAAGTTGAGCATGGTGGCACACACCTGTAATCCCAGTGACTCAGGAGGCTGAGGTAGGAGGATTCCAAGTTTGAGGCCAGCTTTAGCAATTTAAAAAGACCTTCAGAAACTTAGTGAGACCCTGTCTCAAAATAAAAAGATTGGGTGTAGGAGCATTCTGCATACCTTTAACCCCTCCCCTCGATCTTTCCCCATTTATGCTGATGGACTGCAGACCTGACACAGAATGGTACCCCATTGGTTGTAACCTTGGGGCCATGACTGGTCCAAGGACCGTTCATAAACTGTTACACTTCCTGGAATAAACGGGTTCAGGTTCTGAGTCTCGCTCAGGCAAAGCAGTCTTATCAGCCCCCAGAGTCTGGGTGAATTGGCTCCACGACCATCCATCCCATACCTCATCCTGTGGGACCCCGTTTCTTCCCTCCTGAAGACCCCTTACTTTCGTTCTCCAGGACCCCCAACTCATCGGCAAGCCCATGCAAGGCACGACATAAAACAAGTGAGTATGTAGTTCAGTGGTAAAGTACCTCTGGGTTCAATCCCCAATACCAAAAAAACAACAACAAAAAAACTTATTTGAGTTAGTTGGCATCCACCTTCTGATCTTTCTTGATTCAAGCTTACTTTCTGAATTTGTAAAATCTCAACATGGTTCTTAAAGTGAAAATTATAAAAATGTCCAGAAAAGGGTTACTTTCCTTTTTCTATCCCTCCACCATTTCCACCTCTACTCCTGAAGTGACCAGATTCATTAGTTTCTGCCTATACTTCCTGTGCTTCTGTCTGCCAAAAACTATTCAGAAACATCTATCAATTATTATTCTCCCTTCTTTGTTATAGAAAAATTGGCAAAAACTCTATTAAATGGCCCTCAAACGTATGAAATGTATACTCAACTTCATTCATAAGAGAAATGTAACTTAGTCTGAGATACTATTTTTCTTATAATGAGATACTATTTTTTTCCACCTACCAGAATATTAAAAAAAAAAAAAAGTCAAAAGCTTAACTACACAGTCCATTGGTAAGCTGTGGAAAAATAGGCACTCTCACATATTGCTGGTGAGAAGATAATTGTGCAACTTCCATGGTGGGCAATTTGGCAATATCTAACAAAACTACACATATATTTGCCCTCTGACCAGCACTCCATTTTTAGTTTTTTTACCTAAAGTTACATCTCCAGAAATACTAAAATACACATATTCAAGGTTATTCACTATGGTATTGCTGTAACTATAAACTATTAGAAACAACTCCAAGTGCCCATAGTTGGAAAATTCATTGAATAAATACTGCTACACAAGAGTATACCACACATAAAAAAATAAGGAAGCACTCTATAAACTTGTAAGGGATGATTTTTAAAATATATTGGTAAGTAGAAAAAGCCAAGAACAAGGGAATATCTTTATATCTATATACATCATGCTTTGGTGGTTCTTCATCTTAAAAAGACCTCCAAGCCAACCTGTCTCCTCTCTCCTTCCCTACCCAGTCCTAGCCACCAGGGAAAGTGAGGCAGGAGGATTATTTCAGCCTAGGATTTTGAGACCAGCCTAACAATATAGCAGGACACCTCCTCTCAAAAAAATTTAGAACTCATTACCACATTATTCTCTTGCAACATATATGTGGCAAAATCCCCACTTTAGATTATTTTATGTATCTTCAACTTTCCCTTTGTCTACCAATTCTTTCCTCTAAAGATTAAACATGCTCAAATCTCTTTAACCTAAAAAAGTACTTCCTTGGTACCAAATCTGTGTCTAACTATGGTTTTCCATTTCTCTTCCCCTTCATAGCTGGGTTGAAATAGTAACCTATATTTGGTATTTTCATCCTTTCACTTCTCAGTAATTCTTCAACCTGCTTCTATCTATCTACACCACACTTCAGAGACATGGCTTTTGCCAAAGTTACTATTGTAGCTTCTTTGCCCAAAATCAATGGATACTTCTTGGTCTTTATTTTACTTTATGTTTGGCAGTATTTGATTGTCTTGACCATTTTCTCCTCAATAAAACTTTCTTCTGTGTTTGCAACATCGTGCTCTCTGTTCTCCTTCCTACCCCTCTGGTTGTTTTGTTTGTTTGGTTTGGCTTTGGTGGTACTGAGGACTGAACACAGAGCTTTGTGCATGCCAGGGAACCACTGTGTCACTAAGCATTCTATCAACCCCCAGTCCTTGGTTGTTCTTTCTTAAACTTTTAACATACTCCTCCTCATGCACTTGGCCCTGAAACATTGGTCTTCATAGATTCATTTAGACTTCCTTCTCACTGTACACATTCCCCAAGTGCAACCACAACTCACTTTCATGACTCCAATCTATATGTTGCTCACTACTCCCAATGACATCTTTAGTCTATACTTTTTTTTTTTTTTTTTTTGGTACTGGAGATTGAACTCAGGGGCACTCGACCACTGAGCCACATCCTCGGCCCTATATTGTGTTTTATGTAGAGACAGGGTCTCACTGAGTTGCTTAGTGCCTCTCCATTGCTGAGGCTGGCTTTAAACTTGCGATTCTCTTGTCTCAGCCTCCCTAAGTGCTGGGATTATAGGCTTGTGCCACCGCACCCAGCTTAGTCTATACTTCTATTCTGAGCTCAAATCCAAATAGTTCGACTACCTGTCTAGATAGTACTAACTGGACACTGAACATCCATCACCAAACAGGTCATGTTTCCCTCAAATCTATTCATGTACCAATGTTCCCTAACTCAGCAAATGATCCTACTTTCTACCCTGCCACTCAAGCCAGAAACATAACCTTCATTCTTTACTCCTCTCTTCCTATTTTTCCACATCCAATCACCAAGAATTATGATAATGCCTCCTCTTAAATGTTTCAAATCCACTGACTTTTCTCCATCCAAATTACCACTATCTTAGTTCAGGTAACCCATAACCTTTTCCTGAGTCACTGTCACACTTTTTAAGTGGTTTGGCTGTCTCCAGTTTAAACTTCTGCAATTTATTCTTAATTTTGAAAGCCAAGATTATTTTTATTTTTTTATTTTGAGACATTGTCTCATGAAGTTTCTTAAGGCATTGCTAAATTGTTGAGGCTAGCCTAGAACTTGCAATCCTCCTGTATCAGCATCCTGATTCACTGGGATTACAGGTGTGCACCACCAAGCCTGATCCCAACAAGATTAATTTTTTTTAACTTTGTTTGTTTTTACCTTTATTTTATTTATTTTTATGTGGTACCAAGGATTAAACCCAGTGCCTCACACGTGCTAGGCAAGTACTCTACCACTGAGCCACGACTCCAGGCCCAAGATTAATTTTATTTAAAGCATACTCATGTTGTTCCCATGCTATAATCAATGGCTCTCTACTGTCCTAAGGATAAAGTCTATAGTCTTCAACATAGCTTACAGCAACCTTCATCATGAACAATCCACCCACACTCATCTCACCTGCCTCATCTGTCATCCCTTTTCTATTTGTATTATTTGATTATTTGTCCTCTTGAACCGATTACCTTTTACTCTCTCTTGCATCACATGCTGTTCTGGAACAATCTTTTTCTCCCTACCACCTCAACCACCTGGTTAGTTACTCCCATCCATCTTTCAGGTGTCAACCTAAACCACATTTTTCTGAGCATGAAAGTTGCATGGAGGTCTCTCTGATTTATCATTTTGTACTTGTTTGTAAAATGTCTCAGAATAATGATGATCATATTGGGATTAAGGAGAAAACAATATTTCTTGAGCAATGTCTGGTATAGGAATGAAGGAGTATATTAGGAGTTTAAATTGTTACAAACTTGCCAGGCATGGTGGCTCACACCAGTAATTCCAACAACTCAGAAGGCTGAAGATTGCAAGTTTGAGGCCTAGTCCGGGAAACTTAGTCAGACCTTGTCTCAATACAAAAAAAAAAAATAGGGCTAGGGATGTAGCTTCTTAGTGGTAAAGCATCCCTGGGTTCAATCCCCAGTATCTAAATAAATAAATAGGTTAAAAACTCCATGGAAGGCAATTTTGGCAATATTTATCATATATTTCTGATCTATTAATCTCTCCCTAGGTATTTATCCTATAGATATCTATTCATATGTGCCAAATGACATTGCAAGGAATAACCCTACACATACAAAAGATTAGAATTAATCTACATGTCCACATTAGGGACAATGTAAATAAATTATGGTATATTCACATAATATAATGCTCTGAACTCTAGAAATATATTTACATATCGATATGGTAAAATTATGAAAGTATAGGCTAGGGTTGTGGCTCAGTGGTAAAGCACTCACTCAGCACATATGAGACACCGGGTTTGATCCTCAGCACTAAATGAAAAAAAAAAAAAAAACCCAAATAAATTGTATTTATTGTATCCATCTATAACTAAAATTTTTTGTAAAATTTATGAAAGTCTGTTCCTAAATTTAAAAACTAAGGTACAAAGCAGTAAAAATGTTAGGCTAAAATTTGTGAGAAAAAGTGAGAATTTTACTCATAAAATTTCTCCCAAAGTACACTGACTGATTGTAATAGTTGACTTCAAGTAAATGATAGGTAGTTAGGGAAGAGTGGCAAGGAGATCCTGAAAACTTTTTGATTTAGAACCATATGAATGTTGACCTACTAAAAAAATAAGCAAATAAAAGAAAAGGGCATAAATAAGGTGCCAGGTTAAAGAACATGTTTAGGAGTTATCATTCATGTGGTCCATCCAAACCTCCAGACCCAAGAAGATAGTGAAGTCCTCTAGATTAAGACACAATGAGCACTTTTGGATCATGGTTTAGTTAAAAAATATGCAGTGCCAGGATTTGAGAGTGCCAGAGATAATTTCCTAATACAAAAGAGGGAGGAATGCAATAGAAAAATGAACTTGATTCAGATCTTCCTTAAGAAGAAAGAACTAGAAGCCAGGCATGGTGGCACACACCTGTAAGCCCAGGCCCTCGAGAAGCTAACGTCAGCAACTTAGCAAGGACCTAAGCAACTTAGTGAGACTCTGTCTCTAAACAAAATATAATAAAAGGGCTGGGGATGTGGTTCAGTGGTTAAGCACCCCTGGGTTCAATCCCAGCCACAAAACCAAAAAACAAACAAACAACAACAAAACACTAAATTTTCCAAGACAAAATAATTCAATGAGAAGAGTGGCATTGTTTTACATTTTTGCAAACCTCTATGAATATCTACCTTAATGGCAGACCAATAGGTTCTCATCTGCTTTTGCACTCAGTTTGTTGCAATGTTATTTTAGTTGAAATAATATGAAAACAATCCAGCCTCACAAAAATAAGTAGCTGGAATAAGGAGAAGTATTTTAACAGCCTTTTTAGATACCTGTGTATATCATTCTTTGATACTATACCAAAATTTGACAAGTAGTGGTTTATTTTTTGGCAGGGAGATACACAAGATTGAAATCAGGGGCTAGTAGTGGTTTCTTTTTTGGCAGGGAGATACACGGGATTGAAATCGGGCACTTGACCACTGAGCCACATCCCCAGCCCTATTTTGTGTTTTATGTAGAGACAGGGTCTCACTGAGTTGCTTAGTGCCTCACTAAATTGTTGAGGCTAGTTTTGAACTTGTGATCTTCCTGCCTCAGCCTCCTGAGCTGCTGGGATTAAAGGCATGTGCTACCACGTCCGGCCAAGTAAGCTTCTTTAAGGTTAGTTAGAATGTAGAATTTGAAACCACATAAATGAATAATTGGTCTCCTGCTACATTAAAATGAATTGGTGTGGGGCTGAAGATGTAGTTTCATTGTAGAGCATAAACTGCATATCTTTAACATGAATGAGGCTCTGGGTTCCATCTCCAGCACCATAAAACCCAAATACCAAAAAACATATTGGTGTATTCTACACTGAATCTATAAATGGGTTTCTTACACATGTATGATTTTGTTACATCATACATTGGTCAGTTTGAAAACAGTGACTCACTAAAATATGAAGATCTTCAAGTGTTAATACATTTTATTATACAATATTGCTAACTGGCTCTGTGGCACAATGAATTCCAGCCAGAACTACAATGCCCATACAATATTGTTAACATTTGTTAATATTACCACAGATCTCATCACGAAAGTCATTTAAAGTGCAAAAAAGTTATCAACCTTAGGTGACAGATACAAGTTTTCCTATATTCTATTTTTTTCTTTTTGCTTAAAAACTCAAACTTTTTCCTTGGCAAAAAATACTGTCAGTTGTTTTCCTTGAAGTGACAGTTCACTTCATTCATTTTTCAAGAAAATGTCTGCCAAATACTCACTTTTGAATAATCATGGTTTTTGTCTTCTAGCCATTCTTTTTTTTTTTTTTTTAAATACTTTGTTTAGTTGTAGATGGACACAATATCTTTATTTATTTTATGTGGTGCTGAGGATCGAACCCAGCGCCCCACCTATGCGAGGCAAGCGCTCCACCGCTGAGCCTTCACCCCAGCCCCCTAGCCATTCTTTTTGATGGTGTTCCATTAAAAAAAAAAAAAAATGCTTACTTGAACTTGCACCTCAAGTAACTGCACAAGTGTTTTCTTCAAGGCAACCATCATGTTTC
Source organism: Xerus rutilus (assembly GCA_028644305.1). Taxonomy (NCBI): domain Eukaryota; kingdom Metazoa; phylum Chordata; class Mammalia; order Rodentia; family Sciuridae; genus Xerus; species Xerus rutilus. The sequence goes on along the minus strand of CM053400.1, from coordinate 17,559,538 downwards.
AGAATGAAGCATAAGGACTTTGTGCATACTTCACATCCATCATACAGAATGCTACAGATTGTACTTAAGGATTGAAATTTAATAAAATTAATACCTTTTATTGCACATCCAGGGCATTTTAAGTAAAACTGGCTTTTCTGTTGTCATTGCATACGCATGAGAATGAATGATTAGAAGACAGTTTGAGCTGGGCATGGTGGCAGTAACCCTCTCCCCCCAAAACAATGACAATTTGATGCCATTTGCCTTGATTCTCACTAAGATAGCAGTAGTTTTACTTGCCACTTTTTTGTTGTTGTTGTTGCCAGAAATTGAACCCAGCGCCTCAAGTATGCTAAGCATGTATTCTATTGCTGAACTGCTAGTACAGACTACCTCTGTGACTCTCCAGTCTTTTTTCTCTAGTCCATGTGTCTCTCCTGATCCTATATTTCACTGGACCCTGTAACAATGAGAGAATCGTCCTTGCTCTTATCAAAACCCATGTCTTCTGCTTTTACTCTGAATCCTTCCCTACAGCCTTCCCCAGGACATTCCTGCTTCAGATATTCTGCCAATGTCATCCTCTCTCATCAACTTACAAGCATGCTCTAATATTTCTTCCTATTCTTACAAATCCTTCCTTTGATCTCATAGACCTGTTTGGCTATTGACCCATTCTCTGCTTCCTTTTGTTAAAAAAAAAAAAAAAAAGTTTAAGAGTTGTCTACACTTGTTGCTGTTGTTCCCTAATTTCCAATTCACTAACGAGCTCCTCCAATGTAGCTTTTGTTCCCACCACTCCAAAAAAACTGTTCAGGTCCCCAGGGATGTGGGAGCGCACACCTGTAATCCCAGCAACTTGGGAAGCTGAGGCAGGAGGATCTCAAAGTTCAAAGCCAGCCTCAGTAGCTTAGCAAGGCCCTAAGCATCTTAGTGAGACCCTGTGTCAAAATAAATAAATAAATAAAAGAGCTGGGAATGTTAAGCACCCCTGGATTCAATCCCTGGTACCAAAAAATAAAAATAAAAAATAAACTAGGATAACTTGTACAAGCCTATACTGCTAGTAAGTGGAAAATACAGGATTTAAAACTAATTTTTTCCCCTCTAATATGCAGTCTCTTAACTAGAATCCTGCTTGATAATACACAAAGTAACATACCAAATGTTACTAATGTTTATCTGTACATGGTAGAATTAACATGATTTTGTTTTCTTCCCTATATTTTTCTATCTAGTCCGTATTTTCTATTATGACATTTATTACTTCAATAATCAGTAAAACATTAAGGAAAAATTGTGATGACTATTTGGTAATATGAAAAAAAGATTATATGTTAACTTTAAAAATACACAAATTTCAACATAAAGTATGATTATAAGTATGTAAAAATTTGCAAGAAGAAGTTATTCAAAATACCACTAATAATTGTATTACTGAGATAGGATTAAGAATGTGATTCCTGGGCTGGGGCTGTAGCTCAGTGGTAGAGCGCTTGCCTTGCATGCGTGAAGCACTGAATTCGATCCTCAGCACCACATATAAATAATAAATGAATAAAATAAAGATCTATGAACAACTAAAAAAAAATTTAAAAAAAGAATGTGATTGCCCTGGCTACAGATGTATCTTGGTGGTAGCATGCTTGTCTAGCAGGAGCAAGGCCCTGGTTTCAATCCCTGACAAGCAAAAACGATAAAAAGGAAGTAATTTCCCCAATATTTTCCATATTAATATTAATATAGTTATATTTATAATAGATACAAGTTTAAGATTACAAGGAAGCAAAAACGATCACCTATAATTTTATTACCTCAGGATTATACTGCTAACATTCAACAAAATTCTATTTCCTTTTCTAAGATCAATACTATCAATTATAAATACTAACCTAAAGGAACCAAAGAGAATTCTCAACCTATAGATAACACTAAGTTGGGTAGGGCAGCTAAAAGTTGGATTCAAATAAAATCTTAAATACTTCGTAAATCCTAAATTCCTATATACAGATAAGAATCATTACAGTCTACACTATTAGTATAAAGAGTGATATGGAATTCAACAAACTTTTTCTAAGCACACAGCAAATAACAAGTTCACAAAAATTATTTCTATGTGACCATGTTGATCACTAAACTAGATTCAGATTTAGCTGCCTAATAAAACCACTTAATGAAAGGAGAAGTAATGTTTTTGCTTTGAACAATATCAAGAGGATTCTCTGCATGCAGAAATGAAGAGAAGGTCATGTGGGGCTGGGGTGGTGGCTCAGTGGTAGAGCGCTTGCCTAGCAGGTGTGAGGTACTGAGTTTGATCCTCAGCACCACATAAAAATTTAAAAAGTAAAATAAAATCATTGTGTCCATCTACAACTAAAGAAAAATATTTTAGGGGCTGGGGTTGTGGCTCAGTGGTAGAGCACTTGCCTTGCATGTGTGAGGCACTGGGTTTGATTCTCAGTACCACATATAAATAAATAAAAACAAAGACCCATTGGCAACTAAAAAAATATTTTAAAAATTTTTAAAAAAAGGAAAAATATTTTAAAAATAGAGAGAGAGAGAAGGTTATGTATGTCTAGGATGCAAACTGGATCTCTTACCTGCAGCTCTGCTTCCAGGCCCAGCCGCCGGATAAAGGGATCAGTGACATGGTAGCGCCGTTCAAAGCTCAGGGCACCCCGCTCCTGGAAATATGACGTCACTGATTGAATTCAACATGATTTAGTACATGCCTAATTCTATATTCAACCCCATGCTGGGCACTACAGGAGTATAAAAGATAAAGAATTGGTGTACATGAGTTTGTACTACTCCTGGACAGGCATTAGAGTGTAACAGAAGAGAATGTATAATTAAGCACTAAATTGTGCTATTGAGTTTTTTTTTTAAGACAAAAAAAAAAAGAAAAAATGGAAACAACAAATATGGAATTTTTTCATATTTAGGTTGGAGAGGGTAGGTGTCAATCATCTTTAGGATATATATTGTAGAAGGTACATAAAGGAAAAAAATAACCTACTAAGTTTGTACCTCTAAGTAATAGTCTGTTCTTGAAGGCCACACAGTCTAATGACATCCCCCCCAAAGAAGACAAAACTAGAAGGATTCAGGGATGCAGGAGTAAATATACAAACCAAAGACTAACATGCACCAAATACATGGCTCCTGTACAGGGATGCACTCAGTCTGGATGATCATCTTCTAGATGATGACCACAGTTTATGATGACTACTACTTAATTTAAAAACATTCTAGTTTACCTTTTTTAGCACTTAAAATTTTCAAAGCACTTGCTTATGTTCTTTAAGATATCATTATCAAGCCAGGCGTGGTGGCTCACGCTTGTAATCCCAGCACTTTGGGAGGCTGAGACAGGAGGATCGTGAGTTCAAAGGCAGCCTCAGCAACGGTGAGGTGCTAAGTAACTCAGTGAGACCCTGTCTCTACATAAAACACAAAAAATAGGGCTGGGGATGTGGCTCAGTGGTTGAGTGACCCTGAGTTCAATCCCCAGTACCAAAAAAAAAAAAAAAAAGATATCATTATCAAAATCATCTTGGAGGCAAACAGATATTGTTTAACAACAGAAAACTGAGGCACAGTCTATGGTCATACCATCCTGAATGTGTCCAATCTCATTTGATCTCAGAAACTAAGCAGGGTTGGGCCTGGTATGTACTTGGATGGGAAAAAACCAAGGCACAGGACTAGTAACATAGATAGTTAATTAGGGCAGTGGTGAGATGAAACTGCTGACTTCAGTTCGGGGTTTTTTTGTTTTAGTACCATGGATTAAACTCAGTGGCACTCGACCACTGAGCCACATCCCCAGCCCTATTTTGTGTTTTATGTAGAGACAGGGTCTCACTGAGTTGCTTAGCTGAGTGATTGCTGAGTGATTGCAACCTCGCCATTGCTGAGGCTGGCTTTGAACTTGTGATTCTCTTGTCTCAGTCTCCCAAAGTGCAGGGATTACAGGCATGTGCCACCACGCCTGGCTCAGTTTGGAGTTCTTACTATAGAAGTACATATGTCTGTGTTGCTTCTATTCCATTAAACCTGGATGGCTCATACATTGCTGGTGGGACTGCAAATTGGTACAATGACTGTGGAAAGCAGTATAGAGACTCCTCAGAAAACTTGGAATGGAACCACCATTTGAGCCAGTTATCCCACTCCTCAGTTTATACCCAAAGGAGTTAAAATCAGCATACTACAGTGATGCAGCCACATCAATGTTATAGCTGCTCAATTCACAATAGCTAAACTATGGAACCAGCCTAGGTACCCATCAACAGATGAAAGGATAAAGAAAATGTGGTATTTATACACAATGGAATTCTACTCAGCCTTAAAGAGAAATGAAATTATGGCATTTGCCAGTAAATGGTAAATGGATGGAACTGGAGACTATCATGCTAAGTGAAATAAGCCTAAAAACCAAAGGCCTAATGTTGTCTCTGATATGCAGATGCTAACTCACAATAAGGGGTGAGGGTAGGGAAGAACAGAACTACTTTGGATTAGACAAAGGTGAATGAAGGGAAAGGAGGGGGAATGGGAATAGGAAAGATAGTAGAATGAATTGGAGATTACTTTCCAATGTGCATATAGATTATGTGACCAATGTCATTCTATATCACGTACAACCAGAAGAATGAGAAATAACACTCCATATATGTATAATATGTCAAAATACGTTCTACTGTCATGTATAACTAATAAGAACAAATTTTTAAAATTAAAAAAATTAAACCTATTTAATGCATTACAAAAATGAACAAACAAACAAACTTGGATGGCCTCCATAGTAAGGGTTTCCCTGACAAAGCCTGGAGCCATCTCACTAACTGACTTAACTATCCAGTCTTCTGTTCATCTCACAAGTATCACAGACTTCTACATATAAACTGCAGAAGACATGCTTTAGTATAGAAGAGACTTAAAGAGAAGAAAGAATCTAAGCTACATGAGGACTAAGATTCTCCCAGGTTCTACATAATATTTACAACTCAGTGGCTGCAGCAACATAAAGAAACTATATTTACTCTTGTGTGTACCACCCAACAATCAGATGTGTATGCACGTGCACAACACTACATTAATCTTGGCAGCCCATGTTCTTGGATAAAAGAAGATGGGAAAGTGTGGGTGTGGTGGCATGTGTTTGTAATCCCAGTAATTAAGGAGGCCAAGGCAGGAGGATTGTAGTTGGAGATCAGCTTCAATAGCTTAGCGAGGCCCTAAGCAACTTAGCAGGACCCTCTCTCAAAATAAGAAATTTTAAAAAGGCTGGGGATATAGCTCAGTGGTAAAATGCCCTGGGTTCAATCCCCAGTAACCAGCCCTCACCCCCTAAAAAAAATTCCAGTCCTAGATCTACTATTAACTAGCTATGTAACTCTAGGCAAGTCACCAACTTTAGACTTCAGTTTTATCATCTGTAAAATAAATCTGTGGGGAAGAAAAGATCTCATGCTCTGATTCAGAAGTCTGTAATGCTTACCTTGATCTGCCTACGGATGAGGTCTCTAGTTATGTTGACTTTTGCCATCGTCTCTTAATGGGTTCAACAGGAAGAAGCTATGGAAGGATCTTCAGGACCCTGGTGCATTCCAGCCAAGTCCAGGTCCGCATTTAATTCCCTGAGGGAAGAAACATCATAAAATTTTGGGTGACTTCAGAGCCCCGATTCAACAGCTAAAACAGTCCACCAGCCCAGTGAACTTCCTGTGATTTGTGTCAGAGTGGGTTGGCCATGATCTGTGGTGTTGAAGAACCCCTGGAATGGGTAAAGGCAGCAGGGAGGACAGAGACTCATAAGCACAGGAAACACCGGAATAAACACTGACAGACTCATGTATGCTTTACCAGAAAATGGGGGTGGGGGTTGGATATGTGTATGAAAGAGAGCACATCCTGAAAGTCAGAACAAGGTGCAGAGCTAGACAGATGTCAAGTTTCATTTGTTCAGTTTGCATGGGTGGCAGCCCATCTGAACATTTAATTATGCTTCAAATCCCTGGCCCTCAACTTGGCTCTCCCCAAAACTAAATCAGAATCAAAGACAGAACACTCAACTCTCCCATAGATTTGCATAAATTCGCATAATAAAACAGTGGAAAGAGGAATGTCCAGATAGCTGAACAAATGGAAGTTCCTGGAGGGTGGTGTGCCCCTTCCTACATGTCTTGCTCTATGTATCTCTTTACCTGTATCCCTGTAATATCCTTAATAATAAACCTGAAATAAAAAGTGACACAGAAATGTAATGGTGACCATATCCAAGATTCAACCCGATAAAAAAATTCCTCTTTAACATTCTTATAGATCCACCTTTAGTCTCACCATATCTTGAATATATCCTTGTGTTATACTGCCCTGGTTGGAAAGAACAAGTAATTCTGTTCCTGAGAATTCTGCACAGAAAATCTAAAAATGTTAAGGAAAAAAGTTCCATACTTAAGCATATTCATCACAGATTTAACAGAAAGAAAGAAAGAAAGCCAGCCAGCTAGCCAGCCACAAGTTTCCAATAATATAGGAATGGCAAAATAATGTATAGTCATAGGGTATCATGCAGAGATCAGAAATGTGAAAAATGCTTATGTCATCATAGCATGCTGCTTTTTCAACAAACACATCATAGCTATGTTTTAAAAAGGAAATATAAATAAAACAATAGTTGCTTTGGATAACAGTATAACTGATTTTTTCTTCAACTTTTCAAATGCTTTAACTGTTTTTCCTCCATTTGTTTTTTTTTGTTTTTTGGGGTTTTTTTTTTGTTTTTTGTTTTGGTACTGGAGATTGAACTCAGGGGCACTCGACCACTGAGCCACATCCCCAGCCCTATTTTGTGTTTTTTTTATGTAGAGACAGGGTCTCACCATTGCTGAGGCGGGCTTTGAGCTCGCGATTCTCCTGTCTCAGCCTCCCTAAGTGCTGGGATTACAGGCTTGAGCCACCGCGCCCGGCTTTAACTGTTTTTCCTAGAAAGACACATTAACTTTTTTTTTTTGGTACGGGAGGACTCAACCACTGAGCCATACCTCAGACCTTTTTTGTATTTTATTTAGAGACAGGGTCTTGCTGAGTTGCTTAGGGTTTAAGTTGGTGAGGCTGGCTTTGAACTCGTGATCCTCCTGCTTCAGCCTCATGAGCCTCTAGGATTACAGGTGTGTGCTACCACAACCGGCATATTAAGTTTTTTTTTTTTTTTTTTTTTTTTTTATAAATTTTTTTTTTTTTATATTTATTTTTTTAGTTGTAGGTGGACAGAATATCTTTATTTTATTTTTATGTGGTGCTGAGGATCGAACCCAGTGCCTCACGCATGCTAGGTGAGCACGCTACCACTGCGCCACAATCCCAGCCCCCGGCATATTAAGTTTTAATAAAATAAATAAAAACCAGAGGGGGGGACTTAATATTTTTGTTTTTTGGGGTGTTAGGACCCTGGGCCTTGCACATGCTAGGCAAGTGCTCTACCACTAAGCTACGTCCCCACCTACTGGTTTTTTGTTTTTTTTGGTACCAGGGACTGAACCCAGGGGCACTTAACCACTGAGCCACATCCCCAGCCCTTTTTATTTTTAATTTTGAGACAGGGTCTCACTAAGTTGTTTAGGGTTTCAATAAATTGCTGAGGCTAGCTTCGAACTTGCAATCCTCCTGCCTCAGCCCATTTGTTGGGATTACAGGTGTGAGCCACCACGCCAAGCCTACATACTGTTTTGTTTTTGTTTTTGTTTTTGGTACTGGAGATTAAACTCAGGGGCACTTAACCACTGAGCCACATCCCCAGCCCTTTTTTTTGTGTGTGTGTGTGTTTTTTTTTTTTTATGTAGAGACAGGGTCTCACTGAGTTGCTTAGTGCCTCGCTGTTGCTGAGGCTGGCTTTGAACTCGCAATTCTCCTGTCTCAGCCTCCTTAAGTGCTGGGATTACAGGCTTGCACCACTGCGCCTGGCTTACATACTGTTTTTAAAGGAAGTTCTGTCTCTTGTTATTTTCATATTTTGGTCCTAGTTCCACTTCTGTGCCACAAAGAAGTCTACTCTTTCTTCCCTATGATGGTTCTCTATTGCTGTGAGAATGTCTCTGTACTTCCACCAGGTCTCTGTGCCAATCATTCCAGACATTAGGACCTCCCAAGGCCATTTTTGGATCTTCCACCAACCACCTGCAGATTTCTAACACACCCTCCTGAAATTACACCTTTTCCACCTGATCTTTTGGCATTGAACACAAAGGGAAACTGTACTTCTAAACATTACATTATTGAAGTTTTTTTCCCTTTAATATTAAAACTTGCTGCTTGATTAGGTGTTCCCATTCAGCTTGAGTTCTTTGGGGCTAACGTCTCCATGACTGATTTTTGGAATCACAAACTGTTAAAAAGGCAAGAAACTTCTCCTACAGCACCTGTAAGCACCAAGAACATCCAGGAATATCAGCTGAAAACAACTACATTTTGAAGATGTATTTTCCAGAGGCCTTTCACCATTAGATTAATGTAAGCTAAATATAGGCTGCAATTGTGTCTATACTCTGATTTGTTGTATAATGATCAAACCCAAAACAAAAATATCATATAATCACCAAGAATGTGAGATAAACCTTATAAAAATGAAAATAACACCAAAGCTAGAAAGTGTGTGTAACCTTGCTCAAGTTTCTTAATCTCTCATAGGCACAGGAACAAAACACTGAAGGGGCCATTTATGTCACCAGAAAAAGGTTCATTCTTCACCCCTAATATCATTTTCTTTAGAGAACTGCCATGGAAGTCAAATGAAATAATGTAAATCAAAATTTGTTTTTGTTTGTTTGTTTTTAGGCTAGGGGTAGAGTTTAGCAGCAGAGGACTTGCCTAGCATGTATGAAGCCCTGGGTTCAATCCCTGAGAGGAAAAAAGGAAGTATTTTTAAGAATGTAAATGCTTTTATCTGCTAAGAATAGTAATTTGCCAAATATTGTGTATTTGCTATGTGCCAGGCATTATGCTAAGTGCTTTTTATTCATTCATAAACTCATTTATTTATTCAGTTAACCAATGAATGCAAGAAGCTTCTACTATGTGTCAGATATTGCTTCGGGCCCAGGAGATACAGCAGTGAGCAAGTGAGGCAAAGTTCTTGCTTTCATGGTATTTATATTGTAGCAGGAGGAGACAGACAATAAACAATAATATAAAGCTGGGGATGTAGCTCAGTGGTAAAGTGCTTGACTAGCAGGACACAAGTCCCTAGTTTGATCCCCAGTACCACAAAAAATAAACAAAAAACAAAACAAAATACCCAATGCGTGCGCGCGCGCGCACACACACACACACACTCATACACACACACAATATAAATAAAACAAGAAGATATCTAACAGTGAAAAATGCTATAATGACAATGAAACAGGATGATGCGAGAGTGACTCATTAGCTATTTTTAGACTTGAGGTCAAAGATGACGTAGTGGTCAGTTTTGGAATTGTCTGGCTGCTCAAAGCCCCTTCCCATACTTTGGGAATTCCCCATCTAGTGAATCTGGTGGGAAGCAGAGCCCCTTCCCACTATGAAGCGAGAATGATGGCAACTGAGATTGCAGCCAGAGTGCGCACACGTGGCCCAGGCTGCACCAACTAGGCCCATCATTCCTGAATCTTGAATTAGGTTCTAGTGTCACAGAGTCTGAGGACAGCAAAGTGTCCCTGGCTGAGATACAGCAATGGGTGGCTATAGTGACCATCACGGTCCAGAGCTGCTGGTGGCAGTGGTATATACCGTGTGAATGGTGACAGCAATAGCATCCTCACTGGCCTGGTTCTGTGAATCACTGCCCAGATTCTCTTGTTCTAGCCCATTTTTCAAGCCTGGCTCTGTGGTCTTCCCTGATGGTTTTTGGAAGTTTCTCTAATCCCCTTTCAATAATCAGCCAGAATTGGTTTCTGTTGCTTACAACTACAAATTCTGCCCAATACAGAAGGGTTGAGAAGATGACATTAAAGCTGAGACATGAACTGGGGGAAGACAGTTCCAAGGGGAGAGTGCTAAGGCAGTGGAGGAAGAGAGGTTCAAAAATTTGTAAGGTACAAGCTCCTACCATCACCATTCTACAAATAATATATAGATTCATGGACATAAAACAATTTTCACAACACCACTTAGCTAATAACCTGGAGCTGGAGCAAACCCAGGACTGTGAGTCTAAAGCCCATACTCTTAACCACTGTGGCATGTAATGTCCTACAATAATGATCACTATGAAAATACCCCAAAAGAGCCAACTAAGTTGTCACTACTCATTACTTTTCTTACAAAATTAACCAAGTAATTTTTTGTTAGATGTGAGGAACACTGAGATGAAAGACACAGTACATGTATTGAGAAAGCTTAGAATCAAAGACAAGGGGCTTTAGCTAAAATTGGCATGTGCAAAGATATACTAAAAGGGACAAAAGAGGCAAACAAAACAAAACAAAACCAGACAAGCAGGAAACCACATTCAGTCAAGAGGTAAAATGGAACTGGGTGTGGTGGTGCGTGCTATAATCCCAGTGACTTGGGAAGCTGAGGCAGGAGGATCCTAAACAAGTTCAAGGCCAGCCTCATCAACTTAGTGAGATCCTGTCTCAGAATAAAAAGTATTGAGAATGTAGTTCAGTGGTAAAGTGCCCCTGGGTTCCATTCCCAGTACCAAAAAGGGGGGGGGGTGGTAAAATGGAGCCAGGTGTGGTGGCATAGGCAATTCTGGAGGTTAAGGCAGGAGAATTGCAAATTCTAGGCTGGCCTCAGTAATTTAGTGAGACCTTCTCTCAAAAGGGCTGGGGATGTAGCTCAAAAATAGAGTACCCCTGGGTGCAATCCCTAGAACAGGAAAAAAAAAAAAAAGCAATATGGAGGGGCTGAGGTTGTGCTTGCCTAGCACATGTGAGGCACTGGGTTCGATTCTCAGCACCATATACAAAGAGAAAGAGAGATCCATTAACAACTAATAAAGTATTTTTTAAAAAAGCAACATGGAAATTGGGATTTATATTAGACTGGCAGGCAAAGGCTTGAAAAACTAAAGTGTGAAATTCAATACAACTAATACCTAGTTAGCATTCTGATGAACATTTTTTGCTCCCATCCTAAGAAAAAAGGATAATATAATAGTAGATAGCTCATCCTGAACCATGGACTACCTTCTCCCTTCACAAGGAAACAGAAATTCAGTGCCTCTCCACAAACTTTTGTAGGCAGACAAACATAACTGGAAACACATCTAAGTGGATATTATTTAAAAGATTCACACCAGGAGGGAAATATCCTTAAATCTACAAAGGAGCATAACTAGTTTCATACTTCAATCCAAAAGTCTCTCAAACACAAATAATTAGGTCAATAACTTAATAGTTATTTGATGATGAGATTTAATCACAGTCAAATTTTTAAAAAACATAATTTTAAGAGGGGTTCTTCAAATAGTGAAAAACTTAGATATGGAATCAGAGATTTGGAATTGACACAAGGAAGTTACATATATGATTAAAAACTAGAGAAAACTGAATCAAGGGGATTTCTCTCTCTGGTGTAGTATGCAAATTACATAATGTTCAGTTCTGCTGAGGGGCAAAAAATTAGTGACTTTGAGAATTCAGAAAATTTTAAAGTGCTAGACTTTGAAAATAGAGCTGGCACTGGGTGTAGTGGCTTATGCATGCGATCCCAGTTACTTGGGAGGCTGAAACAGGATGATAAGCTGAAGGCCAGCCTCAGCAACTCAGCAAGATCCTGTCTCAAAATAAAACTAAAAAAAGGACTAGCATGTGTGAGAGTCTGGGTGCAATCCCCAGCACTGAGAGAAGAAAAGGTTAAAAAGAAAAAAAAAGAAAAAAAATAGTAAGAGGTAGAGTACTTGGCTACTATGCTTGAGGCCCTGGCTGAACTCCCCAGTATTGTGTGGCATGCATGCACACACATGCACAAAAGAAATAGAAAAAAAGGAAGGAAAGAAGGCAAATAGAGCAGAAAACATGTCAAATACAGACCATTCTGTTTAAGAGAATTCAATATGGTACCAGGCATGGTAGGGCACATCTGTAATCTAAGAATTTTAGGAGGCAGAGGCAGTGCCAGTTACGACAACTTACCAAGGCCCTAAGCAACTTAGTGAAACTCTGTCCCAAAAATTAAAAAAATAAAAAGGGCTGGGAATATAGATCAGTGGTAAAGTACTCCTGGGTTCAATCCCCAAGACCATCCTGCCAAAAGAGAACACAATCTAGTTGTCCTTAACAGAATATCAGTGGCAGCAATACCATCATAATCAGAGCCATTGAAAAACTTTAGTCCTTTTTTCAAATGGGAAATTAACTGAATTAACAACTGGAATAACAAAGACAGTAAATTCAAAAGGAATAACATGGAATAATAAATTAAATCTTGTTTATACTAATTTTCTCAGACATCTTAGAAGAAGGCACAAAAATGACATAAGGAAACAAATTAAATATATGAAAGTAGAGCAAGACACCCTGGAAATCACTAAAGGAAAATGGGGACCATGACAGGCCACAGGAAATGTTCAATGCATATTCTTCATTCTAAGGTGAACACAGTTAATTTAATATATCCTGATATTCACACTTAAAGTTCTAATAACACTGGCGGCTAATTTGTTTACAGAACATGAAAGCTCAACGAAAATTTCTTCAGCTAGAATACAAAGGTTTAAGAATGGCATCTTCTATAGTTCAGCATATTGCAGGCCAGCTCTAATAAGTACTCAATGAAAAGCAGGAAGAAAGCCAGTGTCTGAGCTAAGAATATGAAAAACATAAAAATACTATCGCACACAGGAAAACATATAATATTATAATAAAATAGGAGGTGCTATGCAGATTTCGCATCTCTCAGAAGGTATTCTATTCTTGGAGCTCTAAAATGCCTAGCATTGGGGCTGGGATTGTGGCTCAGTGGCAGAGTGCTTGTCTCAGACATGTAAGGCACTGGGTTACTGGGTTCGATCCTCAGCACCACATACAAAAAATAAATAAAATAAAGGTATTGTGTCCATTTACAACTAAAAAAATATTTTAAAAAATAAAAAAAATAAAATGCCTAGCATTTTAGCCCCATCTCTTTCACAAACTTTCATTTTAAAACTGGAAAAATTTCTTCTATGAACATATCTCTGCTATTATGAAGAATGTTAATAACAATTTAATATTCTCTGGACATAGCGGCACATGCCTGGAATCACAGCTTCTCAAGAGGCTGAGGCAGGAGAAATGGAAGTTCAAGGCTAGCCTGAGCAACTTAACAAGACCCTGTCTCAAAATAAAATAAACAAATAAAGGGCTAGAGAGATAGCTCAATGGGGAAGCACCCCTGGGTTCAACCCCCATGTACTGCAAAATCATCATCATCATCATCATCATCATCATCATCATCATCATCATCATCAACTAATAGCCCAATTAGGAGGAACTGATCTACTCACAATGCAAAGGGTACCAATTATATACTAGCCTGAGGTTAATAAGCCTTAGAACAAAGCCCATCTGCAAAGATTACTTATCTGAAACCAAGGACTGAATGGTAATATTCCAACAAAAGGAACCATCCATGCCACATGTGCCACAGTCCTATCTGGATAACGTAATAAAAAGAGAATAGACTTAAAATACTGAGGTATTTGGGGGGCCTGAATTCCAGCCCTTTCAACACTCCAATTAGCAAGTTGTGAGTTTTAATTTACGTATTTGTAAAGTGAGGTTGTTGTGAGAAATAAATTATCTATGAAAGTGCATAATAGTACCCGGATCACATTAGGTGCTCATGAGATGTTAGCCAAATGTGTATTTTACTAAAACCTGGTAACTCTTGTTATGTATGCTCAGTAACATGAGTTACATTTCTTTCTCATTTCCCTACCAGGGACAATGAGAATTCCATTGTAGTACTGGGCAGGGGGCAGTCAGGGCATGGAGTATGGTCTTTATCACCTTTGATAGCTTTGAAATGCAAGATCAAAAGGAAAATGTGACTTGTTAAAAACAAAGGAATGTCACACAAAAATGTGTGTAGGAATGTTTATAGTAGCATTATTCATCATAACCAAAAGGCAGAAACAACTCAACTGCCTATCATCAAGTGATGACTAGATTTTTTAAATGTGTATATCCACATAAGAAATGTTATTTGACTGTAAAAAGTAATGAAGTATTGCTACATACTAAACATAGATGAACTTAGAAACATTATTCTAAGCAAAAGACTATATGTTGTATGCTTCCATTAATATGAAATGTTATTTGGGGACATGGTGGTGTACTAGCAGCTGGAGAGGCTGAGGCAAGAGGATAGCAAGTTCAAGGCCAGGCTTAACGAGGCCCTAAGCAACTTAGCAAGACATCATCTTAAAATAAAGAATAAAAAGGGCTGGCAATATAGCCCAGTAGTTAAGCATCCTGGGTTCAATCCCCAGTATAAAAATATATAGATAGATAGATAGATTTGGGGGGTGGGTACTGGGCATTGAACCTAGGGGTGCTCTAGCACTAAACTAAATCCTCTTCCCTTTTTTTTTTTATTTTTTTATTTTTTTAGTTGTAGATGGACATAATGTCTTTATTTTATTGCTTTGTATGTGGTGCTGAGGATCGAACCCAGGGCCTCACGCATGCGAGGCAAGCGCTCCACCGCTGAGCCACAATCCCAGCCCCTAAATCCTCTTCCCTTTTAATTTTTTATTTTGAGATAGGGTCTTGTTAAGTTGCTGAGGCTGGCCTTGAGCTTGTGTTCCCCTAGCCTCAGCCTTCCAAGTGGCTGGGATTACAGATGTGCATGCCTGTGCCCTGTTTAGGTTTTTAAAATTATAGCCATCCTACTGAGCATGAAGTGGTATTTCATTGTGGTGTGATGTTTCTTTTTGAGGTGTCTGAAATGTTTTAAAAACTATGGTGGTTGGGCAAGGTGGCACATGCCTGAAATCCCAGTGACTCAGGAGGGTGAGGCAGGAGGATGGCAAGTTTGAGGCCAGCCTCAGCAACTTAGCTAGGTCCTAAGCCACTTAGTGAGACCCTGTCTTAAAATAAAAAAGAAAATAATAAGGGCTGGGAACGTGGCTCAGTGGTTAAGCACCCCTGGGGGTTGAATTCCAAGTATCAAAAAATAAATAAAAACAAAAAATTAAAAAGCACACCTCAGGATGGGGATGTGGCTCAATGGCAGAATATATGCCTAGCATATGCAAAGCCCTGGGTTCCATCCCCAGCACGTTTTAAAAATCAAAAAAGAAAAGCCCACCTCAAATGGTTAAACATAGATTTAACACATGACCTAGATAACACACTCCTAGGTATACACCTAGGAGAACTGAAAACAAATAGCCATACAAAACTTGTATGGGAATGGTCACAGTAGTATTATTTATAATAGTCCCAAAATAGGAACAACCCAAATGCCCATTAACTTTTGAATGGATACGTGCAATTTGGTATAGTCACATAATGGAATATTATTTACATAAAAGGAATGAAGTACTGATTCATACTGCAATACGGATAACTGGAAACATTCTAAGTGAAAGAAGTCAGTCACAAAAGACAATGTGTTGTATGATTTCTTATACAAAATTTGAAAAACAGAAAAACCTTATAGAGACAGAAAGTAAATCAGTGGTTGCCTAAGGCTAAAAGAGGAAATGGGGATGATCGGTGGACAGGTGGTAGTATCTCAAAAGTAAGTGTTTCTCAAATACATGAAAAAATGTTCAACATCATTAGCAATCAGGGAAATGAAAAATCAAAACTACACTGAAATTTCATCTCACAACAGTCAGAATGACATCATCAAGAATACAAACAAGGGGGCTGGGGCTGTAGCTCAGTGGTAGAGCGCTTGTCTAGCATGCGTGAGGCACTGGGTTTGATCCTCAGCACCACATATAAATAATAAATGAATAAAATAAAGATCCATCAACAACAACAAAAAATATTTTAAAAAAAAGAATACAAACAAGGAGCCGGGCGCGGTGACGCAAGCTTGTAATCCCAGCACTTAGGGAGGCTGAGACAGGAGAATCACGAGTTCAAAGCCAACCTCAGCAAAGGCGAGGCGCTAAGCAACTCAGTGACACCCTGTCTCTACATAAAACACAAAATAGGGCTGGGGATGTGGCTCAGTGGTTAAGTGCCCCTGAGTTCAATCTCCAGTACCAAAAAAAAAAAAAAAAAGAATACAAACAAGGGCGGGGACATAGCTCAGGTGGTAAAGTGCTTGCCTCACATGCACGAGACCCTGGGTTCAATCCCCAGCACCACAAAAAAAAAAAAAAAAGAATACGAACAAGCCGGGTGTGGTGGCACAGGCCTGTAAGCCCAGTGGCTTGGGAGGCTGAGGTAAGAAGATTGTGAGTTCAAAGCCAGCCTCAGCAAAAGCAAGGCACTAAGCAACTCAGTGAGACCCTGTCTCTAAATAAAATACAAAATAGGGCTGGGGATGTGCTCTGTGGTTGAGTGCCTGTGAGTTCAATCCTTGGCACTGCCCCCCCCCAAAAGAACACAAACAATAATAAATTGAAGAGGATGTGAGGAAAAATAAACACTTTTACACCGTTAGTAGGATTGTAAATTATTGAAATCAGTATAGAGGTTCCTCAAAATACCAGGTATGGAACCTCCATATGACCCAGCTATACTGCTCCTTAGTATTCATCTTAAAGAATTAAAATCAGCATACTGTAGCATGCACACCCATATTTATAGCAGCACAATTCACAACAGCCAAACTATGGAACCAGCCTTAGATGTCCATCAACAGATGAATGGATAAATAAAATGCAGTATATATACACAATGGAGTTTTATTCAGCCATAAAGAAAAAATGAAACCATCATTTGCAGGAAAATGGATGGAACTTGAGACCATTATGTTAACAGAAATAAGCCAAACTCAGAAGGTCCAGGGACATGTTTTCTCTCATATGTGGAAGCTAGAGAGGAAAAAGGAAAAGGTGGTGGTTGCAGGGAATGGCACAAAAAGCAAAGGAAGACCAGCAGAATGGAGGAAGGGGATCAGGAGGTAGAGGAGGGAAGTGAGGGAGTGCTGGGGAAGGATACTGGCCAAATCACACTGTGATACTGTGTGCATGTACTAATACACAACAACAAATCCCACGACATGTACAATTATAATGCATCAATAAAAAATATGAACAAAAAGAAGTATGTTTCTTTTTTTGAGTGATGAAAATGTTCTAAAACGAGATAGTGATCACGGTTGTACAACTTTGTGACTACTAAACACAGCTAACTGCATATTTTTTTAAAGTACATTTTATGGTATGTGAATTATATATCAATTATTAAGAAAAGTCTCAAATCTATTTTTCTTTACCTCAAAAATCACAACTTATATATAAAAAGAAAATTCAGTTCTTATCCTTTCCTCTGTCTATATCCTACCTTGAACTGGAGGGGTATGTGGCTTCTGTTCCTTAAAAGACAAAGCATCCTAAGGGCCAGGTCTTCATCTCATTCATCTATCAATCCTCCTAAGTCTCCCAGGAGTGATGGATTTAGCAGATACTAATAACGATTACTAAACTATTGCTAAGGGGGGGGCTGGCGGGGGAGGTTGCCACGTGGGTCCTGCTCAATGAGTTGGGGTCCAGAAAAGATGAGGGAGGGGTCTTCTGGGAGGAAGATGATATGGGGTCTTTCTGGATCTGGTGCGGTCCAGAAGCCAAATTCCCCAGGCCCTGGGGGTGTAGGAGCCAAATTCCCCAGGCCCCGGGGGTGTAGGTAAAGAATCTGCTCTGCCCCGGTAAGATGCAGAAACACCAGAGGGAGATGTAGAAAACACTGTTTATTCCAGAAACTACAGAAGCTTATATGCACTCTTGGACCAATCAGATCCAAAGGTCACAAACAAAGGGGTGCTCTTTGGCAAGAGCACAGTCTATTAGCATAGAATGGGGAAGGATGGAAGGGAGGGGTTGGAAGATATGGAGAGTGCTCCTACACTTTACTGTTACTGAATGAATAACAGCATGACTACCTTGCATACATTACAATGTTTTATACTAGCAAAGTGCTTTTGTTCATACTTTTAATTTGCTTCAGAACTATCCTGTGAGGAAGCCATAAAGCTATTACTATCCCCAGTTAACAAGGATAACTGAAGCACAACACTACATGATGCAGAGGAAGTCCCCATGGACTGGGACCTGGGGGCTTGTGTTCCAAGCCAGCCTCTGCCTTTAACTGGCTGTATGACCCTTAGTGAGGCATTTCACTCTCTCTTTCTCCACCTGTAAAATGTGAGGTTGACTCAGAGATGAGCTACAAAATTCCTTCCAATAACCCTCTCCTATGATTCTATGGAGACGCTGCTATTTAGCAGCAGACAGAAGAGAGAATTTAAATAATCTGTATTCTCTTTCCTCTGAACATACTGCCTCCAGCCAGGGTGACAACTAGACCCCCTTTCAACATTCTCAATCATGCAAAAGATGTACACAAGTTTCCTTTAACTCTATTTGTGGTGGTTTTCCTACTGGAGCAATCCTATAGAAAAGAAGAAAAATGCGACAAAGTGAAGACCCAGCTGTATTATCAATGCATAAAGGTCACTAGAAGTAGCATAATAAGAACTGAGTTGTCAAATCTAGCAGATCTATGGTTCAAATTCCAGCTCTCCCACTATTTTCCGTGTCACTTAACATTTCTAAACCTCAGTTTCCTAAACTAATAAAACCCACCTTTGAAGGGTGATAAGGAATGGAAGAGCACTGTATAAAATGCCTGATACCAAGCCTGGTAAATGATACTTACTGAACATTACAAATGTTTTACAAGTGCTATCTCACAGACTTCCTCATAACAGCCCTATGAGACAGGTACTATTATTATTCTCACTTTACAGATGCAGGATCTCAGGCACAGAAAGTTTCAAAAGTTACAAAGTTATTAAATAAAGTTAATCTAGATATTCTGCCCCAGAGGCCAGGCCACTGACTACTAAAAAATAACTATGATTACTATCTCTAATTGAACTATATCCAAGTCAAAACTGCCTTGGCTGGGGTTTAGCTTAGTGGTAGAGGACCTGCTTAGCATGTGCAAAGCCCTGGGTTTGTTCCCAGTACCAAAACCCAAACAAACAAACAAAACAAAACAAAATCCTAACTCTGCTGGTCTCAAACATAAATTTAGAATGCCACTTCAGGATCATGCACTAAGCTAGCACAAGAAGAGTTCCTAGAAAAGGTGTGGCTGATAGGAAGTCCCATCAGTAAAGCATCTTTGGAAATGTTCTTTAACATCTTTGAGGCTCCTGACTCAAATGATCCCATTTGGGGTTGATTAAAGCTTTCTCTATGGAAGTCCATCCTAAGAAATTCTTTACTTTCTTGGGAGGCTTTGAATGAGAACTCGCTTTGATGTCTTCTCTGCCTGAATGGACACTATAAAGCCATTTGCGCTTTGTGAACATTTTTTGAGTATGTTTTTAGAACTTTGCTTTTCAGTGATCATAGTTTACCTGCCTTCTCCTAGGCCAACAATTATCATAAGAAGGGAACAGAAATAGAAAAAGGAACATATTTTGATAATGCTGTCCTCTCTCTACATTTAATGAAGAGCATCGAGTCTTGGGCTTTGCCTTTAATTTGCATCTTTCCAAATCCTGTCCCAATCAGTATCTTTTGGAGGGAAGTCACTGAAGTTTCACCCTCTAACTCTACTTAGCCAAAAGGTCAATGCAAAATAAGCCAATCAATTTGGAAATGCTTCCTTTCTAACTCAGTTACATCTGTGCTACATTCAGATGTGACTCAAGAGGGAACAAAGTAAGACAGCAGCCCCTAAACACTCAGGCCTCAACTGACAAAGGTGCCGGAAAAGGACTGCCTGGCTCCAATTCTGAGAAAGGCTCCCTGAAAGGTTCAGAAATAAGCAGTTTTATTTTTCCTGAAAACAGAAACTGGGGTCATGAAAAAGGGCAAAATATTA
This sequence comes from Xerus rutilus, assembly GCA_028644305.1. Taxonomy (NCBI): domain Eukaryota; kingdom Metazoa; phylum Chordata; class Mammalia; order Rodentia; family Sciuridae; genus Xerus; species Xerus rutilus. The sequence goes on along the minus strand of CM053400.1, from coordinate 17,539,556 downwards.
CAAAGGTTCTAATCCTAACACTGCTCTTGAAAGCCCTGGATAGCTCCCTGGGCAAGGTCTCACTCTGCTTCCCCCACGACCCCACCCCCAAGAAAATGGGGTTAATACCTCCGCAGATGGCTACAGGGAGGATTAAGGCTCATTATTCTTGGCATCCAGCTCTGGCACAGCTCTAGTATTTCTGACCTTGTTCTTTGTAAAAGAAGATATTAAATATAAAAATGTAAAGAGTGACCCCTGAATCTGGCTCTGTGAAAGTGGCTGAGAATTTGCTTTGCTCTGGGCTTGATGCTGCCTCCTATACTCTAACCTGTTGGCTGCATTCTTCCCTTATACAGGCTTCAAGTTTTTAGTATTAGTCACTATTGTCACAAAGCCCTTTGAAGAGTCTGCAGCTATTACTAATAACACAAAAAATGAGACCCAGAACTCTGAGGGGTTCACTCAGGCCCAAATTTACCCTGAGGAAGCCAATAAAGTGGTACTCCTTTACCCTCAAGCCCTGGCTCTTGGGGCAGTAAGATCCAGTAAAAAGCGCGTTTATATCATTCAGACCTCATAAACCCACTATAAGGTAGGTGCCATCAAAAGCCTCAATTTACAGATGAGAAAACTAGCTCAGAGATGACCTGTGACTTAGCCTAGGTCACCAAGATAAAAAGGAACACACATGGGTTCAAATAGTATCCCTACCATTACTAGCTATGTAACCTCCAGCATATTTCTTTACTTTCTAGAGTCTTAGTTTCTTCCTCTGGAGATAATGATTATTTCTACCTTACAGAGGATTTCTGAGGATTAAGTGAGATATTGTAAAAAAGTGTCTAGCAAGTACCCAGTATATAGCAGATAATCAATACATGTCAATTTTTATGATCAAAAAGACAGGGAGTTTGATATCATTTTCATAGAACCACATAGTTTAAAATACTAAAAGATCACTTAGTTCAATTATCTACATGAGTATGGACCCTTCTATCACAGCTGTGATCAAATATAGCAAAGGCTCTGCTTGAACACTTCCAATGATGGGCGACTCACTCCCTCAGAGGGCAGTCCATTTTGTTTTTAGAAAGTCAAATACTTCACTAGGTGAGGTGTGACCTGCTTAGGTATTTTAAACTATAGCCATCCTCCTGAGTATGAAGTGGTATCTCATTGTGGTGTGAGGTTTCTTTTTGAGGTGACTGAAATGTGTTAAAATTATGGTGGCCAGGCATGGCAGCACATGCCTGTAATCCCAGCTAATCGGGAGACTGAGGCACCAGGATCACAAGTTCAAGGCTAGCGTGGGGAACTTAGTGAGGCCCATATCAAACTAAAAGAGCTGGGACTATAACTTAGAAGCAGAGTGCTTTCCTAATTTGTACAAGGCCCAGGGTTCAATCCCCAGAAAAGAAAAAAGGAAAAAAAGTCAGTCAAATTTTCTGTCAAACCAATGACTACACTCTTGGGATTTCTCTCCTTTAATCCAAGTGCTGCCATCTAAAATCACATAGAGACAGCCCAGTTCCCACTCTCCATGACAACTCTTCAGGCATTTTCAGGCAGGTATCATGTTCCCCAGGCTCTATCAGCCTTGGTCTTTTCAGCCCTTTCTCACATGTCATGAGGGACAACTCAATATTACAAAGCAGAATGACCTGGGTTTGAATTCCAATCCTTCCTCTTATTTAGCTGTGTGATTTTAACCAAGTTCCTTAACTTCTCTGAATCTGTTTCTTCATCTGTATAATGGAGAAAATTATTCTCACTTCACAATACAATCATGAGTGTTAAATTAAATAAAGTAAGAACACTACCTACTACCAAGACCAACATATACCAGACCCTCAATAAATGTCACTTTTTAAGACTCGCCAACTGATAAATATCTCAAAGTAAATTAGCCAGAATTAACTATGGGACTGGCTTCTAATGGAAACTTTCAGGACCTGGGTTTTTGAAGACGTGACAGCAAAGAAGAAAGCACAGCTTAAGGGCTCTATGGCTCCAGCAACCGTCAATGGCAGCCCAATGATGTCGCAGAGAATCTAGAAAGGTGAGCATGAAAGAAGAAAGGAAACAGGACAGATTTTTTGCTGCTGTTTTTTTCTGTTTTTGCACTGGAGACTGAACCCAGAGACACTTATACCACTGAGCTATATCCCCAATCCTTCTTCTTTTTTTTTTTTTTATTTTGAGACAGGGTCTTTCTAAGTAGCTGAGGTTGGTCTTGAACTTTCAATCTTCCTGCCTCAGCCTCCTGAGTTACTGGGATCACAGGCATGCACCACTGCACCCTGTAATTGTTAAACCACAAAAGGCAAGTATCACCAACTTACATGCTGTCTATGACTCTCTCTGAGACCCAGAACTGCATGTGTAGGCCACATGCTCTAATTTAAAAGGATAAAATAAAAATAAAAATAATTAAGAATGAGGCCTAGTCTGAGTCTTCCTCAGAAGTTGGCTCCTCAAGATCCACAGATATTTGTAAATTGGCTTCAAGATCTTCAGTTGTGTTCTTCTACAGCCTGAAGTCCAGGTATGTGAAAACATCCTACAGAGGATGCTTGATGAATGACTCAATACTGAATTCCTTCCAGATAGAAAAATTGCCACCTGTGTGACAAACAGTAGTTTGTCAAAACTGGCAAATAGTAGTTAACACTATCATCATAAGCATTACACATATTCTCTCTTTCCCTCAGTGACCACCAGGAAAGAAGTTCCAGGCAGAAAGATGCATTGTTGCTCAATTATTCTGCAGAGTTGATTTAAAAGCACTGTCTCTACAAGCTGAGATGTGACTTGAACATGTGTGTTCCCCAATAGGTCAAAAGGAAAAGGACCCCAGACTTCAAAACAGTGTGATCACAAACTGAGAGAAAAGGTTTTTTTTCTAGGCCTGCAAATGAAATACAACTATCTACAACAAAGAAACCAATTGTTAGTCTCAGCTCTGTTATTCCCTAGTCTGTTTTAGAGGATCTGGGCGTTATATTCAACATTAAAGATTCAATTCTATCCCTCTAAAGATACAAGAATTACAAGGAAGAATAAGTCAGAACTCAAACCAGAAATAGCCTTAAGTAGTCCCTTCACCATGGTGAGCAGAAACTGGCCACTCAGGGCTCTAAAATACAAAAAAAGCTTAGTGCAGACCACTAGGCATACCTGTGCCTTACGTGGGGATTTCATAACATCTCTCAATCAGGTGTCCTCAGAATAGTTTTCCCCTCAAAACTGTTTCAGTCTTATTTTAAAAAGAAACACTCAACTGCCACTTTGCCCCTGATTATCTATCCCATCCTTGGAAAAGGTGGGGACTATATCAGGTTCCTAAACTCACAAACTTGAGAAGAAAACTTTAAAGTCACTTTACCACTATCTCAGGAAGTTAAAGCAAATCCGAGAAAACCTTTAGAGAAAATAGTCATATTAGTCTATCAGATATTAGTGGTAAGCCCCCATACCTCTTCTCTAGAAACCCTAGCAGGGGAGAGTAAGCCAGAGGGCACCAAGCAAATCCAACCCGCATGGCAAGGGGGCGTCCCACTGCAGCGTTCAGAAAGAATGGATCCTGCTGGTTCGAAGTCTCTTCTATCTCCTCACTTCCTATTTACCCTTTGAAGTGGGTACCGAATGGCCCATACCCAAGGAGAGGTCCTTGGTACCGGGCGACTGGTGGAAACACCTTGGCAAAGTTCAGTTTGGAGTCAGGACGGGCCACTGAAGGCATCTGCGGCTGCCAGAAGCCTATACACACACACACACACACACACACACACACACACACACACAGAGAGAGAGAGACAGAGAGAGAGAGAGAGAGAGAACGAGAACACGAACGAGAGAGCAGGTCAGGTCATTGCCCTCCTGTAACTTCCACCTGCCCCCTTCTTCCTGAGACCGGTGCCAGATCAGATGTCAAAAACTCCGCAAAAAAGTCCCGTGATGGGACGACTTCCACCTCTCCCCCAGCAGAGCCTCCCGGGACACCCACAGCCTTCTCCCGGCCAGCACTCCGTCTCCACTCCGCCCCCGGCCCATTCCGCCCGCCGCCCCAACGAGGCCTGTCCCCTCGTGGGACACCCCGGGGCTCAGAGGCGGGCAGGCTCAGGCCCCCAGGCCGGCAGGGCTGGAGCCAGCCCAGAGCCGGCGGCCCGTGCGCCGGGGCTGCGGGAGCCAGTGCCCGCCTCGGCGCCCGCGGAGGGCAGGGGGCGGCGGCGACTCGTACCTGTCAGGTCTCTTCCTCGGACCAGCAGAGGCGCAACTTCAGGAGCCCATGTCCGTCCCGGGGGCCCGGCCCCTCTCCCGGGAGTGGGGGCGCGGATCCCGGGAAGGGGGCTGGGGGGCCCGGGCAGCTCTAGCCTCTTCCCATGCTCCCCGCCCGGCGCCTGGCCGGGGCCGGACAGCGCCTCCGCCCGCCCCTGCGCACCGCCTCACACCCGCGCTCACACACACTCACACTCCCTCGCGCGCTCTCACACACGCACTCCCCTCCCTCCTCCTGCTCTGTTTATCTCCTCCAGCTGTCTGGGGACCCAGGAGAAGCCCAGCACTGCGCCTGCGCCACGCACTCTCCGCGCCCGCCCAGCGCCTCGCAGCCAGTGGCTACGCTACGGAAAGCGCGCCCGACAGTTTCCAGAATGGCGAGCTAGGGCCCCAGCTCCCCCCCGCGCCCGGTCAACGTCTGCTGCCGGCGGCGCCTACTATCCTGCTAGTGGGGGAGCCCCGCTCCGCTGAGGCCAATCCGCTTCGCCGCTCGCGGGACCGGCAGCCAGTGGGCGGGCGGGAAAGCCGGGTTAAGCCCTGGGGCATCCTGGGAGTCGTAGTTTTTCGCCGCCGAGGAGCCAAGGCAGAGCGGGCTCGCCCCGCCCGGTTGCCATTAGTTACCTGGACGCACCTCCCTTCTCACCACAACGAAAAATGCCTCTTCATGCTGTTTTCGGGACCCTCCCACACACACTTGCCCATTACCTTTGGAGACTAGCACGTTTCTTAGGAGCTCTTCAAGACTTCTGAGCTCCTGAATTGCTGGACCCCTCATGCTAGGGCCCAGGGCCCCCGAGGGCCAAGCCTCAGGCTACTACTTCCCCCTGGAGGGAGAAAGGTGGGCTGTGGAAGTAACACATTCTTCACTCATGTTTCTGAGCCTGAAGGAAGAGGATAAAAGGAAATTGCTACTGCACTCAGTAGCCTGGAGGGGAGTCAGCCCCACACACTCTGAGAACCCTAAGACTGATGGGAGAGACAAGGTCCAGCTGATACTAGTGGAGTCACTGCTGCTTCTACCTCGGAAGAGGCAGTTCCAGCCTTATGGAGACACCCTCTCTAAGGAAGTTGCCAAGGTGATTAGGGAGGCACTAAGCCTAACTTTTTTTTTTTTTTTTTTTTTAATGGTACTGGGGATTGAATCCAGAAGCGCTTGACCTCTAAGCTACATTTCTCATCCTTTTTATTTTTTGGAGACAGGGTATCACTAAGTCGCGCAGGATCTCACTAGATTGCTGAGGCTAGTCTCGAACTTGCCATCCTTCTATCTCAGCTTCCCAGTTGCTGAGATTATAAGCGTGTGCCACAATGCTGGCTATACCTAACTTCTTAAGGCAGAGACACAGAGCCTGAAGTCAGAAAAGGAAGACACTGTCAACTTCTGAGAAGGATAACTTGTCACTCACCCATAGGGTACTACTTTTCACATAAAAACAATAATTTGCTTGTATTTTCACTGTATTGTATGTGTGTAGTCCCTTAGATAGTATTGCTATGTGTGTTTTGCAGAGAGGAAACTTGAAGCATACAGAGGTTAAAGGCAATTTACCTAAGGTCACCTAACCTGTAAGGAAGCAATTTGGGATTCAAATCCATATCTGCCTAACTCCAGAGTCTGAGCCTTTATATTTGCAGTGCTCAGGATGGAACCCAGAGCCTCACACATGCTAGGAAAGGACTCTACCACTGAACTACACCCACCAGCCCCTAAGAATCTGAATATTTAAACATTTCCTGTCCCTGTTGTGAAAACCAGGCAGCACCTACCCTCAGGAAGGACTGGATATACATATTCAGCACTTACAGTATTTGTCCCATGTTTATCACTCTATGAATTGCTTTTCCTCAATTCTGCTTCATTATTTATGTATATTACTCTGTGAGTTCCCAAAGGGTGATTCCTTCCCATTTGGAGGAGTAAGAATTTACCCTTGCAAATTCAGCTCACAAAGCCTTCCATGACTTTCTCCTAAAAATGTTTTGGTCATTCCTCCTGACCTTTCCCCCACATCTGTTCCACTGACTATAAAAGAATCATAGACTTTGGAACTAGAAAAAAACTTTATCATCTATCAGCTTCAGTCACTATTGATTATCTTCTATGAGAGGTACTCACTTGTGCACTCATCCCCTGGTCATACGCTCTATGAGTGTCTACACATGTGTATATACATGTGTGTGTACACATATACATTCACACATACTAACTCATTTGATCCTCACAACCACTTTGTGAGTTAGATATTATTCTTACTCCCATTTTATACAGTAGAAACAAGAGTCTCAAAAGAAGGTTAGGGGCTGGGGATATATCTCAGTAGTAGAGCGCTTGCCTAGCTTGTGCCCTGAGTTTGATCCCCAGCACTGCAAAGAAAATAAAGTTAAGGGTTGGGGTTGTGGCTCAGCAGTAGGGGTACTCGCCTAGCATGGGCGAGGCACTGGGTTCGATCCTCAGCACCACGCAAAAAAATAATAATAAATAAATAAAAATAAAGTATTATAAAAAAAAGAAAATAAAGTTAAGTTCAAAATCAGACATGCCTCCCAGCCATAAGTGTGTTCAGATTAATTGAAGAGAAGAGAAAACTTTCTAACCAATGGAATTGACTATTTTGAGAGGTTATGAGTTTTCTATCTCTACTAGTATTTAAGTAGAGGCTATATAATCACATGTCCAAGACACTCTAGAAACAAGTATTGTATTGGGTAGATATTTAATTATTCCAATATTCTCTGATTTGGTTTTTGGAAGCAGACAAATATTATTCAGATAAATATGGAAGCTGGGCACAATGACACACACCTGCAATCCCAGCAACTCAGGAGGCTGAGGCAAAAGGATTACAAAAGTTTAAGGCCAGCCTGGGAAACTTGGTGAGGCCCTGTCTCAAAATAAGTAAGTTGGATATATAGCTTGGTTAGTAGAATGCTTGCCTCTCATGCACAAGGCCTGGGTTCAATCCTCAGCACCACAAAAAATAAAATAAGTAAATAAACAAATAAATAAGTAAAGGACTGAGGAGGTAGCTCAGTGATAGAACACCATTGGGTTTAATCTCTAGTACCACACACACACACACACACACACAGCAAATAAAGCTTATGGCAGCGAATGAAAATAGCTTCCTTTTTCTCTTTAAGAGGATCAGCTGAAGCTGGGCACAGTGCAGGCCTGTAATCCCAGCGACTTGGGAGGCCGAGACAGAAGAATTGCAAGTTCAAGATCAGCCTCAGTGACTTAGTCTTAGCAAGGTCCTAAGCAATTTAGTAAGACCCTGTCTCAAAATAAAAAAAGGCTAGTCTGGGGTTGTGGTTCAATAGCAGAGTGCTCTCTTAGCATGTGTGAGACACTGGGTTCGATTCTCAGCACCACATAAAAATAAATAAAGATATTGTGTCCATCTACAACTAAAAAAAAAAATTTTTTTTAAAGGGCTAGGGATGTAGCACAGTGGTAAAATGCCTCTGGGTTCAATCCCCAGTACAAAAAGAAAGAAAGAAAGGATTTCATTGTTCAAACAATTAATGAGGTAATACCTCTTTTAAAACTTGTGGTTGACAACAGATCAACAAATATATGAAAAAATGTTCAACATCTCTAGCCATTAGAGAAATGCAAATCAAGATTTCATCTCACGCCAGTCAAAATGGCAGTTATCAAGAATACAAACAACAACAAGTGTTGGTGAGAATGTGGAGGAAAAGGCACACTCATGCATTGCTGGTGGGATTGCAAATTGGTGCAACCAATCTGGAAAGCGGTATGGAGATTCCTTAGAATCTCCGTGGAACCACTCAGAATGGAACCACCATTTGACTCAGCTGTCCCACTCCTTCGTCTATACCGAAAGGACTTAAGAACAGCATAGTATAGTGACACAGCCACTTCAATGTTTATAGCAGCTCAATTCACAATAGCTAAACTGTGGAACCAACCTAGATGCCCTTCAATAGATGAATGGATAAAGAAACTATGGTATATATACACAATGGAATATTACTCAGCATTAAAAGAGAATCAAATTATGGCATTTGCAGGTAAATGGATGAGGTTGGAGAACATCATGCTAAGTGAAGTAAGCCAATCCCAAAAAACCAAAGGCTGAATGTTCTCTCTGATATGTGGATGCTGATCCATAATGAGGGAAGGGGCATAGGAAGAATGGAGAAACTTTGGTCAAAGGGGAGGGAAAAGAGGGAATGGGTCATGGGGGCAGGAAAGATGGTGGAATAAGATGGACAAAAATACCATAGGTACATGTATGATTTCACATGTGGTATAACTCTATAATGAGAAGTTGTGCTCCATTTGTGTACAATGAATTAAAATGCACTCTCCTGTCATGTATACCTAATTAGAATAAATAAATTTTTAAAAATATGAGGACATCAAAAGAAAAGAAAATCTGAGAAAGTGTCATGTCAGAGACACCTAAATGCAATTAAATGCAGTGTACTCTCCCGGATGGCATCCTGGAACAATAAATGCTAATGAAATACAAGTTAACAAACAAACTCGTGGTTGAAAAGATTTTGTTTGTTTGGTACTGGTAATCGAATCCAGGGGCAATTTACCTCTGAGCTACATCCCTGGTCATTTTTAAAAATATTTTTTAGTTATAGATGGACATAATATTTTTATTTTGTTTTATTTATTTATTTATCCTATTCATTTTTATGTGGTGCTAAGGATCAAACCCAGTGTCTCACATGTGCAAGGCAAGCTCTCTGCCACTGAGCCATAACCCCAGCCCCTCATTTTTATTTTTCATACTGAGAGTCTTGTTAAATCAAGAGACTGGCCTTAAACTTGGAATCCTCCTGCCTCAGCCTTCCGAGTTGCTGGGATTACAGGCATGTACCAGTACACCAAGCCTGCAAAGTCTTTTAGAGGTACAATCTAGGTCACTGTGAGTAAAGGATGAGACTCATTGTTTTCATTAATCCTTTCATTTAACCAAGTGGAGGAGGGACTGTGGCATAGAACAATTTGGTGATTTGCCTAAAGCCCCAAATGGTCAAAGGTCCAGATTCTATACTCCAGTCCTGCTGGTCATTGGAGAGTATCTCATCTTTTTTTTAACATCAATGGGGTTTTAATTTTTTTAAGATTTTCAATAATTTATAACCACTGTTATCAACAGGAGCAGATTCCACTTTTCTTACATGGCACAGGGAAGAGACCCTTCCCCAGTAACTGTACTGGCTTCCTTTCCACAAAAACTGGAGAGTATCTCATCCTATCTTGGGCACATTGCACTTACAGTTGGGCTGTTTCTTCCATTTGGAATCATTCTCCTTCTCCCATTTATCCTATTCATTTCTTTCTTGAAAATCCTACTTAGCTAAACTACCAAAGAATTAGCCAATCTTACTCCCCAGACTCTGAATTAGAGTCAAATTGTCCCTATTGTTTTCTCTTCTCTGCTTCTCTGCCCCCTTCATTCCTATGAAGAAAGCAAGTTGTCTGTCTAGCAGGGCAACATGTTTTCCTGTTGGAACTATTCTGATCACTAGGTAGTTGGTTTTGTTTTGTTTTTTTTGGGGGGGAGGGGGGTACTGGGGGTTGAACCCAGGTCCTGCTGCATGCTATGCAAGAACTCCATTATTGAGCTACACTCCCAATCCTTTTTTTTTGGTACTGAGGACTGAACCCAGGGGCACTTTGCCACATCCCCAGCCCTATTTTGTGTTTTATGCAGAGACAGGGTCTCACTGAATTGCTTAATGCCTTGCCGTTGCTGAGGCTGGCTTTGAACTCACGATTCTCCTGTCTCAGCCTCCCAAAGTGCTGAGATTACAGGCTTGAGCCACCGCGCCCGGCTCCCAGTCCTTTTTTTAAGGCCTCACTAAATTGCTCAGGCTTGCATGAATTTAGCAATCCTCCTTCTTCAGTCTTCCCCATAGCTGGGATTACAGGCCTGCACCACCACACTTGGTAGTTTTTATTAATATAGTTCTTATTTCCATTTGTTTGTCCCAACTCTGTTCTCTATGGCAACATAGGTTTTGTGTATTAAATGAAGGGTTATTTGTATAAACTCTAAAGATCGGGGCCAGTTTTGTGGGGAATTTATAAAAGTAGTTGTTACCTTTTTCTCTTGAACTTCAGATAACAAAGCTCTCCTGTCCTCACTGAGTTTTCTCTTTTTTTTTTTTAATATTTTTTTTTAGTTGCCAATGGATCTTTATTTTATTTATTTATATGTGGTGCTGAGAATCGAACCCAGTGCCTCACACATGCAAGTGCTCTACCACTGAGCCACAACCCCAGCCCCCTGAGTTTTCTCTTGCTCAAGCTAAATGTCTTTCAATCCAGTCAAAAAAGGCAAAGACTGCCACCAGTGGGGATCCAAGAAAATATGTCAAGGATTCCTGGGTATTTCCAAAAAAGGCATTCTTCTGGTACTGGGGGTTGAATCCAGGGGCACTTTACCACTGAGCTGCATCCTCATACCTTTTTTTTTTTTTTAAAATATTTTTTTAGTTGTAGATAGACACAATGTCTTTATTTTATTGCTTTGTATGTGGTGCTGAGGATCGAACCCAGGGCCTCATGCATGCGAGGCAAGCGCTCTACCACTGAGCTACAATCCCAGCCCCCTCATATCTTTTTATTTTATTTTTTTTTAAATTTTGAGACAAGGTCTCGCAGAATTGTTGAGGCTGGCCTGGAATTTGTGATTCTCCTGCCTCAGCCTCCCAGGTCAATGGGATTACAGGCGTGCACCATCACAGCTGGCAGTAAAGAGTCTTTTCAATTGCAAGTAACAAATAATCTGATCAGTAGTAGCTTAAACACATGAGGTCAGGTTTTCTCACACAAGAAATCTTGAAGTAAATGATTGCTATAATTAGTTTAGCCAGTCAACATAATTCATTTCTACTTTATTCCCGCTCCAGAATCTTTAGTTTTCATTTTCCCTGTGGTGACAACATCGCTGCTGCAGTACCACACATCAGGGCAGGAAGAATAAAGAAAGAAAAAATGTAAATGCTTTTTATTAAAAAAAAAAAAAAAAAAAGGAAATGGGATTTGTTTATGTCTCACTTGCCAGAAAAGCACATCTCGCAATTACATCTATCTACAAGGCAGGTCTGGAAATGTCAGGAAGGTGATTATTTTTTAACCATTTCTTTTTTTTTTTTTTTTTTTTTTTTTTTAAATATTTTTTAGTTGTGGATGGACACAATGTCTTTATTTTATTGCTTTGTACGTGGTGCTGAGGATCGAACCCAGGGCCTCACGCATGCGAGGCAAGCGCTTTACCGCTGAGCCACAATCCCAGCCCCTTTTTTAACCATTTCTGTTGGGAGCAAAAAGCCCTGAGTCATTTCCTGATCGGCTCCACTTCCTGGTTAAGCAGGAGCGCCGAAAAACCCACGGGCACCAAAAGTTAAACTTACCCGCGCGCGCCAAAGCAGTGAACCTCCCCCTTTTGATACCACCTGTTTGCACTGACCAATCGTCCTGCGACAGCTCCTTCCCCTCCCCTCCCCTCCTGAGCATACATATATACCCCTGTTCTTAAATAAAATTCAGAGGTTTGATCAGAATCCTGTCTTGCCTCTGTTCTTTCGCGCCCCTTGTTTGTTTCATTCTCTTAGGTGGTTCCTGCGTGTCCCCGTTGTTGCCCCGTGGGCCGGGGCAGGTTGGCGCCCAACGTGGGGCATTTGGGGGCCCCCAACGAGA
>CM053400.1:17512722-17527103 GCA_028644305.1 Xerus rutilus | reverse complement strand
GCTGAGGATCGAACCCAGTGCCTCACGCATGTGAGGCAAGTGCTCTACCACTGAGCCACGACCCCAGCCCCCCACCCTCATTTTTAAAACAAAGAGGGAGGAGATGTTGGGAGCAAAAAGCCCTGAGTCATTTCCTGATTGGCTCCACTTCCTGGTTAAGCAGGAGCACCGAAAAACCCGCGGGCGCCAAAAGTTAAACTTACCCGCGCGCACCAAAGCAATGAACCTCCCCCTTTTGATACCACCTGTTTGCACTGACCAATCGTCCTGCGACAGCTCCTTCCCCTCCCCTCCCCTCCTGAGCATACATATATACCCGTGTTCTTAAATAAAATTCGGAGGTTTGATCAGAATCCTGTCTTGCCTCTGTTCTTTCGCGCCCCTTGTTTGTTTCATTCTCTTAGGTGGTTCCCGCGTGTCCCCGTTGTTGCCCCGCGGGCCGGGGCACATTTCTAGCCTCTATCTTGTAAGAGAGAGCAAAAGTAAAGAAACTGAGATTTGGATCTGGACTAGCCAACCAGGAATACCTGCTGTAGAACATTTAAAGGTGATAGTTTGGGACAGAACTCAAAATCAAGACTCAAGCCTAGTTCTATATAGTCAAACTCTTTAGTAGTGCCAATCAAAATCAGGGCAGATGACATCTGCTGATCAAAATCCAGACAGAACAAGTAGAATTTCCATGTTTTAACATACAGGAGGAATAGTCATTAACCTTGCTAACAATAGACAGTGTGGTTCCTTTCTTAGGGAGCAGGTTACTGTGCCCAGGCACTGAAACACTAAGACCTTTACCTGTTGGGCAAGCAGGTACTTTAGCCTTTTATTCCCTATACATAGGGAATGCCACACACCACCACCTACTTGACAAGAGTTACAGGCAGAAATTCACAGCACATTTGTAGAACATGTTGAAGTTATGACATTCAAATTTTAAAACACCAATGAATCTGAGGACTGACTCTACCCCACTTCAAGACTTATTATAGTTACAATAATCAAAACAGTGTAGTATCTATGGAACCGAATAGAGGACTCAAAAGTAGACCCACGCAAATATAGTCAACTGACCTTAGACAAAGTAGAACAAGTACTTCAATGCAGAAAGGATAGTCGTTTTAACAAACGATGGCTGGATCAAATGGACATCCACATAAAAAATGAACCTAGGGGGATGGTCTGAATGTTCATGTTCCTCTCTCTCCTACACATAGATTGAAATTCTACTGTCCAAATTGGTGACATTAAGAAATATGGGCATTTGAAAGCCGGACGCTAATTAGGGAGGCTGAGACTGGAGAATTGCGAGTTCAAAGCTAGCCTCAGCAACGGCAAGGCACTAAGCAACTCAGTGAGACCCTGTCTCTACATAAAACACAAAATAGGGCTGGGGATGTGGCTCAGTGGTTGAGTGCCCCTGAGTTCAATCCCTGGTACCAAAAAAAAAAGAGAAAAGAAAGAAATACGGGCATTTGAGAGGTGATTAGGTTGTGAGGATGGATCCCTCCTGAATGAAATTAGTGCTCTGATGGAAGACACTCCCGGAGCTTGTTTATCTCCTATCACCATGCCAAAAAGCAAAAAAGACAAAGCAAAAAAGACATCTGTCTATAAACCAGGAAGTGAGATGTCACCACACTTTAAATTTGCCAGTGCCTGGTCTTTGTACTTCCTAACCTTCAGTATTGTGAAAAATAAATTTCTGGTTTTTGTTTGGCTTTGTTTGGTATTAGAGATTGAACACAGTGACATTTTGTCACTAGGCTACATTCCCAGCTCCTTTTTCATTATTATTATTTTTTTATTTTGAGACAAGTTCTCACCAAGTTTCTTAGGACCTCACTAAGTTGCTAAGTCTGTCCTTGAATTTGTGATCCTCTTGCCTCCCCAGTTGCTGGGATTACAGGTATGTGCCACTATGCCTGACAAATTTCGGTTGTTTACAAGCTATTTAATCTATAATATATTTTATTATAGCAGACCGAATAAACTAAGACATTGAGACACTGACTAACTTTTTACAAAAATTAACTCAAAATGGGGGCTGGGGTTGTAGCTCAGTGTTAGGGCGCTTCCCTCGCATGTGTGAGGCACGGGGTCCAATCCTTAGCACCACATAAAAATAAATAAAATAAAGGTATTGTGATCATCTACAACTAAAAATATTTTAAAAAATTAACTCAAAATGAATCATAGATCTAAATGTGACATGTAAAATTATAAAACTTATAGAAAATGTTATAGGAGAAAACTTAGGAGATCTTGAGTTAATATGTTTTAGATCTATGAAAAGAAAATGGCAAGGGTATGGGGGAGGACTGGATGGAGAGAGGATGGTTAATGGGTGCAGGGGTGCAAATGGATAAAAGGAATTGGATGCATAGGATGATTATGGTTGACAATAATGAATTAATATTTCCAAATAGGAAATAGAATTTTGAATGTTCCCAACATAAAGAAATGATATATATAGCTGAGGTTTTTTAAATATGCCTGTTACATATTTTATACATATATTTAAATGCCACATGGTGCAATATATACAATTACTGTGTCAATTTCAAATACATATTAACTTAAAATGTAAAAAATGTTTATGAAAAAGCAAACAATTTAACACACACAAAAGTAAAAAACTGTAAATTGGACTTCATTAAAATGAAAAACTTCTCTGTAGAACATGTTGCTAAAAGAATGAAAACCAACTACATACTAGAAAAAAAATACAAAATGCTTATCAGGTAAACAACTTGTAATCAAGATGTTCTACAAAAGCTGAATGGATAGAGAAACTGGTACAACCTTCCAATGGAATATTATTCATAATAAAGTGAGCTACCAGTCCACAAAAATATATGGAGGACACTTAATTGCACATTGCTTTGTGAAAGAAGCCAGTCTGAAAAACATATAATATTATTGTATAATTCCAACTATATGACTTTTGGAAAAAGTAAAATTATAAAGATAGTAAAAAGATCAGTGGTTGTCAGGTGTTTGAGGGAAAGAGGAAGGGAGCAATAAAAATGATTTTTAGGCAGTGAAACTATATTATATAATATTGTAATGATGGCTATATGACATTATGCATTTGTCAAAACCAAATTGCCAAAGGATATGGTAGCATAAGCCTAAAATCCCAGTGATTCTACAGGCTGATACAGGAGGATCACAAGTTCAAGGCCAGCCTGGGCAATTTAGGATGTGTCTCAAAATGAAAAACAGGAAGGGCTGGGAGGTAGCTCAGTAGTAAAGCACCCCTGGGTTTAATCCTCAGTACCAAACAAATCAGTAAAAAACCATGTTGCACAACATAGTGAGCCATAACAACTATTGACTTTAGTTAATAATACTGTACTAGTATTGGTTTGGTTGTAACAAATACACCATACTAATGCAAGATATTAGCAATAGGGAAACAGGGTGGAGAGTAGCTCAGAGATAAAATGCTTGCCTAGCATGTATGAGACCACAGTATGATCCCCAGTGTGTGCATACACAGGATCTCCCCCAGCCCCCATGGAAAACTGTGAGGAAAGTGGAAATTGGGTATATGGGAATTTTGTACTCTCAGCTCAGTTTTGTTTTGTTTTGTTTTGTTTTTGTACCAGGGATTGAACCTGTGGGTACTTAACCACTGATCCACATCCCCAGCTTGGCTTTTTTTTTTTTTTTTAATTTTGATACAGAGTCTCACTAAGTTGCTGAGGCTGGCTTTGAACTTGTGATTCTTCTGCCTTGGCCTTCTGGGCCACTGGGATTACAAGCATATGCCACCATGCCCAGCTTCAGGTTTTTTTTCTTTTATTCTTTTTGACACTACCATTGAGCTACATCCCCAGCCTTTTATTATTATTATTATTATTATTATTATTATTTAAAAATTTTGAGACAAGGTCTTGCTAAGTTGCCCAGGCTGGCCTAAATCTTATGATCCTCCTGCCTCAGTCTACAGCTTCATTGCGATTACAGGTGTGTGTCACTACACTCAGCAGTGTTTTGCTATTTTAATAAACAATGCTGCACTGGGATTGATTTCATGCAACTTTCCAAACCAGGCAACTTCTCATAAAACACATTAATTATTTACATAATGCATAGATAAATATCTTACCCCTTATAAATTACACTTGGGATCATGATAATAGTTTCAGAAGTTCAGCTGATGGTCAGCTGCAAAAAGAAAGGCCTGGCAGTAGGGCAGCCTCTGGCTGACAGGTACTGACGAGGAGACTATCTTGGCTACAAATTTCCCAGGGATCAGTCTGGGTAGGAGAGGTGAGGCCTAATGGAAAGAATTGGAAAGCCCAGAGGAGAAGTTGAGACTATATCCCCACAGGCACAAGGGAGTTTTTGAAAATGCTTGATCAGGAGAAATGCATTCAATTCTCAGAGATTCACTGAATATCCATGCTGCATTGTGTACCAAACTTGGTAGACATCAGGCATTGTTCTAGACAATCATAATATAGTGAGAAAGGTGTATACATCCAGGGTCAAAGCAATACATTTGGTGCATTTGATAGAGGTTTATGTAGTTTGCCCACAGGAAGGAGCCAATAAACTCTGTTTTGGGGGAAGAGAGCCAGAGAAGGATTCAAAATGAGCCTAGAGTTTGACATTCAGAAGTTTAGGCATGACATGAAACCAGAGAATTAAAACTTACATTTAAACTAGGCGCGGGGGCTCACGCTTGTAATCCCAGCACTTAGGGAGGCTGAGACAGGAGAAATGCGAGTTCAAAGCCAACCTCAGCAACAGCGAGGTGCTAAGCAACTCAGTGAGACCCTGTCTCTACATAAAACACAAAAATAGGGCTGAGGATGTGCCTCAGTGGTCGAGTATCCCCAAGTTCAATCCCCAGTATGGGCATGGCAGTGCATGCCTATAATCCCAGAGATTAGGGAGGTTTAGGAAGGAAGATCACAACTTGGAGGTCAGCCTCAGCAATTGAGCAAGGCCCTAAGCAACTCAATGATACTTTGTCTCTAAATAAAATATTTTTTAAAAAGGCTGAGGATTTGGCTCAGTGGTTAAGTGCCCCTGGGTTCAATCTCTAGTACCAAAAAAAAAAAAAAAAAAAAGGCACTACCTCCTAAGTGAGGAACAGATGGCTTTGGGAGAGGGGAAGGAGGAGGTTTATTTACTTTTCATTCTGTACCTTTTGGTACTTTAGAATTTAGCACATGCATCAGGACCTTTCCCAAAGTTGTGTTGCAGTAGACCACCTCCCAAATAATTCCAGGCCTTGTCCACTTGAAAGAGAAAAGAGAGGTGATAAGATTTGGGGGCACTGACTCTGATGGATGAAAGAGACAGAGCTCAAATAGAATCCCTGGTTTTGAACCTGGGCCACTGGAGGAGGGTAATCCTATGACCAACTGGGAACCCTTTGAAGGTCCATTAGTTTGGGAAGGAGGAGAAAGAGTTTGTTTTTGGAAATGGTAAAATAAAAATTTGGCAGAAACAAAAATGCCTTGTAGTCCAATCCCCAAGACCCTTTCAGGGGATCTGCAAATTCAAAACAACGTCCATCAACAAAAAAATTCAAGTAGCTGGGCACAGTGGTCAATGCCTGTAATTCCAGAAATTTGGGAGGCTGAGATAGGAGGATCACAAATTTCAGGCAAGCCTTGGCAATTTAGCAAGATCCTGTCTCAAAATAAAAAATAAAAAGGTCTGGGGATATAGCATAGTGGTAGAGTACCCCTGGGTTAAATCCCCAGTACCACAAAAGAAAAACAAACAAACAACAAAAGCACCCAAGGGGCTGGGGTGGTGGCTCAATGTAGAGCGCTTGCTTAGCAGCTGTGAGGCACTGGGTTTGATCCTCAGCACCACATAAAAATATATAAATAAAATAAAGGTATTGTGTCCATCTACAACTAAAAAAAAATTTTTAAAGTTACCTTTTCAGCTGTTATTCTCTCAAGAGGGTGCAGTGTTTTGCAGAGGCTTCAAGACATGTAATGACAAGTTCATTCTGTTAACTAATGCATATTTGTTCACATATTTCTATAATTTAAATTTTTTGTTTTAATTATATTTATTTACTTATTTGTTTGATTGTTTTTAAAAATTTTTTTAAATTCTTTTTTTAGTTGTTGATGGACCTTTATTTTTTTATTTATTTATATGTGGTGCTGAGAATCGAACCCAGTGCCTCACACATGCTAGGCAAGCACTCTACCACCAAGCCACAACCCCAGCCCCTGATTGTTTATTTATTAAAATGAACCCAGGGCAAGACTACCACTAAACTATATCCCCAATACCCTTAGTTTTAATTTCTTTTTTTTAAAAATATTTTTAGTTGTAGATGGACATGATACCTTTATATTATTTATTTATTTTTATGTGGTGCTAAGGATTGAAGCCAGTGCCTCACACGTGCTAGGCAAGCACTCTACCACTGAGCCACATCCCCAGCCCCTAGTTTTTTGGTTATTTTTAAAAGTTTTGTTCTTGTGACTTTAAACATTTTTATTTCAGTTGTAGATGAACACAATGCCCTTATTTATTTATTCTATGTTGTGCTAAGGATTGAACCCTCACACGTGCAAGGCAAGTGCTCTACCACTGAGCCACAACCACAGCCCTCAGCCCTTAGTTTTAATTTATTTTTATTTTTATTTTTTTAGTTGTAGATGGACACAATGTCTTTATTTTATTGCTTTGTATGTGGTGCTGAGGATCGAACCCATGGCCTCATGCATGCGAGGCTAGCGCTCTACCGCTGAGCTACAATCCCAGCCCTCTAGTTTTAATTTCTAATATGGCAAATATCAATAGACAAAACCTAAAACAAAAAATCTGGGAGGAATTCTCAATATTCTTTTAAATTTTTAAGGGGGTCTTAGGACCAAAAGTTTGAGATGCTCTGCTACTTAATATCTTTTAAACTCTTTAACAAGGCCTAACAGAGAGAAACCCATTTTATATCATGACCCCGTATCTGCATGCATCTGCAGATGTGTAATTGAATCAGATTTTCACAGGACAGTACTCTGGCTCACTATTTGGGTTGAACCAGATGTTTTCTATTTCATTACAAAAATTAAAATGCTGGTAATTGTTCACTAAATCGATTTCATGAACCACTAACAGATAATAATATGCAACTTGCAAACTGCTGCTCTGAGGTCTAGATGATGGGAAACATGGAAGGAAGCTACAGCATTGGGAAGAGTCACCCTCAAAAGAAAGTGGCATGTACTTAATATTAGTCAAGGAAGTGAATGGAGTGATCGCAATAGTCCTCGAGCCTCTAGTTCTCCAAGTGTGGAACATTTGCAGAAAGTAAAGGGGCTATGGGCTGAGTGCATCCTTAGCATGCCTAAGGACCTGGGGTTCAGTGCCCAGCACCAAAAAAAAAAAAAAAAAAAAAAAAAGGTTATTGTAAGGTTCAAGTAAGAAAATATTGGTGAAGTCTTTCTATACCACAGAATGCTATAGAGATAGGAAGGTTTGCTGTTAAAAGAAACTGATGGAAAAGTATTAAGATCATTGGCTGCAGGCCTGGCCTTCACCTGTAATCCCGGTGGCTCCAGAGGCTGAGGCAGGAGGATCAAGAGTTCAAAGCAGCCTCAGCAATTTATCAAGGCCCTAAGCAACTCAGCAAGACTTTGTCTCTAAATAAAATATTAAAAAGGGCTATGGATGTGACTCAGTGGTTAAGCGCCTCTGGGTTTAATCCCTGGTACGCTGGGGGGAAGGAGGGGAGATCATTGGCTGCTACAGTTTAAATGTGTCCCCTGAAGTTCACATGTTAGGAACTTAATTCCAAAATTCATATGTTGATGGTACTTAGAGGTGTGGGCCTGTAGGAGATGATTAGGGTTAAATGAGGTCATGAGGGAGGGACCTCTAGGATGGAATTAGTGGCTTTATGAGGAAAAGGAGATCTGAGTTTGCTTGCTGCCCCCCTCCTATCATGTAATGATGTCCAACAAGTAATGACTTAGCAAGAAGACCCTTACCAGACGTAGCCCCTCTGCCTCGGACACCAGCCTCCAGAACTATGACAAATTTCTTTTCTTTACAAATCACCCAGTCTCAGGGATTCTGTTATAACACAAAATGGACTAAGACACTGGCCTTAGGAAAATTTAGGTTTAAGTCCTGGCTCCTAGCTCCATGAATCGCTAATTCCATGACTTAAGTATCACTAACAATAACTGCTATTTATTGCTTACTGTATGCTTGATATGGAGCCAGACTTTAGTAAATATTTATCTTATATAATTCTTATGATGATTTTATTCTCTGAGCACTGTCATATATTGTCTTAATTTTATATACATGTAAATAGGCTCAGAGAGCTGATTAGTATAGTAGACCTGAAACTTCTGTTAGCTTATTTGCCTGTCCAGCATCTAATTCCTTTTCTTTTTCTCCCTCTTCTTCTTCTTTTGGTGCTGGGGAATTGAACACAGGACCTTGCAACATGCTAGGTAAGAACTCTACCACTGATCTATACCCCCAGGCTGCTTTTCTTTTTTCTTTTTCTTTTTTTGGCACCAGGGATTGAACTCAGGGTTACTCAACCACTGAGCCACCTCCCCAGCCCTATTTTGTGTTTTATGCAGAGACAAGGTCTCACTGAGTTGCTTAGCGCCTCACCATTGCTGAGGCTGGCTTTGAACTCTCTCCTGTCTCAGCCTCCCTAAGTGCTGGGATTATAGGCGTAAGCCACCGTGCCTGGCTCTAGGCTGCTTTTCTTTGAAGAACACCTAGAACCTTGGGGA
Organism: Xerus rutilus; assembly: GCA_028644305.1. NCBI lineage: Eukaryota > Metazoa > Chordata > Mammalia > Rodentia > Sciuridae > Xerus > Xerus rutilus. The sequence continues at coordinate 17,518,356 of CM053400.1, read as the reverse complement.
ACCATTCCTCCTAAGGCTGGGGATGTGACTCTGTGGTAGAGTGTTTACCTGGCATGAAGCCTTAGGTTTGATCCCCAATACCCCAAGAATCAACCCTCTTACCCCTTCTATTCATATGGTTTGAAAGAACCTGGCTCCACCATTTAAACTCAGGACTGTATATATAACCAGGCTGGCAAAGCAGTAGAGTCACAGTGATTGATTGAGGCATGGGCATGTGACTAGAGTAAGGCCTGAATAGAACTCAGGACTCTTCCTCCAACAATGGCCAGGAGACACTTCTTACCTCTAGTCATTGCTGAGGCTGTCACACTGTAGCTGCAGTATCCATCTACCAATATTGGGTGAGAGATAGAGCACAGCTGAACTGTTAAGAGGTTGGGGAAGAGGGGCTGGGGTTGTGGCGCAGTGGTAGCGTGCTTGCCTTGCACGCATGAGGCACTGGGTTTGATCCTCAGCACCACATAAAAATAAATAAAGATATTAAAAAAAAAAAAAAAAGAGGTTGGGGAAGAGGGAGGGAGAGGAGACGGTGTGTGTGTGGGGATGGAGATAACCAGGGATACACTTGAGCCTGTCGGATCCATCATGAACAGACACCCTTACCTTTTTCAGTTACAAGAGCCAATATGTTTGCTTCTGTTGTTAAATTAGTCAATTAACTTAGGTTTTTAGCACTTATATAAATAACACTTGCTAAGTGCCAGGAGCTCTTATAAGCAATTTACAAGTACTGATTTATTCTTCATGATAGCTCTCGGTAGGGAGGTAATAGAATTATTTTCATTTTAAAGATGGGAAAACTGAGGCCTAGGGAAGTTAAATAACTGGTCTGGCTCTTTCTTGGAACCTGGCCAGGATTTGATCGACTTCTGGATCCCAAACACTTAATCCTTTGCCAGTATTTCTCAAACTCTCATTTACTATCCTCCTTTATCATTATTACCAAAGTAATACTTTAAATTATTACTATTATTATAACTATTCATTTAATAATTTCCCTTATGTCTACCTTAAATCAATTTACCTCTTTATTTGTCCAGAGTTCCAATAGTAATTGAAATCGTGAGTGTAATGTTGTAGACATATTTTTCCTATTTAAAAAATGATATTAATGGGTAACACACAGAATGTCCATCTGTGTGGCACCCGAAATCCCTGCGCGCTGCATCTCCTACCACCTCAGTTCACTAATGTTTAGTTTCTTCATCTGTAAAATGGGGGCTATTAATGCATCCTTCGTGGGATTGTTGTTTGTAACAAATGAGGAAATAGCTGAGACCGCATTTTGTTGCTTATAAAGTGCTCTAGCTGTTAAGATGATAACGTCTGGGCTGGGGATGTAGCTCAGTGGTAAAGTGCTTGCCTAGCATGCAAGTGGCCCTGGGTTTGATCTCTAGTTCTGCAACTAATAATAAGAACATCATAAACTCCTCAGGCTGTGAGTGTAGCTCAGTGGTAAAGTGCTTGTCTAGGCCCTGGAGTGCATCACAAACACACAGACACCCCCCCCCAAATAAACTCAAGGCAAAGAATAATGGGGCCTCTCTGGTTTTCAACCTCTTAAGCCTCATTTGCTACCAGTTTCTTCTCTTGGCTACGTGCCAACCTTGCTGGGCTCCTTTAGCCCTGCCTTCTCCCACAGAAGACTTCTGCTCAATCACTGTCTCCCACTGACACCTTCTTCCCACTGTGGCAGATTGTGTTTTCCAAAAATGATCACAGCAATATTTCGGCTCTTTTAGAACCTTGCCACTCCTGGATCAAAAGATGCAGTCTGTCTGCCTTTGCCTTGAAATTGAGTGGGGGCTTTGGACTGCTTCACCAATTAGAATGTAGTAGAAGAAGTATTGCCAAGTGACTTCTGATGTTGGGCCATAGATGATAATGTTTCTACCTTGACCTCTTTCTTGGATTTTTTTTTTTTTTTTTATCATTTGGTACTGAGGATTGAACCCAGGGGCACTTAACCACTGAGCCACACCCTCAGCCCTTTTTTGTATTTTATTTAGAGACAAGGTCTCACTGAGTTGCTTAGTGCCTCTCCGTTGCTGAGGCTGGCTTTGAACTTGCAATCCTCCTGCCTCAGTCTCCTGAACCACTGGGATTACAGGTGTGCACTATCACGTCCAGCCTTTCTTGGGATGCTTGTTCCTTAGCAACCCTGCTAAGGAAGCCCAAATTCAATCACAGGGAGAGACCACTTGGAAAGACTCAGGTGGAAGGGAGTGAGGCTCCTGACAACATCTACCATCAACCACCAGATAAGTAATGAACAAACCTTTGAAGGATTCCAAGCCGTGGCTTATAACTCCTAGCTGAGACCCCAGACACGAGTGCAGAGACAAGACATCCTGTAGAACCCTATCTGAATTCCTAATCTAGAGAACTGGTGATTGGAATAAATGGTGGTTTTATGCCAATAAAGTTCAGGAATTTGATATGTACACATATATCTTTTGTGGGGGAAAGGAGGGCTGACTAACTCCTACCTTACTTATTTTTGGTATGTCTGGTACCAGGGATTGAACCCACTTAGCCATATCCCCAGCCCCTCCTACCTATTCGTTATTTCTTAACTAAAATTTTTCTTCAGAAAGGCTTTCCCTGAGAAAGACTAGTTTCATTTTCTGGTCATCATCTCTCAGAATCCTCTATTTGTAATTTTTTGTTGTTGTTACCAAGGATTTAACCCAGGGGCGCTTTACCACTAAGCCACATCCCCAGCCCTTTTTTATTTTTTATTTTGAGACAAAGTCTCTCCAAATTTTTAGGGCCTTGCAAAGTTACTGAGGCTGGCTTCAAACTTGTGATCCTCCTACTTCAGCCTCCTGAGCTGGTGGGATTACCGGCGTGTGCCACTGCACCCAGCTACTTGCACTTTAAAAAAAAAAAAAAAAAAAACACTTATCACACTTCTCATTTTCACTGTCTGCTTTGCTATACATTAAGCCCTGTGAAGACTGGGACCATGTTTGCCTGCAGAATCCCCCACAGCTAGCCTGGCAGATACCTGCACACAGGATGCTTTCAGGAAATACTTACTGAGTGACATTGCTATGGTTTGGATATAGTTGGAGTGTGTCCCCCAGGGGCTTCTATACTGGAGGCTTGGTCCTCAGTGTGTCAGTGTTGAGATGGTGAGTCTCAAGACTACCTAATAGACCCTACCTCTTAAAGTTTCCATTACCTCCCAAGAGTGCTACTCTAGGAAACATTTATTTAATACATGGGTCTTTGGGAGACATTGAAGATCCAAACCATAACAAGATGTTTTCCTTTTCATTTGTCTGCCATGTTGTGATACAGCCAAGGATGCCTTCCCCAGAGGCCAAATAGATAGGCCCACCTGATCTTGGACTTTAAGTCAAGAGAGGCATGAATCAAATAAACCTCTTTTCTTCATAAAGTACCCAGGCTTGGGTATTTTGTTAGAGCAAAATGGACTAATACAGACACTTTTCCTCACAGTACCTGAAAGAAGTGCTGGAGATGCAGCAGGAGTTGGATCCACCCTAGAGGGGTTATTTTTGGCACTATTCCTGTGTGGGGTACTCCATTACAACTGGAGTAGTCTTGCAATACCATACAAATCCTTCATTATTGCCATAGAAAGATATCCAGAATATTGTTTTTAGTTACAAAAGGTAAATTTCAAGAAAGCTTCTAGGCTCCCACTTCTATCAGGCATGAAGAAAGTAGCAACGAACATTGTTTCCACCCTAACAGTGAAGAAAAGGCACTTGATTTATGAAGTCAAATTTTTCTTAAGCTCACCAGAGAGCTAAGGCTACAAGAAAACCAAGTCAACTGAACTGCAAAGAGAAACAAGCTTTTCAAAGATGTGATGGGCCAGGTGTGCATGCACCTCCAGTGACTGGAGAAGCTGAGGCAGGAGGATCACATGCTCAAGGCCAGCCTCAACAACTTAGTGAGGCCCTAAGCAACTTAGAGAGACCCTCAAATAAAAAAAATAAAAAAAATAAAAAATGGCCTGGAGATGTCGCTCAGTGGTAAAGTACCCCTGTGTTCAATCCTCAGTACTAAAAAAAAAAAAAAAAATGTAATGGTACACAAATGAGTCACCCTTGTTACAGCATAGGAAAAAAGGTGGCTGCCATCCAAGTGGGTAAGGAAAAACTAGCTGAAATTTTAATGAGATTTTAAAGATCAATTGTGGCCAGATGGGGTACACCTGTAATCTCAGCTACTTTGGAGGCTGAAGCAGGAGGATCTCAAGTTTGAGGCCAGCCTGAACAATTTAGCAATCCCCTGTGTCAGAGTAAAATTAAGAAAAGTAAGGTCTGGGAATGTAGATCCAGGGAAGAGGATGAGAGAGAGAGAGAGAGAGAGAGAGAGAGGGCGGGAGGGAACCCTCAAAGGCATAAGTCTGCAGGAGATAATGAGCTGCTGCAAAGATGAGCGTAGAGTCCACAATCTTTCCCAGACTCTTCTTTCTTCCCAACAAAGGCATCTGGGACAGGAGAAGCAAACTCCTCTCATGCTAGCTCTCAGCAAAAATTAATCCTATCCAGGTGGAATGGCACACTCCTATAATCCCAGAGGCTCAGGAGGCTAAGGCAGGAGGATCACAACTTTAAGGACAGCCTTAGCAACTTAGCAAGGGCCTAAGCAACTCAGCAAGATCTTGTCTCTAAATAAAATATAAAAAAGGACTGGTGAGGGGCTGAGATTGTAGCTCAGTGGTAGAACGCTTGCCTCGCATGGTAAGGCCCTGGGTTCAATCCTCAGCACCACATACAAAGCAATAAAATAAAAAAACCCAAAAAACAAAAAAAGGACTGGTGATGTGGCTCAGTGGTTAAGCACCCCTGGGTTCAATCCTCTGGTACCAAAAAATAAAAATTAAAAAATAAAAACAACTCTGTCTTCCTAGGAGGGTCAGGAAACTGTCTTGAGCCCAGGATCCTACATCAGTCCTAAGCTAGAGCCTGCTAACACTAATAGAGTCCAACCAAAATACAAGGTAGAATTTGGCTGTCACCAGGGGGAGGCGCAGGAATTCTCAGAAAGTTTCAACTGGATGTCCAGATGCAAAGGGCCTGAGACTGAGGCCGGGAGCGGGAGGTATAGCTCAGAGGCAGGGCACGTGCTTAGCATGCTTGAGGCCCTGGGTTAAGGTTCCCAGCACCAACAAAACAAAACACGGAGACTGCCTCAGGAGGAAAGAGAAAATTACTCCACTGGGTGACGAGTGAGGATCAACACACATCACACTCTACCATAGGCAACAGCCTCTGCCGCAGGGAAGATGCCACAACATGCAGGAGTGCCTCTGCACAGGTGTGCAGGGGTGGCTGAAAGCCCACAAAGCAACAAAACAGCTGGGACAATCCATTGTCCACAGCCATTCTTCTTCAGGCAGGAGTATGTTTCCAGAGGCAAATTGGAACTACATAAAGAAATGAAATTACTTAGCCGGGCGCGGTGGCTCACGCTTGTAATCCCAGCACTTAGGGAGGCTGAGACAGGAGAATCGCGAGTTCAAAGCCAGCCTCAGCAACGGCGAGGCGCTAAGCAACTCAGTGAGACCCTGTCTCTACATAAAACACAAAATAGGGCTGGGGATGTGGCTCAGTGGTCGAGTGCCCCTGAGTTCAATCCTCAGTACCA
>CM053400.1:17478790-17512622 GCA_028644305.1 Xerus rutilus | reverse complement strand
AGCTCAGTGGTTAAGCACTCTTGAGTTAAATCCCCAGTATTATAATAATAATAATAATAATGGAAAAGAACTTCTGCTCTTCAAAAGATAGTGTGAGGCTGGACATTGTGGCACACTCCTATAATTGCAGCACCTTGGGAGGCAGGAGGATCTCAAGTTCAAGAGTAGCCTGGGCAATTTACTGAGAACTTGTCTTAAAATTTTAAAAAAAGCTGGGAATGTGGCTTAGTGGTAAAGCATACCCTCCAATGCTTGCACAGAGGATTCATAGGGTACCAAAGCTGGAACCACCTCCAATGTTTTCTAATAGAACCATTCGCAGTAGTGGAGATGTTCTTTATTTATGCTGTCCAATATGAAGCTACCATCCACAATTGTCAACTGAGCTCTTGAAATATGGCTAACGTGACTAAGGACTGTATTTTAAATTTTAATTAGTTTTAAATAATTTAAATTCAAAAAGCCACATGTGGCTAGTGGCAACCATATTGACATCAAGGATCTAGACTAATCCTCCATTCTATGGACAAGAAGACTGAGACTCAGTGAAAAATATATCAGTGACTTGAGTATGATCACATCTTGATGAGTGGGAATCTGCAGATGTGCTTTAATGGGCATTTAAGGATAGGTGCTCTATACCTAGACCTAGGTCTCCAGGTCAACTTGGAGATACTGGGAAACTTGGATAACTTCTCTGGACCACCCATCTCTTCTATAAAAGGAAGAGTTTACATTTCCTTGCTCTAAAATCCCTTCTAGTTCTTCAAGTTGAGAGGTGCTAACAGGGTATTTGTGTGCCCTCCTCTCGTGGCGCCACCTAGTGGTTCCCTGTAAACCTTGCATCTTCTCCTGGATCAATTTCTTGGTGAGGGAGGATGCAAACTCTTGGAAGGACTACCCCTGTACTACAAGTGATCTGGCCATCAGGACCCACTCCAATCTACTTTCCTTTTCCTTACATAATATGTAGGTGGAATTTCAGCTTCAACGCTGCTAGAAGATGTCCCAGAGCTTTCCCTGACCACCTCTCACCCACTGTGTCCACAGAACCGGGGCTTTGTGGCAGTGCAGCCATACTTTAATTTCTTGTCAGTGGTACGACAGCTATCTCCTCTGCTACACTCCCCATATTATTTTTTTTTTTTTAATTTTTTTAGTTGTAGATGGACACAATATCTTTATTTTATTTATTTATTTTTACGTGGTGCTGAGGATCGAACCCAGTGCCTCACGCATGCGAGGCAAGCGCTCTACCACTGAGCCACAATCCCAGCACCTCCCCATATTATTTTTTCCTCTTTCTCTTGACACAGCTCAGCTGATGACCAAGAGAAGAGCCAGTAGGTGGGAAGCCACGAGCCTCTTAACATCAACCTGGAAACAGGGTCAGAAAGATTTCCAAGGTGCCCAAAAGTCTGTGACCTTGGACAAGTTATTTAATTTTTCTGAGTCTCAGGTTGCATAGTGAAGATAAAAAAAATAGCTGTCTCTTGGGTAGTTTTGAGAATTAGAAATAATATATGTAAAGTACTTAATGCGTAATAGGTGACCCATAAATAGTAGTTGGTTATAATCATAGTAATCACATGCACCTATTTGCTGGGCACCAATCTCTGAAAGTTAGGGGATGCAGAACAGCCAGAGAAAGCGTGATCCCAGCGGCTTCCACAAAGGGAATAAAGAGCAGATCATTGGAAGCAGGGTGTGATGAAGTTCAGAGGACAAGTCATGGCCTGTGGGTTCTGTAGGCGCACAGTGCCAGGGAAAAGGTTCATCATCCTTGGGTCTACATAACAGAGCTTATGCTCTTCTTTAACATCTGTAATTCTACTCATAGCCATCATGAAGTGGATGATGAGATGAACATCTCATTTTAAATGGAACTAAGATTCTCAAAGAAAAAGCACCACGCTCGAGGTCACATGACTAGAAATGGCAGAGGTAAGACTTGAGCTAATATCCTGAGGATGCCTTCTTTTTACTCCCCAGTTTTCTGGACAACTCCACACTTGAGATGGGTTTTAAGGGGTGAGAGGCATCAGAGAAGCAAAGGAGGCTGTTGAAACAGTGGCATCCCTTTGGAAAATGAAGAAGGGTAGAAAATTGGACCATGTGACCACTGGGAGCCCTCCAAGTTGGGGAATCCAGTGTGTGTGTGTGTGTGTGTGTGTGTGTGTGTGTGTGTGTGTCTGTGCATGTGCCTACTGGGGATTGAACCCAGGGGTATTTTACCACTGAGCTACATTGCCAGTCCTTTTTATTTTTGTTTTGAGACAGATTCTCACTAAATTGCTGAGGCTGGCCTTGAACTTGCCATCTTCCTGCTTTAGCCTCCCATAGGATTACAGGCTTGTTATCACCATGCCCAGCTTCCCTGATTCTATATATTAAGGATTCTTTTTTTAATATTTTTTTAGTTGTTGATAGGTCTTTCTTTTATTCATTTATTATTTATATGTGGTGCTAAGGATCGAACCCAGTGCCTCATGCAGCTAGGCAAGCACTCTACCACTGAGCTACAGCCCCAGCCCCTATATTAAGGATTCTTAACCCAGCCTGGTCAGGTGGAAGAGGTTGAGAATGGCTTTCTGGAGAAAATGACATCCAGGCTGAGGCCTCAATGATGAGCAGGAGTTAGCTAGAACTTCCAGGCAAAAGAAATATCATGGGCTGGGATTGTAGCTCAGTGATAGACCACTTGCCTTGTATGCAGGAGGCACTGAGTTCGATCCTCAGCACCACATAAAAAATAAATAAAATAAAGATTTTTTTAAAAAAAGAAAGAAGTATCATTAGGATATTTGGAGAACTACAAGTAGTTCAACAAGGCGGGAGGAGAGTGTGGTTAAAATGAGACTGTGGTCAGATTGGGAAGGGTTTCGTAATATTGTGGACTTTGACTCAGGCAACTGAGGACTCACTGAGATATTTACCCAGGCAGAGAAAGCTATAAAGCTGGGTGTAGTGGTAATCCCAGCTATTCCGGAGGTTGAGGTGAGAGGATCACAAGTTGGAGGCCAGCTTAGTGGTAAAGTGCCCCTGGGTTCAATCTCCAGTGTGATTAACGAAAAAACTAACAAACAACAGAATTGGGTATGTAGCTCAGTGCTTGCCTAGGCGTAACTAAGGGCTTGTGCAATACCCTGGTTTAATTCACAGTACCATAAAAAGAGAGGAATGTATAGATCCATCACTCTTGGATGGATCCAAGAGTGGAGGCAAGGAGGCTCCAAGAGTGGAGGTAAGGAGACTGGTGAGGAAGCTATTGCAGTAATTCAAGCAAGAGAGGAGAGTCGCCTGGGGAGGGGCATAGCAGAGAATGGAAGGCAATTAAGAGGCAGGATGGGATGGTACAGTGGCAAATGCCTGTAATCCCAGCCACAGCCTCAGCAATTTAGGGAGGCCCTATGCAATTTAGTGAGACCTTGTCTCACAATTAAAAAATGAAAAGGGCTGGGGATGTGGCTTAGTGGTTAAGCACCCCTGGGTTCAATCCTTAGCACCAAAAAATAAACAAGTAAAATAAAAAGGGCTGGGGCTCAGTAGTAGAGTACTTAGAGACCCTGGGTTCAATATCTAGTCTCTCCCCCACACCGAGTTAGACTTTTGTTTTTCCACAAAGGAATAAAAAGGGTTGCAGAAAACTAGTTTCATTGGGTATGAGAATGATTATTCCAGCCTCGAGCTCTCATTGCTGTTATTGCTGGCAGTCAGAGTGTCTATTGATAACCCCCTGTACTTCCTTTTGTCTCCCATTTTTTTCCTTCCCCCCAGCTTCTGACCTGTCCATGTTTGTGGTTCCAAGCAGGCCTATCAGAGAGAGGCTGACGATGACAATTTACCTTGTGGTACCAGCACCTGGCTCAGTCTTGAAGCTCCTTCTGTTCCAGAACCTCCTCCCCTCACCACTAGACTGGATTCATTGCAAGGTGAGAGACGAGTGAGCAGGAGGATGTGGTGGAAGACATGACTCAGTGTAGGACTTGTGAAATTTTTTTTTTTTTTTTTTTTTTTAATATTTTTTTTTAGCGGTAGATGGACATAATGTCTTTATTTTATTGCTTTGTATGTGGTGCTGAGGATCGAACCCAGGGCCTCACGCATGCGAGGCAAGCGCTCTACCGCTGAGCTACAATCCCAGCCCCGGACTTGTGAAATTTTACACAGATTTGCTCCACCCACAACTCCCTGCCCAGGGGTCTCCGTGTTGGGTAGGTTGAAAGGTGGCTTTGTGCCTTACCAGGTATGTCATGTTGAGATTCTAAATGTTGAGCCTCTAATGACAGTGGAACCCAGCTGGGATTGGGAGCAGGAGGATGGGCAGTGGAGGAGGCCATCTCTAGTGCTAGTGACTTGATTCAGGACAGAGCTAGGCCTCTGGAGGCAAAGAAGGAAGAGCATTTGGAAGGAAGGGCCTGGTGTGGAGGAGGGGCCGTCCTAGGGGACCTCAGGAAGCTGAACTGTGTGAGTTTGGCTGAGTCACTAAGTAATCAGGCCACACCCTTGCTGAATAGCCTCCCATGCTGCTCCACTGCCACAGGATAAAGTCCCAAAGACCCAACCTTCAATTTCACTTAGGCCTGCTATGCTTCCCCATCTTGTCCCCTTGCTTCTGGCAATGCAGCCTCTTCAGAGGAGTTACCTAAAAACTATAGGAGACCAGGGCTGGGATGGAGCTCAGGGGTGGAGCCTGTGCTGTACAGGCCCAAGGCCTTAGGCTCGATCCCCAGCACTGAAAACAAAACAAAACAAAAAAACCTCGTAAGAGTTCATTAATTTCTACTAAGCTCCCTGTACCAGGCTCCAATGGACTAGAGTAACAATCAAAATAGAGAGACTGGGCGCTTAAGCTCAGTGGTAGAGTGCATACCTGCATATGTGAGGCTCTGGATTTAATCCTCAGGACTACTAAAAAAAAAAATCAAAAATAGGAGCAATTTATACTGTAAGTCAAACCAAAACGAAATTGTTTCTGGGTGCAGTGGTGCATGCCTATAATCCCAGCAACTCTGGAGGTTGAAGCAGGAGGGTCACAAGTTTGAGGCCAGTCTCAGCAACTTAGCAAGACCCTGTCTCAAAAAATAAAAAAGGCTAGGAATGTAGCTCCACGGTAAAGCATCCCGACTTCAATCCCCAGTACCAAAGTAAATAAATAAATAAATAAGAAGTTGTTATCTGATCTTCAAGAAGCAAGGGGAAATTAGAGATAACAGGCAAACTTTCCAGAAAGGCTAGTTTCAATTCTAGTTTCAAAGGCTGTGATAATCAAGTTTCCTCAGTCTTTAATCCTTACAGAAAGTAATATGTTGTTAAGTAATCAAATCAGTTATTTTTCTATTGCTTTGTCCTTGCTTTACAAACAAAGTAACTTTGAAATGAACAATCCATTATTTATTTTATTTTATTTTTCTGCTGTTCCCCCATCCCCCACCCCCAGCCTTTCTATGTCTGTAAAGCCAATCTCTTGTGACTTGGGAGGCTGAGGCAGGAGGAATACAAGTTTAAGGCCAGTCTGGGAAACTTAGTAAGACTCTGTCTCAAAATAAAAATAAGAAAAAAAGGACTTGGGGTGTAGCTCAGTGGTACAACACTTGCCAAGCATTTTCAAGGCCCTGGGTTCAATCCTAGCACTGTAAAACAACCACCACCACAACAAAAACACCTAACCTCTTCTGCTCAGCTCATCAGGCTAAGCATTCTATTTTATGGAATTAAGAGCTGACTGATTCTGGAACTGAAAAATAAAGCCAATTAAGACCTTTAAGCAGGATGTGAGGGTGATCTGGCTGTGACATCTGTCACTCCACTGATTGGCAGGCTGATCTGGCTGGCTAAGCTGGTGTCCTCTTCTTTTCTCACGGCGCCATGTTCCTCCTTCCCAAAGTCGCATTCATGTTGTCGGTTGAAGAGGATGACCTTCCCAGGTGACCTTTCTTGGATCAAGGTATACCAGTAGCTGCGCTCCTCTGCGAGAACCTCCAAACAAGCTCTTGACACCTTTAAGCTAAATTGTAGTTTTGTCCTTTGACAGAGGTCTTTGTTTGGGATAAGCAAGACTACTTTCTCTCCTTTCTCTTTTTTTATGCCTCTTCCTCCAGGTTTCTTTCTTTCTTTTCTTCCTTTTTTTCCCTCCAATTCCTCTCCCTTCTTTTTGGGAGAGGAATATATATATATATACATATATACAATGTATATATGTATATATACATATATAGAGGCAAGTGCTCTACCGCTGAGCTACAATCCCAGCCCATATGTATATATTTATAATAAACTTTTACTTTAGAATAATTTTACATTTACAATAAAGTTGCAAAGATAGTGTTCCAGAACACCCTGGTCCTAGCATATAAGAACCAGCCCCGAGGTGCTGTGAGATCAAAGAGTGAGAGACACAGCCAGAATTGCAGACAATGCAATTTATTGGGGGAACTTATTGATGGAAGTGTGGTCCAAGGCAGCACCAAGACCAACTGGATCCCCGCAATTTGGGTAATAAGGAAGGATGCATTGCTAGGTGCAGTGGTGCATGCCTGTAATTTTAGCCACTTGGGAAGCTGAGGCAGGAAGATCACAGGTTTGAAGTCAGCCTGGAAACTTCAAAAACAAAACAAACAAAAAAAGCAAAAAAAATAATGACCCTGAGTTCAATCCCTAGCACCAAAACAAAAAATAAAAAGGACTGGGGATTTAGCTTGGTGGTAAAGTGCCCTGAATTCAATCCCCAGTACCAAAAAAATGAAGAAGACAGAGGAGGAGGAGGAGGAGGAGGAGGAAGAAAAAGAAGAAAGAAGAAGAGCAATCAGCATTGTCAGCATTGGTATATTATTATTAGCTAAATTCTGGACATTATTCATTTATTTATTTATTTTTGATATCGGGTATTGAACTTAGGGGCACTCGACCACTGAGCCACATCCCCAGCCCTATTTTGTGTTTTATGTAGAGACAGGGTCTCACTGAGTTGCTTAGTACCTCGCCGTTGCTGAGGCTGGCTTTGAACTCGGGGTTCTCCTGTCTCAGCCTCCCTAAGTGCTGGGATTACAGGCTTGCACCACCGCACCCGGCTCTATTTTATATATATATATATTTTTTTTTTTTGGTACTGGGGATTGAACTCAGGGGCACTCGACCCCTGAGCCACATCCCCAGCCCTATTTTGTGTTTTATGTAGAGACAGGGTCTCACTGAGTTGCTTAGCGCCTCGCCATTGCTGAGGCTGGCTTTGAACTCGCGATTCTCCTGTCTCAGCCTCCCTAAGTGCTGGGATTACAGGCTTGAGCCACCGCTTCTATTTTATATTTTTTTAAAAAAATTTTGTTGTAGATAGACATACCTTTATTCTATTTATTTATTTATTTATTTTTGTGGTGCTGAGGATTGAACCCAGTGCCTCATACATCCTAGGCAAGTGCTCTACCACTGAGCCACAACCCCAGTCCCCCTTTTTTGTATTTTATTTAGAGACAGGGTCTCACTGAATTGCTTAATGCCTTGCTTTTGCTGAGGCTGACTTTGAACTCTTGATCCACCTGCCTCAGCCTCCCGAGCCTTTAGGTGGACTTTATCTTGATCTCACTCATTTACCCATTAATGAACTTTTTCTGTTCCAGGATCCCATCCAGGATACTATACTGCTTTTAGTCCTCAAGTCTCCTTAGTCTCCTCTGGTCTGTGACAGTTTCTCAGTCTTATCTTTTTTTTTTTTGATAAAAACACCGATCTGGTGTTTTTGTTGTTTTGTTTTGTTTTTGGTACTGGGGATTAAACTCAGGGGTTCTCAATCACTGAACCCTACTTTATTTAGAGACAGGGTCTCACTGAGTTGCTTAGCACCTCACCCATGCTGAGACTGGCTTTGAATTCCCAATCCTCCTGTCTCAGCCTCCCAAGCCCTTGGTTTTACAGGCATGCGTCACCGCACCCGGCCGGATCAGGTACTTTGCAAATGTTACTCAATTGGGTTTACTTGATGTTTTTCTCTTGACTGGGTTATGGGCTTAAGGGAAGAATCCCACAAAAATAGAATTCTTCTCTTCATATTATGTTAGGGGACACATGCTACCCATATGCCTTATCATGGATGACGCTAACCTTGATTACTTGATGTTTTCAGGGGTTCTCCACTGTAAAGTTACTTCCGGCCACATCCACCTTCCCAATAAGGGAGGAACATAAACATAAATTATTGGAATTCCTTACTTATTTTTCCTAATTAGTACTAGGGATTGAACTCAGGGTCACTTTACCACCGAGCTACACCCCCAGCCCTGTTTTGCCAGGGAAGGGTTACTGGGAATTGAACCCAGGGGCACTCAGCCACTAAGCCGCATCCCCAGCCCTTTTTTATATTTTATTAGAGATAGGTTCTCACTGAGTTACTTAGGGCCTTGTTAATTTCCTGAGATTGGATTTGAAATCACTATCCTCCTGCCTCAGCCACCCAAGCTGCTGGGATTATAGGCTTGCACAACTGCACCCGGCTTCCCCAGCCCTTTTTATTTTTTATTTTGAAACAAGGTCTTGCTAAATTGTTGAGGCTGGCTTTGAGCTTGCAATCCTGCCTTGGCTCTGGAAGTAGCTGGGATTACAGGTGTGCACCACTGCACCTGGCTGAGATTCTTTAAAGGGTTGTTTCTTCTCTCCTATTTATTCATTCAATCATGTAGCTGTGTCAGTATGGACTCCTGCATGTTTATTTTACATTCTTGCTTATAATCCCATACTGTTATTTTTTTTTGTGCCTCAAGTCATCCCCACTTTGGTGATTGGGAGCTCTTTCAAGTTGACCCCTGTGTCCCTGTGACATGTCCCCATCTTTCATTTTTTGAGCATTTCTTTACTTCCTGGTACTACAAGATGCTCTAGACTTCTCTTGCTTTTTCCCTGCCCAAGTCCTAGAATCCATCACATCCCTAAAGTTCCTTTTATTGGAGAAGAATGGTATTTAGAAGCCACCAACTGAGTGCCAGTCCATTGCTCATTGCCATCAGGGAGTAGACCTGTGTTTTGAAATTTTGAAATAATGTCATACATAAAGAAGAGTGCAACAAGCATATAAGTACAGTTTAAAGAATAATTATAAACTGAACACAATCAATCCGTTTTTAGCATTAATTATACCCATTCCTCTGTATCTTCCTCCTGCAACCTTTCCCTGACCTGCAAAGCCAGGATTGGGTGCCCCTTATAAGAGCCCTCATAGAAACTAGTACTTATCCCTACCCTCATTGCATGTTAAATTATGTCCGTGGTGCTGGGCACAGCAGCCCAGCAACTTGAGGAACTAAGGCAGGAGGATTGCAAGTTCAAGGTCAGTCTCAGCAACTTAGTGATACTCTGCCTCAAAATAAAAAAAAAAAAAAAGGGGGAGCTGGAGTTGTGGCTCAGTGGCAGAGTGCTTGCCTTGCATGCGTGAGGCACTGGATTCGATCCTCAGCACCACATAAAAATAATAAATAAACAAAACAAAGATATTGCATCCATCTATAACTAAAAAATATTTAAAAGTAAAAATAAAAAGGGCTGGCAATGCAGCTCAGTGGTAAAGTGCTCCTGGGTTAAATCCCTGTACCAAAAAAAAAAAAAAATGAAATCAAATATATCATGTCCATGATAAACAAGTGAGAAGATGCAGAAGATTTTAAAGACGAAACCAAATAAGCCTTATTCTCCAGCCATACAAGGGAAAACTGTCAAACAATGAGAGGAGTCTGAGAATATCAAGTGCTTCCTCTGTATTTGTGTTTCCTTCTTCAGCCACCCAGGGCTAATGAGCCCATGAAATAAGCTGGTCTGAACTAAAATAATTTAGTACAAGAAAAGAATGTAAAATATCTCATTAACAATTTTTATAGGACTGGGGATGTTATTTAGTGATTAGAGTACTTGCCTAGCACACGAGAAGCCCTAGGTTTGAAACCCAGAACCACAAAAAAGAAAAAAAATGTGTTTTTGATTGATTACATGTCGAAAAGATATTATTTGGAAATGCTGAGTTAAATAAAATACAAAAGAAATTTCATCTGTTTATTTTTACTTTTTTGATAGTTAGTAGAAATTTTTAAATTATATCCATAGTTTGTGGTAGATTTGTATCAAACAGGGGTGCTCTATACAGTGAATTCCCCATGACTGGATGTTCTGGAGCATTTAGTGGATTTGGGTGTGGGTGGGCAGAGGTGGTAGGAGTGGAAACTGGATTAGGTGATTTATTCATTTATTTATTTTTATGGACAATCCTGGCCTGTGCATGCATGCTATTATTACTGAGCTATATACTCAGCCCAGATTTTAGAAGTGGAATTTAGCCTTTTAAGGTGGAATTTTCAAGGATTTATAATCCCATCAGGTGTGATAGTGTATGACATACCTGTAATTCTAGCAACTTGAGAGACTGAGACAGGAAGATCCCAAGTTCAAGGCCGGCCTTAGCAACTGAGATCCTGTTTCAAAATAAAAATAATAATAATAATAATAAAAAGGGCCAGGATGTAGTTCAGTGGTAAATCTCCAGTACCAAAAAAAAAAAAAAAAGCTTATGATTCTGAGGCTAGGGACATAGCTCAGTGGTAGAATGCTTGCCTAGTATGCACAAGGCTCTGGGTTTGATTGTACCATCACACACACAAAAATTGTTTATGATTCTGTGAGGTATAACTACTCAGGAGACTAAGACAGGAGGACAGAAAGTTCAAGGCTAGCCTGGGCAATTTAGTGAGATCCTGTCTCAAAATAAAAATAAAAATGGTCTAGGAATGTAGCTCAGTGGTAGAGCACTTGCCTGACCCTCCCCCCCCAAAAAAACCCAATTATGTTCTGTCTCCATCTTTTTCTCCTACTCTGTCTATGCCTAAACCATTTCCACCAAACTAGAGGTCTTTGTTCTGTTTTGGTTTTTGCTACTGGGGATTGAACCCAGAGGCACTCTACCACTGAGCTACGTTCCCAACCCTTTTTAATTTTTATTTGGTGACAGGAGCTGGGGACCTGGCTCAGTGGTGGAGTGCCTGCTGGGCATGCATGAGGCCCTGAGTTTGATCCCCAGCACTGCCAAGAGGGGAGGGCTGTAGGGCTGGGGATCTAGCTCAGAGATAGAACACTTGCATATACATATATGTGTATCTTATTTCAAGACAGGATCTTGCTAAATTGGCCCAGCTGGCCTCAAGCTTGCAATCTTCCTACCTCAGCCTCCAGAGCCATTGGGATTATAAGTATGCACAACCACACCAGGCTTGTTCTTATTTCTCAAACATGCCTCTGGATTCTTGTCTGTAAATGAGTTACACTCCTTCTGGAATGCCCTTTCTGCTATTTCTTCTGTCAAAGTCCTACCTAACCTGAAAATTAGCTCTCTCACCACTTGATCCATGAAGCCTTTCCTGGTTCCCCACAGCCAGAGGTAAATTCTGAGTACCTCCAGCCCCTCAGTACATTTTGTCCGTTAGCAATTTGCTAACTTCTCTTCCTTAATGAACTGGAAGTGTCTTGAGGGCATGCTTCTTATGGATTCCTATGTGGTAGAGGAGGAGGAAGAGAACCAGGCAGCAGTATGTTTGGATATGGCTGTACCACTTCCTTGTCGTGTGACCTGAGCATCTGAACATCACTAAGCCTTTGTTTTTTCTTTATTTTTATCTCCTCCTCCTCTTCCTCCTCCTCTTCTTCTTCTTTTTAGTCCTGGGGATTGAACCCAGGGGCACTTAACCACTAAGCCACATCTCTAGTCCTTTTTTTGTCTTTTATTTAGAGACAAGGTCTTAATGAGTTGCTTAGGGCCTCACTAAGTTTTTGAGGCTGGCTTTGAACTGGCGATCCTCTTGCCTCAGCCTCTTGATCCTCTGGGATTTCAGGTGTGCGCCACCATGCCCAGTTGCTTCTTTATATTTTTACATTTCTGTAAAATGGGGATTAGTGAGACCTATGCTTGGCATAGAGTAGTTCTGCTCTTGCCTAATGCACAGTAAATGCACAATAAATGTGGAATGCGTGCAGGGTAGCCCCCACCCTCAAAGGTTACAGTTCTGTAGGGCTGGGGATCTAGCTTAGAGGTAGAGCACTTGACTAGCATGCACAAGGCCCTGGGTTCTAAAAAAAAAAAAAAATTATAACCCTGTAAAGGAAGGCATGGGAGTGAGAAGTTACCATGTGGCAAAAAAACAAAAACAAACTAACAAACAAAAACTAGACCCAGAGAGAAGGAGGAGATCACTGAGTACTACAGGAGAAGAGTGAGAGGAAGGGGATGGTGGAGGTGAGAAGGAGCAGGCAGTTCTTTGGGGCCTTAAGAAGCCCAACTTGCTGAACAACTTTGTTGTCAGGGGGACAAGTCAGTGAAGGGACCAGGAGGATCTATAGCCAATGACGAGCACTAGAGAACAGAGTATAGGATTAGTGCTCTCTGCCTCCATGCCTTTATGTTTTTTGGAGACCTATAGACTGCACAGCTAGACCTTCTGGAAGTAGCACTTTGCTGCTGGCTTGCGGCCTGTAGGGAAACCTGTTTTTTCTTTACTTTCTTTCTTTCTTCTTTTTTTTTTTTTAAGAAGCAAACAGGTTTCTTCTGTCAGACCCACAGCCCTGAGTGATCTTCCATGTGGATTAGGGTATTTGGGCTCAGCCAAGTACACAGGAGAAAGGTGAGCACCAGCTTACCAGTCCTAGTCCTGAGGGCCCCAGGTTCACGCTGACAGTTCCAGTTGAACACACCTGAGGGGAGGCCACGTCAACACCCGTTCTGGAACAATAGGGGGAACAATAACTTGATGACTTCATCCTACTGGGAAAATGCTGAGCCACCAGTGAACAGAGTTGTTCTTGCTTGGAGGTTTACTTGGTACCTTCATTTTACTTTCTATCTTTAATTCTCTCGGGAATACTCATTCTCTCCATCCATTTCTTAGGTTCAAGGGCTACCTGTCCTTCAAATGCTATTTGTTCACTTATTAATTCATGCAGCCAGCGAATTGACCGTTCCCTGATCCTGCTGTGCTTCAGGTCCTTGCCAGCACTGGAAATTCTCTGGGAAACATGTTCAGTGTGGAAAACAGGAGCAGCAATTGAAGAACAGGTGGTTGGTACCCAGCCAGAGGGGCTTAAGTTAGCCTGAGAGGGTGGGTGGTGGGAGTCCTCTCTGACCCCAACCTCTTTATCCCATTGTGGAAGTTTCCTTCTTTTGGAACTCGAAGGGCATAGAGCATCTCTCTTTTGCATTGGTTTCCTGTGTTATTATATTATCTCTCTAGCCAGGCCAGCAATCTTCAGATCGTGGTTCATTAAAGATTTTCCACAGGTGGCACAGATAACTCTCAAGTACACTGATCAAGACCCCAACCTCTATTTGTGCTCTTTCCTATGATCCATCTTCTAGAAAATAGGTTCTTCCTCTCCCTTCACACTTCTACTCAGGAGGCTGAGGCAGGAGGATCACAAATTAGAAGCCAGCCTCAGTAACTTGGTGAGACCCTGTCTTGAAATAAAAAAATAAAATAAAAAGGACTGAGGATATGGCTTAGTGGTAGAGTGTACCTGGGTTCAGTCCCCAGTACCAAAAAAGAAAAAAGATAAACCAAATCCTGAGCTTTCCAGCATAGATTTTTTTACCCCACAGCATTGCCCCAGGGTGGGGCAGGAGGTAAAAACCTCCAGGGCACCAATTAAAGTAAAGAGCCCTACTTTTTTTTTTTCTTCCCAGTGCTGGGGGTCCAACCCAGGATCTCCTACATATGGGACAAGTGCTCTACCACTGAAGTACACCCACAGTTCTATTTTTAATTTTTTTTAAATATTTTTTTTAATTGCAGATGGACACAATATCTTTATTTTATTTATTTATTTACTTACTTATTTATTTATTTATATGTGGTGCTGAGGATCGAACCTAGTGCCTCATGTATGCGAGGCAAGCGCTCTGCCACTGAGCCACAACCCCAGCCCTATTTTTAAATTTTTATTTAAAAATGTTTAGCAGTCCTGGGAATCAAACCCAGGGCCTCACATATACTAGGCAAGCACTCTACCATTGAACTCCACCTCCAGGCCTTTATTTACTTTTTGTTTGTTTGTTTGTTTGTTTGGGTTGTTTTTGGTACAGGGGATTGAACCCAGGGGCATTTTTATCACTGAGCCACATCCCCAACCCTTTTTGTTCCTTATTTTGAGACAAGGTCTAAGTTGCCCAGACTGGTCTGGAACTCATGATCTTCCTGCCTCAACCTCCAATAGCGGAGATTACAGGCAAGAACCACCAAACCTGGATGCAAAGCCTTCTTATTGTATAGCCCAGGATGTCTTGAACTCCTGACCTTAAGGGATCCATCCACCTGCCTCAACTTCCCCAATAGCTGGAACACGGACATGTGCCATTGCAGCTGGCTTGAAGGGCCCTAATGAGCAGTAACAAGGACCTTTCCAGTTGTTTGCTTTCAACGAAGTTGCAAGAGGTTCTAATTGTGTTGTCATTAAAAACTAGTTTATGCAGGCACTGTGGTACATACCTGTAACCCCAGTGGCTTGGGAGTCGAAGGCAGGAGAATTGCAAGTTTGAAGCCAGCTTCAGCACATTAGCAAGACCCTAAGCAGCTTAGTGAGACCCATTTCAAAATAAAACATAACTGGGGTGTAGCTCAGTGGAAAAGCACCCCTGTGTTCAATCGCCAGTACACACAAAAAAAGCCGACAACAAAAACCAACTAGTTTTTGCCTGGTAATGTGGCTTACTGGGAGAGTATTTGTCTGTTATGTGTGAGGCTCTGGGGTTCAAACATGGCAAAAGAAAAGTAGAAAACCACACACACACACAAAAACTTCTGATGATAGATCCTTACGTGGTTTTTGGCTTGTAACCCAGAAAGAATTTAAATAACTAAGTGATGCTACTGTAACAAAGTTTCCTCCATTCTATTTAGGTAAATGTTTCCCGGTGATTCTATCTATAAAAATGAAAGAATTGATGCTGAGTCCAGATCATTATAGCAAGAAGTAATGTTTATCCATAAACACATAAATTAATTTTTAAAAATATTTCATTGAGATGTCCATCTCCCCTGCAAAAAGATGTATTTTTAATATCATTTACTCTTAGTTTTATAATTACCTATCAAGTTATATTTTGTTGTTTTGATCAATTGTGTACTACTATGATAATAATTGTCATACTTCAATCCAGAAATACATTTTAGAAGCATAGAATCTTTGAGTCAGAGGAAACTTGAAATTATTTAAATTTCAAGAATTTCAAGTCATAATTTTATATATAAATTTCTGTTGAAGTATGAATTAAGTGATTCATAGCAGACTTCCTTTTTTTGGTACTAGGGATTGAACTCAAGGGTACTTGACCACTAAGCCACATCCTCAGCCCTATTTTGTGTTTTTTTTTTTTTTTTAATTTTTTTTTTTTATTTGTAGATGAACATGATATCTTTATTTTTATTTATTTTTATGTGGTGCTGAGGACTGAACCCACTGCCTCATGCATGCGAGGCAGGCGCTCTACCACTGAGCCACAATCCCAGCCCCCCTATTTTGTGTTTTATGTAGAGACAGGGTCGCACTGAGTTGCTTAGCACCTCTCTGTTGCTGAGGCTGGTTTTGAACTCGCAATTTTCCTGTCTCAGCCTCCCAAAGTGCTTGGATTACAGGCATGCGCCACCACGCTCATCTCCGTAGCAGACTTTTAAGCACAGACATATTACATTAGGATTTCATTCTGTGAGAGGAATCAAAAGGTAGCTATACATTCAAGAAGAAAAAAATAATGATGCGGGGCTGGGGTTGGAGCTCAGTGGCAGAGCACTTGCCTAGCGTGTGTGAGGCACTGAGTTCAATTCTCAGCACCACAAATAAATAAATAAAGTCCATTGACAACTAAGAAAATATTTTAAGAAAATGATGCAGCATTTCTGCCTGTGAAAGTAGAGCTTGTTGCAGTATCTTTTTTTTTTAATTTTTTTTAGTTGTAGATGGACACAATATCTTTATTTATTTATTTTTATGTGGTGCTAAGGACCGAGCCCAGTGCCTCATGCATGCAAGGCAAACGCTCTACCACTGAGCTACAATCCCAGCCCCTGCAGTATCTTCTTTAAATGAATGATAGTGGGTATCAAATCACAGTGGTCCTTAGATTTAGGGGAGTGATGGAACAGTTTTATTTAAAATATTAATAATCACAATATGCTAGACAGTATGTCCTTGGCAATGATTTATTTTGTGTATGTATGTGTGATACAGGGGATTTGACCCAGGGATGTTCTATCATTGTGCTGCATTCCCAGCCCTTTTTACTTTTTATTTTGAGGCAGGATTTCATTAAATTACCCAAGCAAGCCTTGAACTTGTGATCCTCCTGCCTTGACCTACCTAGTAGTAGCTGGTATTACTACATGTATGCCTCCATGTTTGGCTGGCTTTTTTTTTTAATTGGCTGGGGAGCTCCCAGCCTTCAGCATGCTAGGCAAGCATAGATCTACCACTGATCTACACCCCCTTTCCTCATAGATGAACATTTTAGTTGTTTATTTAAAAACGTGCCAGATATACTGCATGTGTCCCCAAAAAGGTCCATTCTCTGTCCTCTACTCTGCCCCTCTTCCCTGGTTAGCTGAATTGGATGCTGATCATCAATATTTCCTCTGTCCTTTGGCTTTGGTTTGGGTTTGGCCAATGGGGAGTTCTGGCAGGATAGTATAGGGAAGAATGAGATTGAGGTCAAGATCTGTTCCTTTGGTTTCTGCCCTGTGACGTTGACTCAGGTTGGCCTCGGCAGTGGGTCAAAAGTTAGTGACCCTTTTTTGGTACCAGGGATTAAACCCAGGGGCACTCAACCATCGAGTCATATCCCCTTATTATTTTATACTTTGAGATAGGGTCTTGCTAAATTACTTAGGGCATGGCTCATTTGCTGAGGTTGCCTTTGAACTTGTAATTCAAAGTTCGCCTGCTTCAGGCTCCTGAGCTGCTAGAATTACAGGTGTGCAACACCATACCTGGCTTAGAGCTCTTCTTTTTTTTTTTTTGGTACTGGGGATTGAACTCAGGGGCACTCGACCACTGAGCCACATCCCCAGCCCTATTTTGTGTTTTATGTAGAGACAGGGTCTCACTGAGTTGCTTAGTGCCTCGCCATTGCTGAGGCTGGGTTTGAACTCTCGATTCTCCTGTCTCAGCCTCCCTAAGTGCTGGGATTACAGGCTTGAGCCACTGCGCCCGGCTGAGCTCTTCTTAAGAGGCTGAGGACCAGCTCCTTTAGGCCTAGTGTGCTAACAGCCTGGCCATAGCCATTTCCAGCTTCTGTATGATCCTTTGTGATTTTCTTACTTCTTAGTCCAAATTAGTCCTCCACGAATTGTCTTTTTTTCTGCACTCTGCAGATCGAATCCAGGACCTTGTGCATGCTAGGCAAGTGCTTTAGCACTAATCTACACCCCCAGCCCAAATTGTCTTGAGTCATTTGTATCTTAGAATCCTCACAGACACGATGGGTGTGCTGCAGAGTAATACAGTTCTTCAGGAGCACAAGAGCAAAACACCTGAAGACCACTGATCCAGACCATGGCCTCATTTATTCATTCACTGCATTCATTCAGTTACATTGGCTGCATTGAGCTCAGTGCACCATTAAAGACAAAATAGATGGGGTTCCTCTTCTTCAGTAACAACAGCCCACTTGGGGAGACAGAAACACAAACAATTAAACAGGGCACTATAATAGAGTGCAATCTGCAGATTGAATCCAGGACCTTGTGCATGCTAGGCAAGTGCTTTACCACTGATCTACACCCCCAGCCCAAACTGTCTTGAATCATTTGTATCTTAGAATCCTCACAGACATGGTGGGTGTCTTTAATAAAAAGACACCTTTTTATGTGACTTAATAAAAATTTGGACAGCTGGGTGCAGTGGTGCATGCCTTTAATCTCAGCAACTCAGGTGATTGAGGCAGGAGGATGGCAAGTTAGAGATGAACCTGGGCAATTTAGAGAGGTCCTGTACAATTTTTTTGGGACAGTTTGTGCAAACACTGTGGAAAGAATAACTAATTCTACCTGGGGCCTTGAGGATGGTTTCACAGAGGAGGTTTTCTTTGGTTTATGATGTTAAAGATAAGAAGGAAGTGAGTGTGGCAGTGCATGCTTCTAATCCCAATGACTTGGGAGGCTGAATCAGGAGGATCACAAATTAGAGGCTAGCCTCATAATTTAGTGAGCCTGTGTCTCAAAAAATAAAACAAAAATCGGGGCTGGGACTGTAGCTCAGCGGTAGAGTGCTTGCCTTGCATGCATGAGGCCCTGGGTTCGATCCTCAGCACCACATACAAAGCAATAAAATAAAGACCATTGTGTCCATCTACAACTAAAAAAAAAATTTAAAAAAAAAAATAAAAAAAAAATAAAACAAAATAGGCTAGGGATGTAGTTCAGTGGCAAAGTGTCCCTGGGTTCAATTCCCAGTACTGGAAAGAAAGAAAAAGAAAGAAAGAAGAAAGAAAGAAAGAAAGAAAGAAAGAAAGAAAGAAAGAAAGAAAGAAAGAAAGAAAGAAAGAAAGAAAGAAAGAAAGAAAGGAAGGAAGGAAGGAAGGAAGGAAGGAAGGAAGGAAGGAAGGAAGAAAGAAAAGAAGGAAGGGAGGGAGGAAGAGAGGGAGGGAGGAAAGGAGGAAGGAAGAAAGAAAGAAGAAAGGAAGAAAGGAAAGAGAGTGAGAGAGAGAGAGAAAGAAAATAAAAGAAAGGGAGAGAGGGAGGGAGAAAAAGAAGGAAAGAAAGAAAGAAAAAAGACAAGTAGAAGCTTGCCTGTAAGCAAAAGGAAGGAAGGACATTTGGCATTTGAGGCAAAGGGACCACATGAATAATGTCATCAGAATTGGTGGTTATTAGGGGATAACTGAGTCATGGCTGGGTGTTCAAAAGAGAGTTCCAAAAGCACAAAGAATAAAGGAAACAATATTTAAACATAACTAAATTGAAATTTAAAACTGAGAGATGGTGCAAGACATTCTATACAAAATTTAAAAAAACTAGATGACTCCCTGGGAGAAGATAATTGGAACTGATATATAAATAACACCTAGAGATCATTAAGAACTAAAGACAAGCAAACAAGTTGAAACATAGGCAAAAGCCTGAGTAGGCAATTCCTGTAAGAAGGATGCCCTGTGGCCAATATCATGAAAAGGTGTTCAGCATCATTAGTAATCAGGGAAATGAAATTAAAATGATTAGAAACCATTTCCCATGAACAGAGTACCGAAAAGAGAAAAAATTGTAACTTTGCAGTGGGGAAACCTGGAGATTCTCTGTGAATAAACAAGCAATCATGTTAACATCACTAGTGATAAGTCACGTGGGCAGCCTGTGCCTCTGACATGTGAAGAGAAGGGCCTTCATCTCTGTGGAATCCTTCCCCAAGTCCTATAACTCCAGTCAGGTCAGGAGGAAAATATCAGGCAACCCATGTTGAGCAACATTCTGCAAAATGCCTGATAAGTATGTTTATCAAGAGTATCCCTGTCTGAAAAAAGGACTATCATAGGAGCAAAGAAAGACAGAAGTTGTCACTGACCATAGGAGACTGAGGAGACATGAGAACTAAATGCAATGTAGTATCCTGGATGAGATCCTGGAACAGAAAAAGGAAATCAGTGAAATCTGAAGACGGTTTACCTGTGTTAGCTTTCTTTTTTTGTACCAGGAATTGAACCCAGGGATGTTTAACCACTGAGCAACATCCCCAGTCCTTTTTAGTTTTTCTTTTGAGACAGAGTCTTGTCAAGTTGCTTAGGGCCTCAATAAAGTGCTGAAGCTGGCCTTGAACTTGTGATCCTCCTGCCTCAGCCTGAGTAAATATGTTTGGCCTGAGTAAGTGGGAAGATGGAGGGGATTTTTATTGGATGGGAAGACAGTGGGAGAAACAGATTTGGGGAGGGAGTGGGAAGGTCTGCAGTTCTATTTTGGAAGCACTGAATTTCAGGTACCTGTTAGACAACCAGGTAAAGATGTTGACTGTTCCGTTTGACATGAGTCTGAAGTTGAAAGCAGAGAACTGGGCTAGAGATGTGTATCTGTGAGCTGTCCTCATATGGATGATGTTTGAAATCATGAGAAAAGACGAGGTCACTGAGAAATGAATGTAGACCGAGCAGGGAGAAGGTTGGGATCAAGCCCTGGGTGCCCCAGAATTTAGAGTTGGGCCTGGGCAAGAGGAAGAAGGGAAAGATTCAGCAAGAGGACACAGAGAAGGAACAACCAGAGAGGTGAGAGCCGAATCAGGAGGGTTGCAAGTTAGTAAGCTAACTAAAGAAAGTATTTTAAGAAGGAGCACATGGGGCTGGGGACATGGCTCAGTTGGTAGAGTGTGAGCCTTGCAAGCATAAGGTCCTGGGTTCAATCCCCAGTACCACCAAAAAAAAGAAAAGAAAGAGCCCATGACCAAGTGTGTCCCAGGCTGATGATAAAGAAAGCCAGGGACTGGTATGGATTGAGTGTCACCCCTGTTGTGAGGCATTAAGAGCGTGGGAACTTAATCTCACTGTATCATTAAGAAGTGGGGTCTTGGAAAGTGATTAGGATGAGATTAAGTCATCAGGATGAAATCCCTATGACTAAATCCTGGTGACTTTATAGAAAGAGAGAGAGAGACCACACTAACAGATATACATGTTCATTATCTTTTGCTGTGATGTTCTGTGCCACCTTGGGACCCTGACAACAAAAGGCCAGCCTCAGATGAGATCCCTAGACCTAGTACCTACAAAACTGTGAACCAGAATGAACCTCTTTTTTTTTTTTTTTTTTTTTTTTTGGTGGTGCTGGGGATTGAACCCAGGGCCTTGTGCCTGCAAGGCAAGCACTCTACCAATGGAGCTATATCCCCAGCCCTCTCTTTTCTTTCTTTCTTTCTTTCTTTTTTTTTTGGTACTGGAGATTGAACTCAGGGGCACTCGACCACTGAGCCACATCCCCAGCCCTATTTTGTGTTTTATGTAGAGACAGGGTCTCACTGAGTTGCTTAGTGCCTTGCCGTTGCTGAGGCTGGCTTTGAACTCGCGATTCTCCTAAGTGCTGGGATTACAGGCTTGTGCCACCGTGCCCAGCTCTTTCTTTTTTTTCTTTTCTTTTTCTTTTTCTTTTTCTTTTTTATTTTTTAAAAATATTTTTTAGTTATGGATGGACACAATACCTTTATTTTGTTTATTATTATTTTTTTTAATGTGGTGCTAAGGTTCGAACCCAGTGCCTCACACATGCAAGGCAAGTGCTCTGCCACTGAGCCACAACCTCAGCCCATCTTTCTTTTCTTTTTAATAAAGCAGTCTGCCTCCATTATTTCATTATAGTAATGAAAAGATGACTAATAGGAGGACTAAGTTATCATTTAATTGAACAAAATGGAGGCCATTGGTGATGTTGGTGAGCAGTGTAGGTATAGATATTGGGGTGAAAGCCCAGTCAGACCATTCAAGAGAATCAGAGGAGGCAAATTTTAAGTTGTGGGCCTTGCTGGAGAAGGATATGGGTGGAAAGATGTGTGTTAAAGTGTCAAAATGATATATAACACTCATGAAAGAGGTTGCCTAGGGGCTAGAGGAAAGGAGGGAAATGTCATTGATGGTTCAAAGGATTTTAAAATTCGGTAAAACAGCACTAACATTTGTCAAACACAAAAGGAAAACATATTTAACAGCTGATAATTCTGAAGATTGACGATTTGGGTGTTTATTATAATATTTTTATACTTTGAAAGTTTCTTACAGTTAGGAAAAAGTTTGTAGGCCAAAAGGTGTGAAAGGCTTAAAGCCATGCCAGGGGTGGGGTACACGCCTTTACTCAGGGGATAGTAAAAAGTCCCTTAGTTGAATTTCTAGTACTGGGGGAAAAAAGTTTTTCCTGGAGGGTGGGATGAGGGTGGGAATGATTCCAAGTTCATTTTAATGGTCTAGGCCAGAGATTCCCAGAGTATGGATTATGAATCATCTGCATCAGAATCTTTTGGGGGTACTTAATCAAAGTGCAAGTTCTGGACCTGTCTCCTCAGGACATCAAATCCTAACCTCTCCAGCTGGGTGAGGTGGCACACACTGGTAATCTCAGCAACTTGGAAAGCTGAGGCAGGAGGATTGCAAGTTCAAAGCCAGCCTCAGCAATTTAGTAAGAACCTGTCTCAAAATAAAAAATAAAAAGGGCTGGGGCCAGGCATGGTGGCGCATGCCTGTAATCCCAGCACTTTGGGAGGCTGAGACAGAAGAATTGCAAGTTCAAAGCCAGCCTCAGCAACGGCGAGGCACTAAGCAACTCGGTGAGACCCTGTCTCTACATAAAACACAAAATAGGGCTGGGGATGTGGCTCAGTGGTCTAGTGCCCCTGAGTTCAATCCCTGGTACCCACCCCCAAAAAGCGCTGGGGACGTAGCTCAGTGGTAGAGTGCCCCGAGTTCAAACCTTAGTACCTAGTACCACAAAAATAAATAGGTAAATTATACCATATGTGAGAAACACTTTATATATATAATAGTCTCCATATATATACACATATGTACTAGATGGTGGTGGTAGCCATATTACTATTTTTTTTTAAATATTTATTTTTTAGTTGTAGGTGGACAGAATATCTTTATTTTATTTTATGTGGTGCTGAGGATTGAACCCAGTGCCTCCCGCGTGCTAGGCAAGCACACTACCACTGCGCCATAACCCCAGCCCGCCATATTACTGTTAAATTGGGTTACCACGTAGTAGATCACGTAAAGGGAGATTTGTGGAAGGGTTTTTTTTTTTTTTTTTTTTTATTTGTAACAGGGATTGAACCAGGGGTGCTTAACCACTGAACCACATCCCTAGCCCTTTTTATTTTTTATTTTCACAAGATCTTGCTAAGTTTACCAAGCTGGACTCAAACTTTCAGTCCTCCTGCCTCAGCCTCCCCAGGAGGTGGGATTATGGCCTGCACCACTGCACCTGGCTTTGGAAGGTCTTGAAGGAGGAAGGCAGTGGCTGAGTGGCTATCTGGGGAAGACTGTTCTAGACAGAAGGGATAGCATGTGTTAAGACCCTGGAGCAGAAGTGTGTTTGGCAAATGTTTGAGAGCTAGCACAGAGGCAGAGGCAATGTAGTTGGAGGCCAGGGAGTGAAAAGAGATTGGAAGAAGGCCTCGTGGGCCTGTGATATTTTGACAAAAGAAAGAACTCAGTTCCTGGGCACTGGCTGTGTGCCAGGAACTATGCTTGACATACATTGACCTTTTAATCCTGTGGTAAACTTACAAGGCTGGAAGCATGACCCTACCCACCTTATTCATACCTGAACAAACTGAGGGACAGAAATCAGACAAGATGTGCCCCCAATGCATAGCAATTAAGTGACCAAGCGGGAGCTGGAGATGTGGCTTGCCTGGCACATGCAAGTCCCTGGGTTCAACACCCAGCACTACTGAAAATGTTTTTCAAAAAAGTGTGACCGAGTGGATCCTTTCCCAGTGCCATGCATCATTGAGCATGTGTCTGCTGATATCATACTCTAGCAATTCCATAAAATTTTCAGTCCTTTTAGTGAAAATGTTACCAAGGAAAAAGCTAAATAAATCCTGTAGCTTTGCTTGCTTCTAATTGACTTTAAAAATCACTAATTTGGGGGGCTGGGCTTGGAGCTCAGTGGTAGCGCACTTGCTTAGTGTGTGTGAGGCTCTGGGTTCGATTCTCAGCACCTTGCATAAATAAAATAAAGGTCCACTGAGAACTAAAAAATATTTTTAAAAAATCACTACTTTTGGAGGTTTGGCACAACTAGCCAATACATTATTAGTCTCCCACTAACTTTGCTGTAGACACTCCTCTGACATGGGTTATGATAACAGTTGTCTAGGTTACTCTTCAGGGACCTGCAAGCTGCTTTTGTTGAAGACACTGACTCTTCACGTGGGCCTGCACATGTCCAGTGGCCGACTGGAATGGAATGGGGAGACTTGGCCTCTCTGTCTTGCTATTGTGTCTGTCTCTTTTGTTGCCTTAACCTTTGGGTCAGATTCTACTCAGCACTGCACATAAACATGTTGTTTGAGATATATTTTGTCCAAAATTATAAGGTTAACTTGACCTAGACTTGACAACTGCCCCTACCTCTAGCCCCAACCCTCACTTTAAAGTTAAAGAAACTTATCAGCCATCATGACAAGAAACCCTAGACCATGAAAGGAATGACAAATGGTGGAACCCAAATTCCTGGAAGGGCTCCACTCATTTCCCTTTATGAGCCTTGCCCTCTCCCTTGTCATTTCTCTCCTATGTCTGAAACCCTTCAACCCTCTGGAGTTGGGAAGCCGATTTGTGACAAAGCTCCTTCATTCCTTAGCTACTGGACCTCGGTTTAGTAACAACAACAAAAAAAATTCAATGAGGGGCTTGGGGAGTAGACATGGCCTAAGCAGGAGTTGATGGTGCCCAGGGCTAGGAATCCTGAGGCTCTCCTCGATCAGCAGGAGGAAAAGTCTGCAGAGACACAGCCTCTCTGAGTCAAGAATAGCATGGGCACGGAATGGTTTAAATATGAGAATATGCTCAGCCAGGCATGGTGGTGCCTGCCTGTAATTCCAGCCAGCCTCAGCAACTTAGTGAGACCGTTTGAAAATAAAAAATAAAAAGTACTGGAGATGTAGCTCAGTAGTTAAGTACCTCTGGGTTCAATCTCTGGCACCAAAATAAAGAAAGAAAGAAATAGATAGATAGATAAATAAATAAATAGACAAATAAATAATTAAATGTGAAGATATGCTCAAAAATGTTACAAATATTGCAGTGATTTCATTTCTTATTTTATTTGGGTTCCAGGGATCAAACCCAGGGCTCTATGCATGCTAGGCAAGTATTCTACCCCTGAGTTATATTCCCAGTCTCCAGTGTATTTTAACTGACTACTTTAAATAACATAGCTCATTTAACACAAACAATACACAATATAATTTACTTCAAAGTGTTAAATTCAGCTGGGCACAGTGGCACATGCCTATAATCCTAGAGATTTGGGAGGCTGAGGCAGGAGGATTGCAAATTGAGACCAGCTTCAGCAACTCAGTGAGACTCTCAGCAACTTATCCTGTTTCAAAATAGAAAATAAAAAGGACTGAGGATGTAGCTCAGTGGTAAACTGCCCCTGGGTTAAATCCCCAGTACCCTCCCCCCACAAAGTATATATTCTAGGCCTTCTGAACTTGCAAGCAAGGATAATGATGGCAAATATATGGGGAGCTTGCTGGATGTGTGGAGCTCCAGAGACTTCTTGTTCATTGGTTAATACCTTCATCACAGCATCACCAGTTGGCACTACTAATGTTCCCCATTAAGAAGAAACTGGAGCCAGGTGTGGTGGCGCACACCTGTAATCCCAGCACTTTGGGAAGCTGAGACAGGAGAATCGCGAGTTCAAAGCCAGCCTCAGCAATGGCGAGGCACTAAGCAACTCAGTGAGACCCTGTCTCTAAACAAAACACAAAATAGGGCTGGGGATGTGGCTCAGTGGTCGAGTGCCTCTGAGTTCAATCCCCAGTACCAAAAAAAAGAAGGAGGAGGAGGAGGAGGAGAAGAAAGAAAGAAAGAAACAAACAAACAAACAAATTGGAACAGAGATTGATTTACTCCACATCTAGTGAGTTGTGATGCGGGGATGTGAACTCAGACAACGTGCCTAATGTGTCTTCATTAGGCAGCTCCTTCCACCCTGGGGCTAGGCCTTAACCACAGGTTATCTCAGGTGATTTCTCCCAAGAACTATTTCCTGGTATTATCATATTTTTATAACCTTTGCCAGGCCATGGATCTCTAGGGTGACATTTCCTTGTCCTCTGGAGATCTGCTACCTCCCAGGCTGGCCCCCAAGCACTCAATGAGGACTGGAGAGAGGGAGAGTCAGAGGCAGAATGATAAGAGTGCACCAATGAGAATTACCCCCAGACTGGAAAGGA
Source organism: Xerus rutilus (assembly GCA_028644305.1). NCBI lineage: Eukaryota > Metazoa > Chordata > Mammalia > Rodentia > Sciuridae > Xerus > Xerus rutilus. The sequence continues at coordinate 17,486,672 of CM053400.1, read as the reverse complement.
CTGCAAGTCTCAGGGTTCTGGCCCCAGGGCACCTCTAGAAAGTCCGTCCATTAGCTCTACCCTTTCCCTCTTCTCTTTATTCTACCCTGAATCTGTGGTGTTTTGAAAGAGCAGTGGACTCAGATGTTAGAGGCCTGACTTAAATCCTAGATCAGCTTCCTAATTGCCGTGTGAACTTGGGAAAATGGCTTGATGTCTCTGAGTCTTGGTTTTTCATCTGTAAAATGGGGATGAGAATCATCACTACTGTACACTGACCCTGACTATGCAACAGGACTTAGATCATTGATAAACCTGGGCAAATTGTTGTGAACTAACGGCCAAGTTTGAGGCAATATTGTCATTCTTTTTTTTTTTTATACCAGGGATTGATACCAGAGGTGTTTAACCATTGAGCCACATCCCCAGCCCTCTTTCCTTTCTTTCTTTCTAGACAGGATCTTGCTAAGTTGCTGAGGCTGGCTTTGAACTTGTGATCCTCCTGCCTCAGCCTCCAGAGCTACTGGAATTACAGGCATGCACCACCATACTCAGCAATATTGTCATTATTCTGATCCTTGAACTAAACATTGTTCCCCTCTTTGATTATTTCCATTATAGCTGATATTCTTTCATCTGTTCCCATATGACATGTCTACTCCCAGTCTTCTTTGAATGTGTTTCCTGCTCTTCTGTCATCTTCCAGATGGCTGAAACTATGTCAGCAAAATGTAAGGTACAGAGAGTCCAGTCTAATGTTTTTACTCTACTGTTATTTTAATATACCTTTTTGTGAAAGGATAACATAGCTAGAGAAAAGTGCACTATGAGTGCTCCATGAGTTATCACAAAACAACTATCTCTGTGTAACCTTGGTAACTAAGTAAAGAAATTGAACATTATCAACTCAGAAGCCCTTGCTGTGTCCACTTCATGCCTCAGCCAAGTCACTATTTCCTCATGTCTTAACCTTTTGTGTTACTAGAATCCAACACAAATCCTGGCTAAGAAGCCCAGAAAATATTTATTAAACTGCACTGAACCCCTCTGAGATTACTCTGTGATCTCGAGCTTGTCACTTTGACTTTCTTTCTTTTTTTATATTTTTAGATGTAGATGGACATCTACATCTGTAATTTATTTATTTATTTTTATGTGGTACTGAGGATCGAACCCAGTGCCTCACACGTGCTAGGCAAGCATGCTACCTGAGCTACAACCACTTTGACTTTCTTTACCTTAATTTACTCTCCTATAAAATAGGACAGCAATTCAGTTATTTCAAAACTTCTCAGCCTAGTTGTACATTAGAGATTTTGAAAAAAAAAATCCACATGCTGGGGCACCACGGTGGAGCAATTGAACTTAAATCTCCAAAGGTGGATCCCAGGTAATGGTAATGGTATTTGGTAATTTTGGTGTGTGTGTGTGTGTGTGTGTGTGTGTGTGTGTGTGTGTTTGTGTTACCAAGAATTGAACCTGCGGGCTCTCTACCATTGTTCACATCCCTAGCCCTTTTTATTTTTTATTTTTATTTTGAGACAGAGTCTCACTAATTTGCTGAAGCTGGTGTCCAATTTGCAATCTTCCTGCCTCGGTCATCTGAGTAGCTGGGGTTACAGGTGTGTGCCACCAGGGATTCTTGGCTAGTAACGGTATTTTCTAAAAGCCTTTCCAGTGATTCCACCATTTCAGTACTATGTCCTTAACATGTTAGAAAGTTGTAAAAAAACAGAGTCTAAATAACTTGCTCAAGGTCACATGGTAACTAGATACACAAGAATGTATCCTTCACAGGGTTATCGGGAAGCCTTCATGAGACTGCGGATGTAGACGTGAAAGATCTTTATAAACAGAACGGAATTTTGCCGGTGTTAGAATCTGTGGGTTCTGAACTTTTTTTTTTTTTTCTATCTGACTCGGCTTCCTCTTCCTACGAGACACTTCCTTTCCTCGGCGACAGGGGCCGCTGCACCGAGCCGGCGCTGACAGGTCCCTCTAGCCCGCGCGCCGGCTGCTCGCTGGTGCCTATAAATTGCAGAGCCGGGTTTAGCCGGGCATCAGTCTGCTGCCGCTGGGGCTGAGGTCTGGGCTAGAGCTGGAGCCAGCCGTGGAAGAACTGCAACTGGGCCGGGGCAGAGCGCAGCGACACGCCGGGGTCGCAAGGAGAGGCGTGTTGCTGCTGGCCCACAGCGAGCCGACCCCAGCCGGCGCCGAGGCACCCTCCCGCCAGGCCGCCTGCCTCCTCCTTCCGCCTCCCTCCATTTCCCCGGAATCTCAGCCCGGTGCTCCTAGACCCCGGCCCTCCCCTGGGTGGAAGAGCTCCCAGCGGCTTTCCCGCTTCACTCTTTCTTGCAAGCTGGGCTTCCAGCCCTCTCTCTCCTTTCCTTGCACTGGGTCTCACCCTCTTCCTTTAGCTCAGGTTCCCTACCCCTTCCCCTAGCTGAGCCTCAGCGCCTCAGTCACTTTCCTCAGCCAAAGGTCCTCAGTTCCTTTCCTCTTCCTTCCCTTGCTCGGGGTCCAGCCTATCCTATCCCTTCCCCCTTCCTTAGGGTGCAGTCCCTCCCATTGCCCTCTCCTTGGCCTGAAGTTCCAGACCTTTTGGTCTTTTGTGGTCCCTTTTGGGTTCTTGTCCCTCTTCCCACAGTTCGGAGCCCAGTTGCAAACCCCGCCTCCCTCCACCCTCTGAAGACTGCTTGCACGAAAATACTCTTCTAAAACATGAACTTTTCCTAGAGACTTCTCCAGTCTCTTCCCTCCCTGCAACCCATGCTCCAGATCTTTCACTTTCCTAAGGATCGAGGCCTGCTGGGCTGAGGGAGCAGCACCATGCTTTGGTGGTCTGGCTTCTGGGGACCCTCTTCGCTTCGGATCTTCCCCTCCTTGCTGGTGGCGGTCGCCTTGGTGGGCCTACTACCAGTTCTCAGGAGCCATGCCAGCACTATCGGAGGGTCCGAGCCACCACAGGAACGCTCAATTGGGGATGTCACCACTGCCCCACCAGAGGCACCCCATCCAGAGAGCCGCCCTGTTAACCATTCTGTCACCGAACATGGCATGAAGCCGCGAAAGGCCTTTCCAGTCCTGGGCATTGACTACCCACATGTTCGCACACCCTTTGAAATCTCTCTGTGGATCCTGCTGGCCTGCCTCATGAAGATAGGTAAGTTCAATTTGGTTGATGATGCTGTCACTGCCACTGCCACCAGACAAGTGAGCTTCTTGCCCTATCTCTTACCATTTGAGGCTGTCCAGGATTTACAGGTCTGAACTACTCCTATAACGTAGGGAGCTTGCACCCTGCCATCTTGGTTTTTCTCAAACTCCAGCTCTGTGGCCTCTGTTCTGAGGCCTGTCAAGATTGGAACCTACATTGTGCATGGGAGAGAGAGCAGGATTCAAGGATGAGACACTTTTGATACTAGATACCTTCAGCAAGGCTTCCAGACCTGGCAGGTCGCCTCTGAAGGAGCTAGACCCAGAGAGGAGCCAGGCATCCAGCTATGTGTGAGACATAGAGAAGTGTCTTCTAGCAAGTGACACTTTTTGCTCTGTCAACAGCATCCAGTACAATTTATTACCTGCTTCACTGGAGGGTGTTCCAGGATGGAGTATATTTCTACTTGGCCTGTCTGAGGAGTTTGGGTACAGCAGAGACCTGGTGCAAGGAGACTTAGAAGTGTGGTGGAACATAAAGGGTTCCCATAGTCTCACTTTCCTTGGTCCCCAGAATATTATCTGTCAGTTTTTGCCTGCCCAGGCTGGTTAGAATCCCCTGAGTCAGCCTTTATACAGTTAATGGGAATTTCTGAAGGCTGTTTGTGGGGTGGTAAGAGTGGAGGAGGTTGAGACTTGGTCTCATCCCAGCTGTCTTACACCAGGTTAGTATCTGATTGTCTCAAGGTGCTGCTGGGGCTGACATTGGCCACGTATTCATAGGAGAGGCACAGGGAGAAGGGTTAGGGGTGTTCTGATCTGAAGAGACTTTGAAATGTTCCCTCCTGGAGAATTGGGCTCACTGCCCAGCTTTAGCACCCTGTTCTGCTGGGTGATTGGTAGAGCTCCCTAGAGCCTCTGTAGCCCAGAAATTCCTGGAAGAGGTGTATAGAGGGGCTTTGCTTCTTTAGCTCACCCCCAGCTAGCTATGGAAGTCATGAGATCCTGGGACTCTGCTCCACTCTTTGCCTGATTTTTGGGTTTCGGGAGTTTTGGGACTTGGCTAGAAGCCTCCCAGCTATCCCAAGGACATGCAGGAGCTGAGAGCTGATGCCAGGCTGGTGTGAGGCAGGCTCTGGGATGTGCTGCAGGAATGAACTGATGCCTCTGTTTTGATAGATCCAGGAGCTGACTTCCTGGCGCAGGGCTTTGGTGCTGAGCCAGTCACAGTGGTGGGGCCTGGTCATGGCCCCTATATTCTGGGCCATTAGCACCTATACTCTGATGGTAGCCAGCTTTTTTTCCTGGGAAAAAATCAAGGACTGGACAAGGGGAACCATGTATACTGATATTGACATAAATTCATGACCTTGAGTAGCTTCGGCCTTTTTCTGCAGGTTTCACTTTTGAAATGGGCAAGAATCTTAACTGTTATTTGAACATATCAATTGAGTCATTAAACCTTGTGTCTGACTTTGTTGTAAGACACTAAAGTGACCATGGTGTGTCATTTATTTGAGACCAGGAGGAGACCTCACAAATGCTGTCTACAAATTGCCTCCTCCCTATAATCCCCTCACTTTCCAACCACACCTGGCATTGTATTGGGGCATTGGGGACTGGCACTTACACTGAGGGTCTCAGTGCTTGCTGGTGGGATAACAGCACGGCCACAGAGATTCCACCCTAAGCAGTCTGAAGTTTCTGGCTGCAGCCCTGATATAACTTGACCTAATGGGGTCAGGCTGGGTCTGGCCTGCTTTGTCACCACCAGAGTGCTGGGCAGCTGGAGAGCAGAGATGGTGCTGTGGTAAGGATATCAGTCTAGAAGACCGGAAATCCAGCTTCTCATCCATCCTCCCTTTGTGACCTTGGGCCAGTCATGTTTCCACACCAGGAAGTTGATCTTTGTGGCCCTTTCCAGGTTTGACATTTCTGTCATTCCCAGACTGTGAAACCCTGGCAAAGTCCTTAACCCTGGGCCTCAGTTTTCCTATTGTAAAATGAGGAGGGTGGGTATGATCTCCTTTACAGTTCCAAAAGTCTGTGTCTTTGGCTCAGAAGGCATTTTTTTCCCCCTGCCTCTGTAAACAGGAGCACTAGCATCTGGCCATCTGGGGAAGAAAGTGGAGGGAAAAGTGGCTAGAAGATCTGAAGGGTTCCTGTTCAGGCCCCTCCTCTTTCCCCCTTTACCTTTGTATTGTAGAATTGAGGTTAGAGTTGAGGTTGCAGTGTAGAATTCAGCTACACACTCTGCCATTTGTGCTCTCTGAGTCTCAGTCTCCCCATGCATAAAATGGGAAATAAAGGCTGGGGGTGTAGCTCAGTGATAGAGCACTTGCCTAGCATGTGCAAGGCGCTGGGTTCCATCTGCAGCACCACCAAAAAAAAAGGAAATAATGCTATCTGGCTGTAGTGCTACTGATGTGATGATGACATCAGTTAATGCACGTAAGACTGACTTTGTACACACAGGGAATGCTCAGTGAGCAGCAACTGCCCCTTATAATACTTTAACCACTCAAGGTAGGCGTGTCCCTGCCTCCTACAGTCTTCCTCCAAGGAAAGAGGATCACAAATCTCTCAACCCTAGGTTGCCACTGGATTTTCTTCCTTAAGGTTTCAAGGTTTTTGGGTGTGTCCAACTGACTATTCTTTCCTTTAAACTGTCTTCCGGAGCTTGTCTTGGGAGGAGGGGAGATGGTACCAACTGCCTTGGGGAATAGGGCTAGGGAGCTGACACCTTCCTCTGTACACTGTCAGATACCCAGGAGCCTGGGAGCCTATTTCAGGGTCTTACCTATTCTCTCTTCTCTCAACACCCCAGCGTGGGAAGGAGTTATGTTGAAGCCCTCATTCTGTCAGCTTTGGCAGCTGCCTCCCTTGCAGAGTACCCCTCCTTTAAGAATGGAAAGTGCTGTGTGCAGTTTTCCTTCCTATCCTAATCGTGGAGCAGAGCCTCAAGGAGACTTCTTGCAGAGGCTGGTGTGGGAGGGGCAGGGTCAGAGCTAACATTCTAGAGTAATAGATGCCTCTGGATTCTCTTCTAACCATTAGGCAAATCACTTCCTTCTCTGGGCCTTTTTAAAAAAAGCTCTAGGAGTCAGGGATTCTTGTCTTTTCTTGGTGGGGAGGGGCTGGTGGCATGAGGGGGATTTACACTATTGGGAGAACTGTGAGAATGTCCCTAAGCCTTAAGGGTAGGGCCATTCCCCACCTGCTTCCCATACTGTGGTTTGGCTCCTTCATGAATTCTGCTTTGTCCCAGTTCACCTGACTCCTAGGCAGTGCTTGTTGTGAGGGAGAGCCTCACCCAGCTCACCACTGGCAGCACCCCCTACATTGTTTGCCCATATTCCTGACCTGGAACTCCCGGCAGAGGCCCAGAAGCCCATAAAGCAGGTATTCATCTTGTCTTCTGAACAGGGACAAAAAAGACTTCTTTTGTCCCTTTACATCTTACAGCATTTTTGGTTTTGGTCTTTGTAAAATATATTCTGCCATTTGCTCCTTAGAGAAAGTCTGTGAGCAGGAGAAATAAGGTCATTGTTGCCTACTTCATGTGCATGGATATCAGATCTAGCAACTGATTTCCAGTAAAAATGAGGCTAGAGCTTGCCTTTCCCACTTTGCAAAAGGAGAGAGGAAGAAACAGCTTGAAGGTCACCTTGAAGTTGTCTCAAGAAGCCCAGATGGGCTGGGGATAATAGCACATGCCTGTAATCCCAGCAACATGGCAGGCTGAGGCAGGAAGACCCTAAGTTTGGGGCCAGCCTCAGAATTTATTGAGACCCTGCCTCAAAATTTTAAAAAAAAGGCAGGGCTGGGGATGTAGGGAGGTAGCTCAGTGGTAAAGCACCACTGTGTTTAATCTCCAGTACAGAAAAACCCCCCCAAAATCAGATGAGACTCAGGACAAAGAAAGAAGCATCCTTTTTCTCTTCGGGAAAACAACTGCCTGACTGCAAGATGGTGGGAGGGATGGGCTGGGGTTGTGGCTCAGTGGTAGAGCGCTTGCCTAGCATGTGTGAGGCACCTGGTTAGATTCTCAGCACCACATATAAATCAATAAAATAAAGGTCCATCAACAACTGAAAAAATATTAAAAGGAAAGATGATTGGAGGGAAGTTCGCTGAGACTTGGAAGGAAGGGATCAGGTAGTACATATGTCTTCAGGAGTGCCAGGCCACTTGGAGAGCCTTCCTTGGTCAGATAGCCTGGATGTCATTCAGCTGAGCACCCACGAGGTTTGCCTTTCCTCTTTCTCAGCCAGCCCAGCCCACCCACCTCTGGTATAAAGGAAAGGTGTGGTCAGAAACCTGGGGCTCTCTACCCCTGCCACTGCCTCTTGGTAAAATGTGTGACTGTGAGATTCATGCACCTCATTTCTTGAATCAGTGAGGTAAAGATGCTGTTTCTACTTTCTAAGACTGAGGTGGAGATGAATTTGAGGTTGCCCAGTTCACTGTAGTGACTTTCAGGGTCTTTCACATTCCTTCCTGTGTTAATTAGCTTTCTGTCACTATATCAAAATACCTGAGATAATCCACAATTGCAAAACTATGGAAGCAACCCAGATGCCCTTCAATAGATGAATGGATAAAGAAATTGTGGTACATATACACAATGGAATATTATTCAGCAATAAAAGAAAATAAAATCATGGCATTTACAGGCAAATGGATAGAATTGGAGAACATTATGCTTAGTGAAGTAAGCCAATCCCAAAAAACCAAATGCCGAATG
>CM053400.1:17416994-17478690 GCA_028644305.1 Xerus rutilus | reverse complement strand
CGGGGGAGGAAGGAAAGGGAAACGGGAATAGTAATGATGATTGATCGAATGGGTCATTACTACCCCTGGTGCATGTATGAAGACACAAATAGTGTGACTCTTTATGATTTGCAACCAGAGAAATGGAAAAACTGAGCTCTGTTTATGTACTATGACTTGAAATGCATTTAAATAAATAAAAATAAATACCTGAGATAATCAACTTATAAGGAGAAAAGTTTTGATTTTAGCTCATGTTTTTGGAGTTTCCAGTACATGATTGGTTGGTCTCGTTGGTTTGAGCCTATGGTGAGGCATGAGTGCATGGTATAGAATACTGCCTACCTCATAGTCAGGAAGGAAAAGAGGACCAGGCATGGTGGTACACTCCTGTAATCCCAGCAGCTCAGGAGACTGAGGCAGGAAGATCACAAGTTTGAGGGCAGCTTCAGCAATTTAGCAAGGCCCTAAGCAACTTAGTGGGACCATCTCAAAATAAAAAATAAAAAAGGGCTGGGAATGTGGTTCAGCGGTAAAGCACCCATGGGTTAAACCTTCAGTACTAAAAAAAAAAAGGGCAGGGTGAGGGCAGAGGCCCCACAATCCCCTTCAGGGGCACCCCACCACCACCACTGACCAAAGACTCCCACTAGGCCCTATGTCTAAGTTTCCACGGCTTCCCAATATCACCACTCTGGGACCTTTAACACATGGCCCTTTGGGGCACATTTAAGATCCAAACTCTAGCAGTCCCCTTTGGGGAGGCCTTGCCAGCCCACTCTAGCCTGTAGCAATTGCTTTCCCTTTCTCCTCAGAACCCTCTCCCTTATTGTTTATCCACAGCTTTGGCATTAGGCCTAGCCTGTCCTGTGACATCTCCTCTGTTGGGGGTGGGAAGTTGTTTTTAATAATAATTACCATTTATTGAGTATCTACAGAGTAGTGTCAGGCACTTTGTAAGAGTAATCTCATTTAATTCCTACTAAAATCCTAGGAGATAAAGGCTCTCTGTTTGGCAGATGAGGAAACAGCTCAGGGGTTAACTTCAGTGATGCTGAACTGCTGTTTATTTTCTGTTCGACTATTGGCACAGCCTCCCAGAGAGGTGCAGCTGCATCTCCTGCCTCTCACATTGCCCTCACCAGATGTACATGGCCCTGTGCCAAGTGGTACCCAGCTCACTGCACCTGCACTTGGGGGATTGTAGGGCTCCCTCTATGGTGTGGGCAGATGTCCACAGTGGGAACCCTCTCCCTGCCAGAGAAAGCTATAGGTGTTCTGCATCAGGCTTTGGGCCTGTCCTGTGTCACTGAGTCTGTGTGGATATCCAAAAATCATGTGGTCAGGTTCTCTGGTGGAGACCCTGCCGGCTACCTTTCTGCTGGTGGCCTCTTAGCTGTCTAACTAGTGCTTGCTTCCTCCCTTCTTGGGCAGGGAAGTGACAAAGCTGTGTGTGTGTTGCCGGGAGGGACCTTGTGACCATGAACTTTTATCCCTAAGCAGGAACAGTACTGGGCTGCTCTTAGTTACCCTCAGGGCCCAGCAGAATCCCCTGAGAGGGAGCCTTTGTGTTGGGAGCAGGTGGCACAACTTTCTTTACAAGGCAGGAGTTTAGTAGCCATTCCCATTAGTGCTGTAATTTGTTTCCAAAAACCTTGCATGTACAGGATTTTTTTTGTGTGTATGCTAGGGATTGAACCCAGGGCCTTGTGCATGTGAGGCAAGCACTCTACCAACTGAGCTATATCCCCAGCCCTAATTTTGATTTTTTTTTTTTTTAACATCTCAGGAAAGAGTCTTGGACTGTGACCTGCCTGAGGTTACTTAGTAAGTAACTTGCAAAAGACAAAGTCCCTGGATTTTTCACCTAAAGCCTTATCCTTTTTTCTCCCTGGCTAACATGCTGGGTTATTGTAAGGATCTAGGGAGCTGGGCATAGAGCACATGCCTGTAATCTCAGCTATTCAGGAGACTGAGGCAGGAGGATGGCAAATTTGAGGACAATCTGGGCAATTTAGTGAGACCCTGTCTCAAAATAAGAAATAAGGACTGGTGATATAACTTAGTGGTAGGGGGCTCCTGGTTTCAACGTCTAGTACTGCAAAAAGAAAGAGAAAAAAAGTGGGGATGGAGGTGCAAGAATCAAGGGTAACCAGAGATCCAAAGGGGCTTTTTTGTACCAGTGATTGAACCCAAGGGTGCTTAATCACTGAGCCACATCTCCAGCCCTCTCCCCCTTTTTTTTATTTTGAGACAGAGTCTCACTAAGTTGCTTAGGGCCTTGCTAAGTTGCTGAAGCTGGCTTTGAACTCGTTATCCTATTGCCTCAGCTTCCTGAGCTGCTGAGATTATAGGTGTGCACCACTGCACTCTGGCTTGCTTGCTTTCTTTTTTTGTTTTCTTTTCTTTCTTTTTCTTTCCTTTCCTTTCCTTTTTTTTTTTTTTTTTTTTTTTTTTACGGTGGATTGAAACCAGGAACACTATATCTCTAGCTCTCTTATTTTTTTATTTTGAGATAGGGTCTCACTACATTGCTTAAGGCCTAAGTTGCTGAGGCTGGCCTTGAACTTGGAATTCTTAGCCTTGGCCTCCCAGGTTGCTGATATTACAGGCATGCACCCAGGCAAGGGGAGCTTTGAGGAGAGTAGATGACCAGACATACCCACATTGGTAGCCTGGATGGTTGTTGGGAAGGACACCAGTTTCTCCTGTGGGAGGGAAGAACTGAAGGAGTTGGGTGGTCTGGAGTCCTGGCTCGATCAGCAGCAAGTTCTTAAACACATTTCATGTGCACTTGCATTTCTGTGAAGGAGTGCAAGGGCTAAAGTCACCTGGAACAGTCATTCTCATAGCCCTTGTTTGTGAAACAGCAGACTTTTTAAAGGGAGGGCTTTCTTTCCAAGTGTTGTAGGCTTTCCAGAAAGGACAGGAGAGGCAGGGAAGTGAGTTACACTGGAAAGCTTTCTGAATGGGAGCAGGGAGTTTGGGGACGAGGGGAAGCAAGAGATCTGAGATCTGACATCAGTTTGTTTTTGTTTTTGTTTTTGGTACCAGAGTTTGAATGAAGGGGCCTTAACAACTGAGCCACATCCCCAGCCACCCCAGCCTTATTTAAAATACATATATATTTTTTATTTAGAGACATGGTCTCTCTGAGTTGCTTGGGGCGTAAGTTGCTGAGGCTGGCTTTGAACTTGTGATCCTCCTCCTGCCTCAGCCTCCCAAGCTGCTGGGATCACAGGCATAAGCCACCAGGCCAGCTTTTTTTTTTTTTTTTGGTGCTAGGGCGTAAACCCTGTGCCTCATATATGCTAATCATGTGCTCTACCACTGAGCTACATCTCTAGCCCTGATCTTAGCTCTTTCCTGCCCCAGCTATGTGATCATAGGCAAGATATAATTTCTCTAAGCTCCTCTTTCCCAATTTGTAATATTTTTGTTAAGTATTTGTTTATAGAAAAAAAGTTTTTGAGACAGTCTTGCGACGTTGCTCAGGCTGATGTCAAACTCCCCAGGCTCAAGTGATTCTCCCACCTTAGCCTCCTGAGTAGATGAAACTATAGTTGGGTTTTTGTTAATTACATTAGCTACCATTTATTAAGCTGTTTCAGAGATTGGTCAGGTACTTGCACAGCTAGAAAATATTGAGGTTTAAGCCCAGATATGAATGACTTTGGAGCCCCTATTCTTCTTTTCATCATGATGCCCTGATTTCAAGGGCTTTTCAGTTCAGAAATTTTAATTTTTCCTATAATCATTCTAGAAGTTTACAGGTTTGGCTGTTTTCTGTTGATTACTTCTTGGGAAAAAATTGTGACCCACTTCAGGTCCCACAGTGAAGAAATTTCCCATGTCAGAAGTAGTGGTATTCTTGAACATACAGGAGTGACAGGGACGTGGAACTAAGGGGCAGTCAGGGTCCTTTGGGAATGTTGGCCTGTACATAGCTGGATGGCCTGCCTTCTTCTCTCCTCCTCCCGTTACCTGCCCGCCCCCTCCCCCTTTCCTTCCTTGGCAGGCAGAGAAGCTACACTCAGCAAAGCTGGGACCTGGGTTATTCCTGAGTCATGCATCGCCTGTGTGGGCCGCCTCTCACAGTGCTCACTGCCCCTGCAAATGTCTGAGTCAGACGTGTCTCCCCAAGGTTGTCTGCATACACCGCACTGGGCCAAACCGTCTCTTTAGATGCCAATAAACATCAACTGATACTTTAAGGCAGCCCGTGATTATATGTGGGTATTTTTAATCTTATGGGCTAATCTAATTTTAACTGAACTAAGTTTTGGGTTGGGTCTGGATCAGAGGGCTGCCCCCCTTCCCTGGAATCAAGCTGATTTCATATCCTTCCCCCTAGAGCTCATCCACATGCAGGGTCAGTTTTGGGGTTTATTAGACCAGACCTGAGCCATGAATTCTAATACTACTTGCCACAAATCTGGAGTTCCCCAGATTACTCCATCAAGCTCTTTCCTGCAAAGGTATGTCCTTAAGTAGCTCTGACTGTGATTCAGGGTGAGAGGTTTTTTGCCCTTCCCAGGCTCTTGGAGGATTCTTACCTGTAAACTGGACTGGGCCTTCCACACAGTGCTGAGCCTGTTTGAAATCAGGCCACTGAAGACGGAGGGGTGACATCACAGCTGTGAGGCAGATCCCACAAGTTCACCAAATCAATAATAGCTAACACTTACATAACACTTGCCATGTGCCAGGTAAAGCTCAAGAAGACCCTTGTCTTTGTGCTGGCCAACTGGAACTGAGCAGCCAAGAGCCAGGTTTGAAGAGGTGTGGCAGCTGTCATCAGCAAGCAGGCATTAGCTTGTGGCCATTGGGAGCTAAGAAGAGTGAAACCCAGGCCCTGCTCAGTAGGAGCTTCCAGTCTGCTTAGGACCAGACAAGATGAGACAGAGTTGAGACAAGATGTGATCTGTGCCTCGGGCTGAGTGGACTCCTGGCAGAGGCAAAGTTCAGAGAGAGCCAGCAGTCCCTGAGGGCCGGGTGGTTAGAGAAAGGCCTCTTGGAGGAGGTGGCACCTGAGTAGAGTCTTGAAGGAGGGAAGGAATTGGATAAGCAGGCTATACTTTGTATCTGATTCTCATAAGAATGTAAACCCCTTGAAGATAGGGCCTTTATGTTACTTTTTTTTTTTTTCCTTTTTTTTTTTTGAGGGTCTGGGAATGGAACCCAGGGCCTTGCCCATGCTAGGCAAGTGCTCTACCACTAACCTACATCCCCAGCCCTGTGTGTTCACTTTCTTATCTGTGTATAGCACAGGGCAAGAGCTCTGCAAATATTTAGGAAGTGAATGAAGGAAGGAACACATGACTGACATCCGTGTGGAGATAGGGTCCATGCAGACATTGGGACAGAGAGGGAGAGGAAACCAGGTTGACTACTCTGAAAGGAGGGAGAGAAAGGGTCCAGAGGCTCTCTGGCGCCAGGCTGAATTCCAGGCCAGGGAATTTAACCAAAAGTGACACTCAGTGGTGCTGCGGTGGCCGCCTCCCTCCTGGGCCTGGCTCTAATGGAGGGTCTGCAAGGGCATCCTTTTTGGGCTGGGTGGGGTCTCTCTGGGAGATCTATTTGGTCTGCCTTCGATCTGTGTAAGTAAAAGTGAGATACCAGAATTTCCTTAGGGAGCTGCTGAGAGGGCTAATTGAATTAAGCTCTTCCTGAGAAGATTCCTCAGGCCATAAACTGCACTGTGACCATGAATTAATGAAATCAGTGGCCATAAACTGCATAAGAAGACAGTCTTGTTAATCTATAGTTGTACTTGGACAACTATAAATGTACTTGGCTTATCTTTGTTTTTTGCTTTTTTTGTTTGTTTGTTTTGGTGCCAGGGATTGAATCCAGGGGCTCTTAACCACTGAGCCACATCCACAAACAACCTTTTTTATTTTTAATCTTGGGACAAGGTCTTGCTAAGTTGCTTAGGGCCTTGCTAAATTGCTGACGCCGGCTTTGAACTTCAGATCCTCCTGTCTCAGCCTCCTGAGTCGCTGGGATTATAGGTGTGCAACACTGTGCTGGCTTTGTCTTTATTTTTATGTGTATAATCAGTGGATGGGAGTCAGAATCTACTTTATATGGTAGGGTTTTTTGTTGTTGTTGTTTGTTTGTTTATTTTGAGAAACCCAGAGGTCCTCTACCTCGAGCTATGTCCCTAGCCCTTTTTAATTTTAATTTTAAGACAAGGTCTTGCTAAATTGCCCAGGCTGGCCTTGAACTTATGATCCTCCTACCTCAGCCTCTCAAGTTGCTGAGATTACAGGTATGCACCACCATGCCTAGCTGGTACATTTATTTTTATATAAATAAATAAAACGTGTAAAACAGAACAAAAGAGTAAAACCCAGCAACAGTACAGAGGGGAATTAAAGTAAGTCTCCCTCTTTTTTTTGGTACTGGAGATTGAACTCAGGGGCACTCAACCACTGAGCCACATCCCCAGCCCTATTTTGTGTTTTATGTAGAGACAGGGTCTCACTGAGTTGCTTAGCACCTCACCATTGCTGAGGCTGGCTTTGAACTTGTGATTCTCCTGTCTCCGCCTCCCTAAGTGCTGGGATTATAGGCTTGTGCCACCGCACCCGCGATAAGTCTCCCTCTTGATCTCCCTGACTGTCCCCCTGTCATACTCCCTGGATGTTACCACTACTAACTTTCTTGTACATATTTTTAGAAATTCTCCATGTGTATTTGAGCATGTGAGTGTATGTTCTTGAGGGCAAATTTGTTTTTTGTTTTTTTAATATTAGTTGTCAGTGGACTTTATTTATTTATATGTGGTGCTGAGAATCGAACCCAGTACCTCACACATGCTAGGCAAGCGCTCTACCACTGAACCACAACCCCAGCCCAAATTTGGTTTTTATAAAGTCACTTGAGTAAAGGAAAAGAGCTCTAGGCTGGGAACTAAGGACCTGGGACCTAGTCCTGGTTCTTCCTCTTTCCTGCATGTGGACTGTGGTCAGTTATTTTGCTTCCCTGGGTCTTAGTTTCCTTGTCTATGGATTTCACTGTTGAAAACTCTGGGGGCTTTCCAGCAGGAAGGCCTGTCAGTCTAGGGGAGCCCTTGCTCTGCTGGGGCCTGGGCAGACTGTGAGGCACTTGGAGGGGAACTCCACAGCCTCATCCTTTGAGGTTACGCCAGGGCCAGCATGGAGCCCTGGCTTCAAAGCACAGAATTCTTGAGTGTAGGTTCATGGTCATCTCTAACTCCAACTCATGGTCATGGTCTTGAAGAGGTGGTCCTGCAGGGGAAGTAAGACAACACATAAGGGAGAAAGCACAGGTAGGAAATTGTGTGGTTCGGGGCGGAGCGGGGGGGGGGGGTGTCAGAGAAGAGGAGGAGAGATGAGGGAAGCTTCTGGAAGGAGATGGTCTAGAGAAGGGAGCCAGGAGAGAAAA
This sequence comes from Xerus rutilus, assembly GCA_028644305.1. NCBI lineage: Eukaryota > Metazoa > Chordata > Mammalia > Rodentia > Sciuridae > Xerus > Xerus rutilus. Next base: position 17,471,298 of record CM053400.1, on the reverse strand, counting down.
GGAACATCATTCAGGTGTGGTTGCTAAGGGACTCTGGCCTAGATGGGAGAAGGGACTGGACGATCTGCTGTTCTTCTGGGATCTACGTTTCTAAGGTTCTTTGAGAGTCATGGTTCCTCCAGGATAGTCAGACATTGTGTGTGGGGGCTTTTGTCAGGGAGACAAGGCCCATTGTAGCTCCAGGTTCTGAAGGTTAAGTTCTTCTGCCTTTTGTGCTGTGGGAAATTGAGGAAGGATAAAGGACAGGCTGGCCTGGGAGGGCCCCTTGGATAAAGTATTTCTTGATCCTGGAATGAGTAGGATTTGCTTGAGAGACTGAGGAACACCTTCAGGGAAAGGGGAATGAGCCCCTCAGAACAAGCAGGCTGTGTCCTGAGGGAAGAGAAGGACAAATGACTCCTTAGAGAAAACCTTTTCTGGATTGGGGATCAAAGCTATGAGCAGGTTTCCCCTGCATTGTGCAGCTGGGAAGGTACCTGGCTTCCTTCTTCCCCTTGGGGCGGCTAGGTTACCACGGTGAGTCTGAGTCGACTCACACCCCAGGTGTGGCTCAGGTCTCCCGCCCTTTTTCTTAAAGTGGCTGGGGCCCAAACATACCTCTGAGTCCCTGTGAGGGGAACAGCCACCTTGGAGACAGTAGACTCAAAGGACAGTCTCAGAAGGTGGATAGGCTTGCGGGGGTGGTGGGGGAGGGAACCATAGGAAGCCCTGACTGGTGGCTTCTGCTGTTTCCTGAACCAAGGATCTCACTCTCTGCTCTCATCTTGCTTCTGGGAGTGAAAATATAAAATATCCCAACTTTACAAGGTTAGTGGTAGAAAGAATCTTATCTCAGCCTGTGGCCTTCAGGCCCAAAGGGAGAGTGGAGATTTTTTTTTTTTGGCACCAGGGATTGAACTCAGGGGCACTCGACCACTGAGCCAGATCCCCAGCCCTATTTTGTGTTTTATGTAGAGACAGGGTCTCACTCACTGAGTTGCTTAGCACCTCGCCATTGCTGAGGCTGGCTTTGAACTCACGATTCTCCTGTCTCAGCCTCCCTAAGTGCTGGCAGAGGGTGCAGATGTTTTCCTCTCATTTTTTAGTTGAGGCACTGAGAGGACTAATGGCATGAACAAATGGCAGAGGCAGGGCTCTTCTCTAACTCAGGGGTCTTTAGAGAGTAGAACCTAGGCAATGGACTAAAAGACAGTGCTGTGGTCTTTGGCCTACACGTTGGCATCTAAGCATTGGCAAATCTCAGCTTTTCCAGTGGGCCCTTCAAGCCTAAAGAAAGGCAGCATCTTGCTGGGATGGTGCCTATCGGGGAACAAGGAAACCCTCGGGCCTTGGCCACACTGGTCCTTATGGCAGAACCAAGTGCAGGGCTCAGGACCTCTGAGCCAGCGCAGAGGCTTTCCCTCAGCCATTGACTCCCTCAGGCATAGAGCCCACCACAAACCAGTGTTAAGCTTGGGTGCTGTGCTTTTTATAGTACCTATGCCATTAAACAAAATCCTATCTCCTGGGTCCACTGCCAGGGCCCACAGGAATCTGGATGCTGTACCAGGTAGGCAGGATGCCAGCATGGGGTGGGGCCTGAGACTGAGGTTACAGCTAGATGGGGCAGGGGGAGCAGGCACCCCTTTCACCCTTCTCTTACTGGCCCCACCCTACCTGGCTGTACAGATGCAGATGCTTCTCTTACAGAGCTCAGGGACTGATCTGAGGAGTGCAGTAGAAAGTGAATGGGACTGGAGGTGCAGGTGGAATTCTATGGTTTAGAGTAGGGAGAGAGATCTCCCCACTGCAAGGATCAGAAGAGGCTTTATGAAGTGACTGTTGGTCTTGAAGGGTAGCTAGGGTGTCAGTGAAATGCTTGAAGATCCCTGGGCATGGTCAGAAGCTTCTACCGGGGCAGAAGGGTCCCAGAGCAGTTCCTTTTGGAAACATGCTCACAAGCATGGTGGTTAGGAACCCAGGCTTTGCAGGCTGGGTTCAAACTCAGCACAACTGCTTTATGGCACTGTGACCTTGAGCAAATCACTTACCCTCATTGAGTCTCAATTTGATCTTTCATAACATGGGGTAACACAGCTGTAAGGAATGTTGGAAGGATTCAGAGTACCCATGTAAGATGGGAAGGACAGAGTTTGGCATATCCAGAACACAAAATAAATCCTAAAATTTTAGGATCAGGAAGAAGAGAAATACTGGCTTGTTTTCCCAACTATTGACTTCTTGGTGTCCTGCTGTATATCCGGTGATGCTAAGCATAGGGGTGAGGTGGCTATGGAAAAAAAATATTGATCCCCTTAAGATAGGTAGAGTACTTCCTTACACATATCAGGAAACTTTTTTGGGGGGGGGGGTGCTATCGATCAAGCCCACTGCCTTGCACATACTAAGCATGAGCTCTCCCACTGAGCCACGTACCCAGGCCCTTGGGAAACCCTTTGAGGGAGATGCTATTATTGCCCCTGCCTTTTTTTCTTTAGTACTTGGTATTAAACTCCAGGGTGATTTACCACTGAGCCACATCCCCAGCCCCTTTTATTTTTTATTTTGAGACAAGGTCTCACTAGGTTGTTTAGGGCCTCAAAGTTGCTGAGGCTGACCTTGAACTTGTGATCCTCGTGTCTCAGCCTCCTGAGTCACTGGAATTACAGTTATGCACCACTGCATCCAGCTGTTATTCCTTCCTTCCTTCCTTTCTTTCTTTCTTTCTTTCTTTTTTTTTAATAAATGAGGAAGCTGAGGCCCAAGGGTTAGTTGACACCAGAGCCAGGGCTTCTCATTCCAAGTCCAGTGCTGTTTCCCCCACATGCATTTATGTTACATGACACCATCTAGCTGGAGTAGCAAGACTTATTGCCTGGAACATTTAATGAGTAAATACAACTTGATGTATAGCTATAAAAAACACTCAATTGTGCAAAACAGATAATGTTTTTAAAAATAGGCCCAGTTGTGGTAAGTGCCAGGTGAGCTGTGCCAGCTAAGGGCAGGAGGTCCTGTCACTTCCTAGCTGCATCACCCTGAGTCCCTGTTTCCCCAAACGTGGTAAGATCTGTCAAGCTCTGAGCACTGTGAGAACTTAGTAGTCGGAGCTACCACACTGGCCTTCTAGCATTAAAGGAAGAGATGAGGGTTAAGTATGGGAGGGCATTAGGGTAGGGTTGAATGTCACCAGTAATGGGGGTTGGGGTACAAATGGGATCTGAGCTGAATTGTTTGATTTTGGTCTTTAGTGGGGGAGGGGTGGAGACATGCACTCAGCAAACATTGATTTGAGCTGATAAATGTGCTGAAGATGGAAAGGTGAACAAATATAATCCCAACCTCAAGGGAGAGGCCGACATGTAAACATCATTTGTAGTGTTCTGTGAAGAGCCTCAGAGGGGCCCGCAGAGTGCTGGTGCTCTGGAGGGAGCTTCGGAGAAGTCTTCCCAGGGCTCTGAGCTGGTTCCTGAAGGTTCAGCAGGAGTTTTCTCAGCTCACATGGAGAAAGAACTGGAAAGAGGCACAGAGCAGAGGTTGTGAGGAACCATTGCCCTTTGTTTTTTGAAACCCTTTGGGATATTTCTAGCCCTTCCACCAACCTCATCTCACCCACCTGCTTGACAAGCAAAGAAGGCAGAGGGGCTCAGCCACACTGTGGTGTGAGCAGTTGTGATGGGTGTCATCCTCTGTGGACAATGAGGAGGGAGCTGCCACCAACTGAGCCCCTGCCAGTGACTGGCCTTGTGCTGAGGGCTCCACCTCATCACCACCTCATCTTCCTGACAACCCCTAGGATGCAGCGTGGCATCTGCCTTTACCCAGCTTGCAGTTACCTTGGGAAAGTTAAGTAGGGAATAATTAAGAGCTTGGTATTTGCTGTGCTACTCTGCTCAAAGCACAGGAGGCCTCCAGGGATGGGAGTTGGGATTAGCAGTAAGCAGTGCAGGAATCTTCGCCATATCCCATAAGAGGAGAGGAGGTGCCAGGTGCAGTGGCATACACCTATAGTCCCAGTGGCTTGGGAGGCTGAGGCAGGAGGATGGTGAGTTCAAAGCCAGTCTCAGCAAAAGCAAGGTGCTAAGCAACTCAGTGAGACCCTGTCTCTACATAAAACACAAAATAGGGCTGGGGATGTGGCTCAGTGGTTGAGTGTTCCATCCCAGGTACCAAAAAAAAAAAAGGAGGGGAGGTGGTGGAGCGGGTGAGAGTCACAACAACAGCTGAGTCTCAGAGTAGCCAGCGTGGGTGACCACCTGGAAGGACACTCGGCCAGGGGGATGAGTTGGGGATCAGTGAGAAGTTAGATTGGGCAGGTGGGTTCAGCTGGATTGCTGAGCATCCAGACTTCAGCCAGAGGGGTGTAGCCTTGGCCAGGGCTCCTCAGGTTGGTGAGAGCTTGGCCAGCGAGTCAAAGGCTTGTCCCTGGGCTGCACTTCCACACCTGCTGTCCCTGTCCATGCCGTGATCATCTCATGACTCCCGTGCCCACCTGAGTGGTCACCCAGCTCCACTCCTGCCTGCCCGTAGTCAATTCCACAGGGCAGCCAGAGGGAGTTTGTAAAGTGTAAACCAGAACATGGTGTTCCCTGCTGAAAACTGTCTGACGCTTCCTCCTGAACATGGGATGGAATCCAAGACAGACGTGGCCTGCACCTTTCTTGTCATCCCTGCTCTTCTCCCCTCTGCACCACACCGACCTTCCTGTGTTCCTCTCACACAGCGTCTCTTGCCAGGCCATTTCTTCCATGCAACTGTGTCACTTGTTTGTCCCCCAGCCTGTGTCTCAGGCTGGTGTTCTCGTTCAGGCCTCAGGACACATGTCCTCTCTTCAGAGTGGCCTCTCTGGTCACTCAGGCTAATATGAGCATACACCAGCCAGCTTCCTCTCTCCCAGTGCCAGACTCTATTCTAGATGCTGAGAACATAGCCAGGATCAAGACAGAAGAGGCTCCTGATGTCAGGGGCTCACATGCCAGCATGGAGCAGTGGAGGGACCTGATAGTATCAAGCAGTGATAAGTTCCCAAAGGAGATAAATTTGAGAGAGAGATGGGGGCTACTTTGGATGGTCAGTGAAGGCTCTCTAAGGAGATAGCTGAATGATGGAAGGAGCTCACCTTTAAGAGACCAGGACCCTGGGAGGGTGTGTTTGAGGAAGCTGGAGTGGGGTAAGAGGGGAAGCATGGTGTGAGCGTGGAGGGGAAGGCAGGGGCCAGTTGATGTGGGGCCTGTGGGCCTTAGGTTGGGTGTTAGAGTCAATGCCAGATGCTGCGTGGTGCTCCTGAAGGATTTTGAGCAGTCTCACATGGTCTGACTTGGGAGGGATGTGGAGGTAGCTGGGAGTCAGATGAAGAATTGGCTTGGGCTCTGGACTGGCTGCAGAGTGACGAGTAAAGCAGGTCCCCGCCTGCCCACCAGCACCCCAACCTGGGCTTATGAGACAGCAGAGCAGAGCTTCCAGGAGTCTCTGGCCAGGCCAACAGTGGGGCAGGAGCACCAGCCTAGGAGAGCTGCTCCCCAGGAGGCAGGAGGGAGCCGGAGAAGAGAGGGAAGTCACAAGGGCACATGGCTAGGTGGGGTGCCAAGCTCTGTGAGACTCCTGCTGGCCACCTCGTCTCCTGCCCAGCCTCAGGGCTGGTCGGCAGGCAGATGGTCATCAGACTTGTCATGTGGGAGATAGAGCACCACAGAGCTCTGGAACCTGGGCATGGCTCTCCCCAGCTGAACCCAGTGGCCATGGCCTGGGGTGGTTGAGGTCAGGGATGGGCAGACCTAGAATCAGAGATCACACGTTAGAGCCAAGAGGGATCCTAGAGACAGCCTGTAGAGTCCATAAAGCATAATAGAAGAGATGAGGGTTTGTGAACCAAAAGTTCTGGCTCTTGCATTTGTGCCCATGTGGACCCTAGGAGGTAACTTAAGCACGCTGAGAAGAGTACCTAGCAGTAAGGCCCATGAATATTTGGTGAACCAAGACAGAGCCTGGCCCACCCCTCATCCTTTGAGGAGGAAGCAGAAGGCCAGAGCGGAAGTGACTTGCCCAAGAGCTGCAGCAGCTGGTGGCAGAGCTGGGGTTGAGCTCAGCACTCTCAAACCCCAGCCTGGGACCTTCTGCTATGATGTAAGTGGTCTTCCTTTCCCACCGCCTTCCCTCAGAAACAGTTCTGTTCCTCCTGGAGAGGAAGGTGGCTTCCCCTGGCACCCCACCTTTTCAGCTTGCTTCTGAGCACCTACTGTGCATTGGGTGCAGCTGTGGGAGGTGGTTCCTACCCTTGAGGCACTCACGCTTGTGTGGGAGACAGACATGTAAACAGCTAAAGTACAAGGCAGTCGAGATGACACAGGGACGCAGCACAGTGCAGCGTGGGCCTTGGTGGCAGACAGGTCTTGGTGATGCTACTGCTTAGAATGTGTTGGTGACAAGTCTGAACCTAGGTTAGAGCCAATCAAGGAAGCCTCAGATTCAGTGCAGAGGAGTGTGGACTCTGCTGCAGATGGTGGGGACTGCAGATGTTTTAGGGGAGGCCTGACTGTGACGGGCCTGTGATTAGGACAGAAGCTGTCCTGGCAGGTGGACAACGGACTAGATGAAGTTTTCTCCCAGTGTTCTTGGCTCTCAGAGTTTTCCGCCTCCTCCCTCCATGGATAATTATCCTTCCTAAGAAACTGATCAGATGGGAAGCTGCAGGAAATGGTTGGGACAGGGATTGTGTAGGAGTTGGGGGGAGAGTGGCGAGGATGCAGCAGGAGAGGGGGATTTCTGCCAAGCAGCAGGAGGTGGCTCCCTTCAGAGAGAGGAAAGGAAGAGGGAGAGAAGCCTGGGCAGCTCTGGGAACGAAAAGCAGGATGCAGGGGGCCGAGGTCTGAATCACTCCAACTCCTCTGGTCTTGATCTCTGGTCAGGAAGAGGAGTGAGGCCCACTGGCAGGATCTGGCTTTTTTGGGTCAACAGGAGCTGGGGTCCTAATGAGAAAGTGTGAGGCTGTCGCCCAGAGGCCAGACTGTTGGGCCAGGTATTGGAGCTAAGCCCACACCAGCTGTACTGCTTAGCTGTTACCTGGCTTGAGGGCCCTGGTTCTTCACATCTGAAACCTCATTCATGTGACCAGGGCCTGTTATGAGTGGTAGGCACGACTGGGTACCCTCTCCTGGCACAGAGCAACCCTCCTCCTGCCTCATCTCCTGCATACCCAAAGCTTTTCCCTTTGGCCCCTATCTGGCCTCACTGACTAAAGGGCAGCTCTCAGTATCCTGAAGCTTCTGGAGAGCCTGGTTCCACTTAGGGCCTGAAGCACAGTGGCCAGTGATTAACTGACTGCTGGAGTAAGTGGCTTCACACATCTGAGCCCTGGAGCAAGGCAGTCTCCAGAGGGGCCTGCATGGCACTGCAGGTGGAGATTGAAGGCATCCTCTGGACAGTCAGGGCTCAATGTAGCCTGATAACATAAGGTCATCAGAGACCAGCAGACCTGGTTTGAGTCTCAGCTCCACTATCTGCCAGCTCTGTGACTGCAAGCTGATAACCTGACCTCTAAGTGTCATTTTTCTGCAGGTAATTCTCTTCCCCATTTAAAAAAAATTCCCCTTCCGTTTGTTTGTTTATACTGGGGATCAAACTCAGAGGTATTTTGAGTCAGAATTTCACTAGTTGCCAAGCTGGCCTCTAACTTGTGATCCTCCTGCCTCAGTCTCCCAAGTTGCTGAGATTATAAGCATGTACCACCATACCCAGCTCCCCTCCATTTATTTGGTTAATTACATGTGTACATATCATAACGTGTGCTAATCTTGGTGGGCAGCGCAGTGAAACTTTAAAATGTCTACATCCACGTTCGCCATCCAGATCAAAATAAAGGACATCTAGGGACCACCTGTGTTCCCTCATGTCCTTCCTAGTCTGTATCCCATACTCCCCTGGGGTAACCACTCTTCTCTCATCTGTCATCATTAGTTGGTTTTACCTGTTCTTGAACTTCATATAAATGGAATCATACAATAGGTACTCTTTTGTGTCTGGCTGCTTTTTTTTTTTTTTTTTTTTTTAATATTTATTTTTTAGTTGTAGGTGGACACAATAGCTTTATTTTATTTTTATGTGGTGCTGAGGATCGAACCCAGTGCCTCCCGCGTGCTAGGCGAGCACGCTACCACTGCGCCATAACCCCAGCCCCTGTCTGGCTGCTTTTGCTCAGCATATTTGTGAGATTTCTCTTTGTTGTTGCATATACCGGAGGCTTGTTCTTTCTGTTGCTGTTCCATATTGCTTCAGATGAATGCAGCACAGTTGGCTGGTTCTCCTGTGGATAGGCATTTGAGTTGGTTCCCTTTTTGGACAATTATGAAGAAAGCTGCTCTGAGGATTCTTATACTCCATAGAGTTTTTGTGAGAATTAAATGAGATAATCTATTATAGTAAAGTATTTAATACTGAGTCATGACTCAGAGCAGGTGCTCAGAAAAATTTCCCCCAGGTTCTTTTTTTTTTTTTCCAGAGAACGGAAGAAAACAATTTAAACACTACATAAGTATTAAAGAAAAAAATCAAATCATATCTCTTTCACTCCTTGCCCCTTAGGCTGAACACTCTTTACTGTTTGTGTCTGACTGGGCTTTTCTCTACAGTGGTGTGAACTTCTTTATAATTTAAAAAAAAATAGTTGGCATAAAAACCAGCATGTTGTTCATACTCTTTTTTTAAAATGTATTTTTATTTTTAATTGGCACATATGATTGTACATATTTAGGGGAACAGTGTGACATTTCAGTACATGTATTCAACATATCCTGATCAGATCAGAATAATTGGCATATCTGTCACCTCATGTATCATTTCTTTGCCTTGGGAACATTCAAAATCTTCTCTACTAGCTACTTTGAAATATTAAATCAGTTGTTGTCAACCGTAGTTACCCTCCCATGCTATGGAACACTGGAGTTCTGCCCCTTCCAGCTGGACTTCTGTACCCGGTTACCATCATTTGTGTATCTCCTGGTACCCACTGTTCTACTCCTGACTTCATGAAATCAACTTTTTAATTTCTATGTCCATATTCTTTCTTTCTTTTTGGTACTGGGGTTTGAATTAAGGAACCCTCGGCCACTGAGCCATATCCCCAGCCCTATTTTGTGCTTTATTTAGAGACAGGGTCTCACTGAGTTGCTTAGTGCCTCGCAGTTGCTGAGGCTAGCTTTGAACTCGCGATTCTCCTGTCTCAGCTTCCCAAAGTGCATGCACCAGTATGCACTTTGCCAGTACAGATGTGCGCCACCACACCTGGCCATATTCTTTTTGAAACTGACTTTTAAAATTAAATCTGATATTTTAAAGAGTTCCCTTATTTACCTCAAGGGAGCAACTTCTGGAGGGAGAGGCTGGGATGAGCCTGGGAACCAGTTGCTAGGCTGACTGCTCTCTCAGGGTTCCCTCTACACGGAACCCAGGGTTGGGTTTCCAGAGACCTGGCAGCAAGTCTTGGCTGTATTGCTCCCTCTGTGTGTATTCTTGGGCCTCAATGCCTTGAGTTTGTTCTCATTGTTAATATCATAGAACCCACACCCACCTTAGAGAGATGTCACGAGGTTTAAATGTATATGAAAGTACAAAGCAAAATGGAAAGCAATGCATGTCACTAGTTATCATGTAAAATCATGGGCAGCTAGAGCTGGAGGAGACCTCAGAACTGAACCAGCCCTGTCGTCTTACGCTTGAAGAAACGTGGCCCAGGGAAGGCCACAGAACTGACAAGTAATAGAACCAGAACTGAACCAAGAGGTTCTGACTCTGGGAGTCTGCACTGCTACCTTCTGGGAGATGAGAGCTTCCTGGAGGCTTCCAGTCTTTGGACCCCTGTTTAGCTCTGACCCACACCTTTCTTATCCTGCTAGGGAGAAAGGGTGCTTTAGGAAGTGTCTATACCTGGGGCTGGGGATGTAGCTCAGCAGTGGAATGCTTGCCTAGCGTGCAGGAGGCCCTGGGTTCCAGCCCCATTACCCCCCCACACACACACACCCACACACCCACCCACCCACACACACACACAGAAAATATCCAAGGGCTGGGATTGTAGCTCAGCGGTAGAGTGCTTGCCTCGCATGCGTGAGGCCCTGGGTTCGATCCTCAGCACCACATACAAAGTAATAAAATAAAGATATTGTGTCCATCTATAACTAAAAAAAAAAAATTAAAAAAAAAAAAATATCCAAGGCTCCAGTCTCCCCACCATGCTCCACCTCCCTTGTCCACTGGGTGCTTACAACTCAGTGAGGTGTGCCCAGCATGCTGTGGTCTAAGAAGGCAGAGAATCAGGACAGCAGGGTGGAGGAGTGGGGTCCTGGTGGGGAGGGTCCTGCCCCATAGACCCCTGTCCTGACTGTTCCCTGAACCTGTGCCTCTGCTTGCACCCCACCCCCAGGAAGTCAAGCTAGTGCCTTCTCGGGCGCTACTGCAGGCCTGGATTTGAATAGTTTCTTGGACTTCTGATTCAGTGTTTGGATCTTCTGAGCCTTTGCCCTCACAGCTTCTGCAAGAGAATAGAGAGTCCTCAGATCTTTTGTGGTTGCAACCTAGGCTGAGTCAAGAATCTGGAAACAAATTGGAACAAATTGTATTCTGTTTTTATAATTATGTCGAAATGAATCCTATTGTTATGAATAGCTAAAAAGAAGCCCCCCCCCCCAAAAAAAAAAAAAAAGATCTGGAAACCGACCTGACTGCTGTGGCTGGGACTTTGGCCTCTCTCACCCTGCTCTGTTCCAAGAAGCCTTGGGCATGGTGAGGTTTACATAATACAGGCCCAGGTGGGCCCTTCTCTCCCAGGTGTTTAATCACTGTGCTCGGTACCAGGTACATGGCAGCAGAAATGTTTCCCGGTGCCCCAGGTCTTGCCCCTGCTTGGAGCTACAGCCCATTATGAAAATGCCAAGGCAGTGATAATCAGGGAGCCAGGCAAGGCCAGCCTGGGAGTGCCCTGTTGGCCCAGGGTGGGGTCCAAGGAGAGCCCTGATATCTGCTCTCAGGGTGAGGTCTGGAGTGATGTCCAGAGAGGTCAACTAACTTACCAGGAAAGCAGTGAAACTGGGTGACCTTGAATACTAGGAAGTCAGAGTGAAAGAGTCATTTGATGTTATCCAGCTCCCTCCCTTCATTATACAGCTGAACAGACCCAAGGCCCAGAGCGTCACTTACTGAAAGCGTTAGGGCGGTGTGGGGACTGGTGTTCAGGAAGTGTTCTTTCCATTCCACTAACAGTGGCCGTCATGGTTACCATGCTGAGGCCTCACCTGCTCCTGTGGGCATTCTGAGACAGCCCTGCTTCTGTTCATCTTTGGAGCATTGAGAAAGTTGTCACCCAGATCATTTTCGCAGAGGTACAGATGAGGAACTGTTGAGAAACGCCCTGGAGGGTCAGCGCTGACCAGCTCTCGAAGCAACTTCCTGGGCCTGAATCCAGCTTGGCCCTACCACTTAGCAGCTCGGTTGTCTCAAGCACCTCCCCTCCTTGAGCCTCAGTTTCCTCATCTGTGATATGGGTGCGACAGTGCCTAGCTCACTGGATACTTGTGAGGACTAAGAAGCCCTCAACAAGTGCGAGCTCTCATTATCATCCACATCCCATCTCCAAAGTAAGCTGGGTGACTGAGCTTATGAAAACAAGCCACCCAAGTTCCAGACCCTCTGTGTCTCTGCCCAGTGGTAGCTGCTTCCCCATTTTTGGCTGCCACAGGCGTCTGCCCTGCCCTGCCGCAGGGAGGCACGCACAGCCTGCCTCTGTGCCCTGTGCAGTATCACACAATGGGCCCTGTGCAGGCCCAGCAGCCAGCACCCGGCCAGGCGGAAGCAAGCACCAACAAAGGCTTCCTTATCTCCTTCCTGGGCTCTGTGCGCTTGCTTCTGTAGGGCGGGCTGGCAGGCAGGCATCCCCTCACCCTGCCGGGGACCCTTGGCCCTCTGCTCCACTCATTGCTCAGAGGCTCCCAGCCTGCAGCCCTGGTCTCCGTCCAGAACCTGTTCCCTGAGGCTGAACCTGTTCCCTCATCCACAGAGGCAGTTACCAGGCCTGGCGTGAAAGCGGAGCGTGACCTCTGGAGTCGAGCATTCCTGAGATCCAGTACCAATTTGGTTGCTTACTGCCTGTGTGTCATTTGAGCAAGTCTTTAAGCGGAGCCTGTTTCTCCACTGGAAAGTGGAAATGTAATGTCTGCTGCATGGCACTGCTGAGGCTAAAGCGAGAAAGCACAGGGCCTGGTCTTGATTTTCCCCTGCCATGGTGGTGTATGGCCGGAGACCTGCACTGTGTCCCCAAGGCAGTGCCCACAGGTGCTAAGCAGAGGCCTGCAGGGCAGACCCAGGCCTGAGAGGTGCTGTCAACAGGGCCTCATTCCCCTTTGCTGGGGTCCCAGATAGCTCCTGCTTCTTTCCTTACAGGGCACACACAGAACCAGGGCCTGTTGATACTGTTCTGGGTCTTAGAGGGGCCAGAGGTAAAGAGTTATGGCAGTGAGCCCTGGGCTCCTGCTCCCCACACTTCCCATTTGGTCCAGCAACAGAAGAGAAAAAATCAAGAACTACAGGCAGCATGGTTGAGGGCCATGGCTCTGCAGTCAGAAAGACCAGGTTGTGGCCTCTCTGCCTCAGTTTCTTCAGCAGAAGAATGAGGAAGTTGAGAATCAGAGGGCTGTGAGGAGAATTATGAGATTAAGATATATGGAAGTGAAGTGCTCAGTAAAAGGTGGTTAAAGTGGATGTGGTTTTGGGGTTGGCACCGAGTTCTTCATGAGAACCAGTTTTGAGGTAGATCATTGTGAGTGTGAGTCTCAGCTTTGCTACCACTTAACTGTGTGACCTTGGCCAACTCCCTGACCCTCTCTGGGCTTCGTTTTTTGGCATCTGTGAATTAGAGGTTAGATTGGATGGTCTTGGAGGACCCTGTCTCTTAATCTCCTGTGCCTTCTTGCTGCCCCTCTTCTGCCCCAGGAGAGGCCGTGAGTCTTGGGACCTCCTGGTTTGGGACCAAGGCCTGCCGCTGGCCATGTCCTCCTCATTTCTCTGCAGTGTCCTCTAAAGGGCAGCCTTCTCTGAGCATGCTCAGCTCTCCCATCCACTCAGTACATCTCCTGCCTCCTAGAAGCATGAGTGACAAACCGTCCCGGGTGTCGGGGAGAGGAAGCAGGGAGAGGCCCTCCCCACATGCACTGTGTCCCCCACCTTCCTGGGGCTCAGCCAGCTGGATTGTCTTCAGAAGAAGCATGTAGGAGACTTTCAGGACATCACCTGGAGATGGGGGCCTCATCCCTGCCCCCCGCCTGGGACCTAGGGCTTGGGGGAACCTGCATACGCACAGGAGCGTTCAGCTTTTACAGAGCCTGACCACACCCACAGCTCTTTTTTTTTTTTTTTTAAATATTTGTTATACAAGTCACGCAGTTTATTTTTATTTTTCAATATATTTATTTATTTATTTCTATGTGGTGCTGAGGATCGAACTCGGTGCGTCACGCATGCAAGGCGAGCGCTCTACCACTGAGCCACAATCCCAGCCCCACACCCACAGCTCTTATGACCTATACTCACAGTCTCTATGAGGAAGTTTTACAGATTTTACAGGTGATAAGGAGCATGTTTTATGGGGCTCCAAAGGCTGCTTCCCTCATTTCCCCTGGAGACTCCTTTGGTCAGACTCAGTCTGAAACTAAGATGACAAGGACACGGTGCCAAACTCTGCTTCTGCAGGGGCCTCTGTGTGTGACCCAGGTCTCCTGGCCTCTGGCTACTTCTCTGGCAGCTGTGTCCTGAAGCCAGTGGCTGTCTGCAGGACTAGGATGGGGGAGGGAGGATGCAGAGATGGGACTTTGCTGAGTGCTTTCTTTGGCTCCAGCCTGAGGTACATAATTTTTGCCCCCTAATACTGAGGATAGAACCCAGGGATGCTCTACCACTGATCTACACATTCCCAACCTTTTGAATTTTTTTTTTTAAATATATTTTTTTTTAGTTGTTGATGGACCTTTATTTTATTCATTTATTATTTATATGTGGTGCTGAGGATCGAACCCAGGGCCTCACGCATGCTAGGCAAGCGCTCTACCACTGAGCTACAGCCCCAGCCCCCTTTTGAATTTTTAAAAAAAATTTTTTTAGTTGTAGATGAACACAATACCTTTATTCTATTTGTTTATTTTTATGTGGTGCTGAGGTTTGAACCCAGTGCTTCACACATGCTAGAGAAGCACTGTACCACTGAGCCACAACCCCAGCCGTTAATGTTTTTATTTTGAGATAGAGTCTGGCTAAGTTTCTGAAGCTGGTCTTGAACTTGTGATCCTCCTACCTCAGCTTTCTAAGTAGCTGGGATTATAGGCATGTGCCACTCTGTCTGCCTGACAGACAGTTGCTCAAAACAGCCTGTGGCTTTTTTTGTTTTTATAGACTTATCTTTTTGTGCTTGTTTAGTTATTGGTGCATAGTACTTACACCTTACAGTGGGGTTCAGTGTGACATATTCTTACACATATCTAATACAGTCTGGTCAGTTTCATTCCCTGGTCCCTCCCCTTGCCCTCCTCTCTTCTCTCCCGTGGAATCCCATTCTCTTTCCACTGTTCCCCTTTCTATTTTCATGAGATCTTTTTTTCTCTCTAGCTTCTATACATGAGAGAAAACATAAGACCCTTGACTTTCTGTGCTAGCTTGTTTCCCTTAACATGATGTTCTCCGGTTCCGTCTGTTTTCCTGCAGATTCGTGGTTTCATTTTTTATAGCTCCATTGTGTATATAGTTGTATATATAGCACATTTTCTTATCCATTCATGTTTTTTGTTTTGTTTTGGTACCAGAGATTGAACTAAGGGGCACTGGACCACTGAGCCACATCCCCAGCCCTATTTTGTATTTTATGTAGAGACAGGGTCTCACTGAGTTGCTTAGTGCCTTGCTTTTGCTGAGGCTGGCTTTGAACTCCTGGGCTGCTGGGATTATAGGCGTGCTCCTGGCTCCATTCATTGTTGATGGACATCTACGCTGGTTCTCTAACTTGGCTGCTGTGAATTGTGCTGCTATAAACCTGGGTGTGCGTATATCACTATAGTATGCTGACTTTTTAAATTCTTTGGATGAATACCAAGGAGTGGTATAGCTAGATCATATGGTGGCTCCATGCCTGGTCTTCTGAGAAACCTCCACACTGATTTCCACAGTGGTTGTGCTAGTTTATAGTCCCACCAATCGTGTGTAAGAGTTCCTTCTCCCCTGTATCCTCTCCAGCGTTTATCATTATTTGTATTCTTAATGATTGCCATTCTAACTGGAGAAACTCTAACTGTAGTCTTGATTTGTATTTCCTTGATTGCTAGAGATGTTAAACATTTCTTTCATATATTCGTTGGCTATTTTGTGCTTTTTTTGGGAACTGTCTAGTTAGTTCATTTACCCATTTATTGATGAGGCTTTTTTGTGTGTATGTGGTAAGTTTTGTATTGTTTTGGTTTTGTGGGGGGGGGGTTGTTACTGGGGATTGAACCCAGGGCGCTTTACCACTGAGTTACATCCCCAGTCCATTTTATTTTTTATATTTGAAACAGGGTCTTGTGAAGTTGAGCCCAAACTTGGGATCCTCCTACCTCAGTCTCCTGGGTTTACAGGCCTGCCTCACCATGCCTGGCTTGGTGTTACATTTTTTTAATTCTTTACATATTCTGAGTATTAATCCTCTGCCAGAGGAGCAGCTGGTGAAGATTTTCTCTCATTCTGTAGGATCTCTCTTCGTGTTGTTAATTACAGAACAGTCCCTTGAGATGGAAATGGTTGAGCCACCCTTTTCAGAGGAAGACAGTGAGAGCCAGAGGTTGAAAACTTGCCAAGGAGCCATGGCTGTTTGGAGGCAGGAGACTAGGCTGCCTCGTTCGCAGCCTGTGTGCACTCTATCATGGAGCCCTCCTGTTTCCCTGACTGGTAGCTGAGTCTGGGTTGTAACTCTGGACAGATCCCTGAGCTGACTTTCTACTTGTTCCTCTAGATGCCTCCCTTCCCAGCCATCTTCCTCAGCATCTCCCAGGTTGAATGTGGGGTCCCTGACCCTGTGCCATAGGCCCCAGAGTGCTGGATACCCAGCCCTAAATAGAGGCTGCCCTCAGCATAGCCTGCTGCCCTGGCTGCTGGGTCCCCGCCTCCCTAGGGCCTGGCTGTGGAGTGGGCTGCACCCCCAGTGTATGTCAGGCAGTGAGTGACCTCTGCTCCAGCAGAAGGCCCGAACCCCCTGCTTTTGCACCCCAGCTATGCTGATGTTGAACCCACATCAGGGCAGGTGGCAGCCACACTAGGCTGCAAAGTATGCCAAGCCCTGGAGGGCAAACATGCCATACCCCTTGAGAACAGAGAAAGTCCTTGACCTCCCACCTCCATCCAAGGTGCTGTTGTCTACCCCTGTGTCTGTCTTGATTTTTTTTGATAGAGGAGCAGAGTTGGGGATCAACCTCAGGGCCTTGCACATTTTAAGCAAGCACTCTGCCACTGAGTTGTTACACCCACAGCCCTTGTGACTTCCTTGAAAGCAGAGCTGTCAGCCGGGTGCAGTGGTACACACCACAATCCTAGCTACTCAGGTGGGCAAGTTGGCAAGACCTATTTCAAAATTAAAAACAAAAACAAGCAAACCAAAAACTGTCAATGATGGCCATACTTCTTTGAGTGGCTGGCTTTTGCTTCTTTGGTGTGTTTTCACCTCCATTCTCTCTTCTTTTTCCCAGCAACCCTGTGGGCTCTGGACATTTCTTATCCCAGTGTGAGAGGAATAAATGGAGCTCTGGACAGTACCATGATTTGCCTTAGGCCACAGAGAGGTTAACCTTCCAACTAGAGCAGAAGCCAGCTCCCTGTTGGCAGGCCAGGGTTTCTTACGCTGCCCTGCCCTGCAGTCTTACTATGGCACCATCACTGTCCTGGGCCCAGATGCTGCACTTGTTGGCAGATGATGAACGTTACAGAGCCTGGCTCTGTCCAGAAGCAGAGCTCCTCCATCAGAAGCCAGAGCTGGAGAGGTTCTCAAAAGCCTCTGGGGCAGGAGAGACTGAGGTCAGAGATCTCCTGATCCCCAGCCTGGGCTTGACTCAGGCTCTTCTTGGGTTTTTTTTTTTTGGTGGTACTGGGGATGGAACCCAGGGCCTCATACATGCTAAGCAAGTGTGCTACCCCTGAACTATACCCCTAGCCTTTTTAAAAATTTTATTTTGAGGGGCTGGGGTTGTGGCGCAGTGGTAGCGTGCTCGCCTAGCACGCGTGAGGCACTGGGTTCGATCCTCAGCACCACATAAAAATAAAATAAAGATATTCTGTCCGCCTACAACTAAAAAATAAATATTTTTAAATAAAGTATTTATTTATAAATACTTTTATACTTTTTTTATTTAAAAAATAAATATTTTTAAATAAAGTATTTATTTATAAATACTTTTATACTTTTTTTATTTAAAAAATAAATATTTTTAAATAAAGTATTTATTTATTTTTTTAGTTGCAGGCGGACAGAATATCTTTATTTTATTTTTATGTGGTGCTGAGGATCGAACCCAGTGCCTCACGCGTGCTAGGCGAGCACGCTACCACTGCGCCACAACCCCAGCCCATAAATAAATACTTTTAAAAACAAAATTTTTATTTTGAGACGGGGTCTCACTAAGTTGCCCAGGCTGGCCTTGAACTTGCAATCCTCCTGCCTCAGCCTCCAGAGTAGATGGGAATACAGGTGTGCACCACTACTTCCAGCCCTTTCCTCCCTCTGAATGTAGCTGTCTGGTCTCTGCAAGCTTTTGGAGGTTGGAGGGTGGGGCTCATCCATACCACAAGTATCATGCAGGAGGCAGTGCCAGCCATACCTGGAGCCTACACTTACTGGCTGGGTGCTTGGACAGCTCTGCTCCACCCCAGGATGATGAGCCTGGGTGGTCAGTGCCATACCCCTTGACTCTCTCCCTGAGGTGCCTGGTCAGCTCCCCCTGGTTCTTCAGGTTGATTAGGAATCCACCCCCAGCATCCCCACAGCATATTTAAGACCTTTTACCATCTGGCCCTAGGCGAGCACTAGACTGGGAGTCAGCAGTTCTGGGATTGTGACCTGTTTCCACTGCTACCCATGTGATCCTGGGTCTCTGGACCTCTCTGAACTTCTGTTTCCTTGTCTACTATCCATTGTCCAGGCCCATTGTGAGGACCAGAGCAAAGACTGCTTTATGACCATCTAGGTAATGACTTCCTCTCCAGCTTTCACTGCCTTTTGCTCCTGGTAGAACTTCTCTTCCTACACTTGCCATTGCCTTGTCTGCCTTGCCAGATGCTGCTGCTTTACCTGCAAGGCCATCACAGTGCCTCGCCAACTCAAGGTTCAAGGTGAGGGCCAGTTCAGCTGGAGTTTAGCACTAACATGCCTGGCATCAAATGCTGGAGAGTGAGACAGCAGGAATTCAACCCTCAAGCAGTCACACAGGCTCAACAGGCAAGTCTCAGTCCCTCTATATGCTCTGTGCTGGAGAGTCAGGGATGAACAGGACAGGGTCCTCACCTTGCTCACAGGTAGCAACTTGCCTGTCGTCTGGAAAGGGAGACAAAGTAGCCCACTGTCCAGCGCAGTCAGACTCTCAACAGAGAGCCACGTGTCAGCTCTACAGGACTCTGGGGACAAGATGTTACTGACCCCACCCAAGGGTCTTGTGCTTTTATATCTGTGGTCTCGTGTGATCCTTCACTATAACCTGGGATGGTGATGAGGCAAAAGATAATCATCTTTTCATCAGATATCAAGTGTGGGCTTCTTATACACCAGGCACAAAGCTAGATGTCAGGGACACGTAAGGGATGGGAATGGAGCCCACCCTCATGCAGCTTGGTTCTTGGTGGGAATAGTCAATAAACACTTATAGACTGGAAGTGATGAGCACCATAGGAACGATAAAGCAGGATCAGGGAATAGGGAGGGTGGGGAGGACATCCCCAGGAGGTGGCCTTTGAGCAGGGACCTGAAGGGAGGGAGGGAGCCTGACAAAGAGTGTTTCAGACAGAGGGAACAGTAAATGCAAAGGTCCTGAGGTGGAATCACATATATGCTCAAGGAAATGCAAGAAGGCCAGGAAGGCTGGAAGGGAGTGAGTGGAGATTTAAGTGTGTGGTAAAAAGTCTCTGGGAGGTTTCATCCCTCTCTTTCAAAGAAGTACATCCTACCTCTTAAAAGGTTCACTCTTGGGGCTGGGATTGTGCCTCAGTTGTAGAGCCCTTGCCTTGCATGCGTGAGGCACTGGGTTCAATCCTCAGCACCCACACAAATAAATAAATAAATAAGCAGATAAATAAATAAAGGTATTTTTTAAAATTTAAAAAAAAAAAAGGTTCACTCTTGGCTGCTGTAGCAGGAGCCTGGGGACTAGAGTGGATGCAGGAGGGGATCAGTGCTGTTGTGGTGGGCTAGGCGAGTGGTCATGTGGCTCGGGTCCAGCGCTCGCAGAAGAGGTGGTCAGGGGGTGGAGTGGGCACACATTTGGAAGGGAGAGCGCGTTTTGTCTATGGTTGGATGTGGAGTGAGAAAGGCAGAAAGGAGTCAGGGTGATTCCAGGGTTAGGGCCTGAGCACCTGAAGGAGGAACAGGTTTGGGGACAGGTAAATGAGAATCACCTGGGTTTTCACCACCCTGCAGATCCTTCTATGCCCCCCTTTGCACCCCTCCAGGAGGTTCCTCATCCTCTTGGTCTACGCCAAGCTTTGTCCTCTGAGAGTCACCAGGATGCCCACAATGAGGGGTAGTTGACACCCCTGCTTCATCACCGTCCAACCCCTGCAAAGCAGGTAATGGACTTGAAAAGGTGATTGAGCGACAAGGGACAGAAGGGTCCAGTCGCCTCCCTGAGGTTGCTGTTCCCTCTCCCCTACCCGACCAGCGCCACCTGACTCTTGTTCTGTGCAACACTCAGCCCCTGCCAAATAGCACCTGAGAATTGGATGTTGTGCCAGGCGCTGTGGCACACGCCTGTAATCCCCATAACTTGGGAGACTGAGGCAGGAGGATCACAAGTTTGAGGCTAACTTTAGCAACTTAGCAAGACGCTGTCTCAAAATAAAAAATAGAAAGGGCTGGGGATATGGCTCAGTGGTAGAGCACCCTGGGTTCAATCCCCTGTACCAACCAAAAAGAAAAAAGAAAGAAAAAATGGTATGCCATGACTGGGTTTTTTTCCTAAGCAGTTGTCCTAGAAATTGCAGGAATTCTTTGTGTTGCTTTCTACCACGTATTTTCCACCATTCTATCCAAGTATGATATTTCAAGCAAGTTCAAATTATATATAGTAGATTTAATTCTTCTAAGCTAAATGACTTCAACTGGAAGGGACACTGGGAACAATGGGTATTTTGTATACCTAATTTTGGTTTTCTCCCAAATTTGCATTTTGCACATGATATCCTATCCCCCACTCCAAAGAAGAGAAAATCAGCTTTCCCGTGGCTGTAAAGTTTCTCCTCCATCTCTGTCACAACTCAGATGTGAGACGAACTGGCACTTGGAGCCCTCAGTATGTCCTGAGAGCGGCTTGAGAGGCATGGGCAGGTCAGCATAGGAGGTGGGCATAGGAGGGTGACCACAAGCTGGGGAGCCACACACCAAGGCCACCCATGTTCTTTTCCAGCATTCTGTTTGTACTTCCCCCACATTCCAAGGTTGAAATTTGGGGATCCTCAAATGGCACCCTTTGCTGGGAGTGTCATTTAGATTTTTCTAATGCCAGTGGTACCACTGGATTAGGTGACAGTAGAGATAAACCAGAAGCCAAGATTTCACTGCCAACAACACAGCCGAGGCCTGGACGGGGCTCCCAGTGAAGGTCGGGGTGTGAAAAACCTGCCTCTGCCCTGATGCACTGAGGGGACACTCAGTTTTTATGGCACAGGCAAGGCAACACCCACAGAGGTGGCCTCACAGGCAGGGGTGGAGAGAGGAGGGATGGGGTCAGCATTGTGTTGGGTGGCTCCAAAATACTGCTCTGTAGCCCTGGCTGTGTGTCCATCAGGCAAGTAGTGGTCATCTTCTGACCTTCTCTTGTGTGTCTTAAAACAGGGATCATAATAATACCTATTGCATTAGGGGTATTGAGAGAATTAAATGAGATGCTGTGGTGAAGTGCTTAGAGCAATCTCTGCCCCACAGAAGCAGTTTGACTGTTTACATGTAATTTTTTAAAAATATTTTTTAGTTGTAGGTGGACACAATACTTTATTTTTATTTATTATTCTCATGTGGTGCTGAGGATCGAACCCAGTGCCTCACCGGTAGGCAAGTTCTCTACTGCTAAGCCACAATCCCAGCCCATGTTTTACATGTAATTTTTTAAAATATTTTTTGAGTTGTCAATGGACTTTTATT
The DNA here is from genome assembly GCA_028644305.1 of Xerus rutilus. Classification (NCBI taxonomy): domain Eukaryota; kingdom Metazoa; phylum Chordata; class Mammalia; order Rodentia; family Sciuridae; genus Xerus; species Xerus rutilus. Next base: position 17,449,925 of record CM053400.1, on the reverse strand, counting down.
TATTTATATGTGGTGCTGAGAATCAAACCCAGCACCTCACACATGCTAGGCAAGCATTCTGCCACTGAGCCACAACCCGAGCTCCCATGTAATTTTTAAATTTATTTTTAACTGATACATAAAATTATCAAAATTGTACATATTAGGGGCTGAGGGTGTAGCTCCATGGTAGAGCACTTGCCTAGCATGTGTGAGGCCCTGGATCTGATCCTCCAGCACTGCAAAAAAAGAAAAATAAATAAATCATATATTATTAATGAAGTACTATGTGAAATTTAAAAATGTGTACATTGTACAGTGTTTAAATTAGATTAAACATATCTCCTCAAACATTTGTCATTTCTATATGGTGAAAACTTCCATTTACATATGATTTTAAAACTAGAGATGCAGAAAAGTTTGAAACTTAACAGTGTGGATTGGCATGGGGGCTGAGATAGTGGGTTTAGGGAAAGGGGGAGATGCACCAGGAGATGTTTCTCCTACTGAAAAGCACTCATATATTGTTGGGAAAAAAAATTTCAAATAACCGTGGGTTCTATTTAAAATCATCAAAGCAAGCCAGGTGTGGTGGCTCGCATCTCCAGTCCCAGCAACTTGGATCTCACTGCTGAGGCAGTTAGATGGAAAGTTCAAGGTCAGCCCCAGTACCACAAAATGACTAGAGAGATAGACAGGCAGATCAACATATTTCCATTCTGAGTCAAGCCAGTGTGTATCACATGGTCACCTACCAGGGGCCCAGTCCGGCCCTAAGAGTCAGGAGCTAGAGGTCCCACCCGACTTGTCCCAAGTAAAGCCTACCCCCGCGCTTCCCCTGCCCAGGCCACCTCCCTGCTGGCTGCTGAGCCTCTCCCTTGCCAGGCACTGTTGTTGCCTGTTGTTCTGTCTCCTGTCAACACGCACTGTTTACTGCTGTCCTGGTCCCTGTCCCTCCCTTCCCCCTGTGTGAGTCATCCTCCGCCTCACTGCGGGGGCACAGAATCTGAGAATCTGCCGAGTGGAATTCATTCAGTATGGATTCATGGAGAGCTGGGGACACCAAAACATACTGCTCGAGTGTGGGGTGAGATGGAGTGGGGGCTACCAAAATGGGTCTTTGAGTAGAACCTGGCTGCAGGCTGGGACAGGGGCATTCAAGGCCAGGCTTGTGGCCCAGCCCAAAGTTTGAGGGACCTTTGAGTCCTATAGTGTCTGTTTCAGGGCCATGTGCCATCAGCTCCCTCTGTCCAGCCTTATTTCCAGGCTGGCTGTAGGCCTCAGCAACCTCTGGTGGCTTTTGAGGTTCACTCTTTTCATTTGTTCAGTCTTGCCCCATCCTAAAGACCAAGCGTTAGTCCCACACCCTTTAGGAAGCGCCCATCATTCCCTTAAACCACATATCCTGGGCATCACCTTGCAGGGCCCAGGGCTGTGTGTTGGGGGTGCCTTGCAGACCTAAGCACTACAGAGCATCCAGCTCCTCAGTTTGGAGGAGTACCAGACTCAGCCTGGGGTGTACAGGCAAAGCTTCCCAGAGGAGGCAACAGCTAACTGCCTTTGGAGAAGAGGGTAGAAGTTCAAGATTGAAGTTTCCTACTGTATGCATAGAGATGGGGCTGGGAAACTTCCTGTAACTGGAGTAGAAGGATTGATGGAGACAGGAGGGTGAGAAGAGAGGGACTATAAATTGGGAGGGAGCTTCTCCCCAGTGCTAAGGTTTTTAGCCCCGGAATCTCTGATCACTTTGTCTGTGCCTCTGGAACAGCCTCTTGCTGGGCCAGAGGTGACTCCTGGCTGCATCACTCTGCTTATTACTCTGGGGGCCGCCCACTCGCAGACCTGCCGTGGTGCTTCTGTCCTTCCCTGTGGTTTATCAGCCACCTCTGCCACTTCACAGTGTACAAGGCGCTTCTGTGCCTAGTGCTTGATTCTCACTTGCTGGCACACAAGGAAAATGAGGCCCTTCCATGGCATAATGATTTGCCCAAAGCTCATGGATGCTGGAAGGACAAGCTGGGCCTGGAACCTGGGTCTGGCCCCTGGCCCAGCCTTCTTTTCTCCAGGCCTCCGGTGCCCAGCATTGCTATTGTGTGTTCAGTGAGGCTTTTAGCTCTTTCTCATCAAGGCCTGACGTTCCTGGAGGGTGGGACCCTGTCTCCCCAGCCTAGCAGGACTCCCTGATATGTGGATTGACATAAGCAAGAACAGAGCACTATCTAGAAGAATGTTGGGAAAGGCACAGAGATTGACTGGGGATGGGAAGCCATTCCTGCCCAGGTACTCAGAACAGATTTATTTATGGCTGTTTCTGTGGGAGAGGCATATTGTAAACTTGAATTCTCTTCCTGTTGATCCTGACAGGCTTAGTTTTCACTGCAGCAGCATGGCACGAGAAACCAGCAATTAGGAGCCCTGGGTTCTAATTATGACTGCCCTTCCCAGCTAGGGAGCCTTGGGCAGGTCACCTCACCTCTCTGACCCTCAGTTTCCTCACCTTCACCTGGGGTCAGTGTCTAAGGTGACATGAGAGGGCGTGTGGGACAGCCCAGCACAGCACCTTGCCTCTGATCTTGTGTGTGTCAGCGTCTTTTCCCTCTCTGCCCCTGCTGGAGAGAGTGTCTCACAGTAGATCAGGACACCTGTAGTCCTTCTGAGTGGGCATTATGGGTTTACATTTTTTTTTCAAAGTGTTATTCATTGAGTTACTGCTGTGGGCTAGGAGTTCTAATTAAATTACCTCAGTGACACTTCCAGCCACTCTAGAGGTGGCATCATCGTCCCAATTACAGAGAGCAAATGAGAGCAGACACGTGTAGCAGGTATTGTGCTAGGTACTTTAAAATACACCCTCTCACCTTCACAGCAGCTCTCATGTTTGGATGTTGGCAAAGGCTTGGGGAAGTTACCCTGCCTTCCTATTTGATTTCTTTCCTTGGTTTTCATTAATTCATTATGCATATATGCATCTGCTATGTGAAGGCTACTGTGTGTTAGGCTTTTTAGAGGATACCAACCCTTCCCCCACCCCACTCGTGTGTGTGTGTGTGTGTGTGTGTGTGTGTGTGTGTGTTAGTTATTAGGAATTGAACCCAGAGCCTGATGCATGGTAGGCAAGCATTCTACCATTGAGTTACATCTCCAGCCCTTTTAAAAATTTTCAGCAGGGGCTGCTAAGTCACCTAAGTCGGCCTTGAACTTGAGATCATTCTTCTTCCTCAGCTTTCCAAGTAGCTGAGATTACAGGTGTGTGCCACCATTCCCAGCCTAACCCTTGTCTTTAGGGATACTTCTATTGATTCTTCAAAGCCCAGTTCAAATGGCCCCTGCTCTGAGAACACCACTTACTCTTTTTCTTTAACGACATGTACTCTTTTTTTTTTTTTTTTTTTTGATACTGTGGATTGAACTCAGGGGCACTCGACCACTGAGCCACATCCCCAGCCCTATTTTGTGTTTTATGTAGAGACAGGGTCTCACTGAGTTGCTTAGCGCCTCGCCATTGCTGAGGCTGGCTTTGAACTCGCAATTCTCCTTTCTCACCCTCCCTAAGTGCTGGGATTACAGGCTTGAGCCACCACGCCCAGCAACATGTACTCTTGAAGACACATAGCCGTCCCTCTGTATCTAACAAATAAGCTTGATTTCAGTCTACAAAGAGTTGATGCCTACTCTATGCTAGAAGCTGGATACCCAGATAACTAGAAAGTTCCCACCCTTGGGGAGCTTATAGCCCAGTGATGGACACACATACACCAATAGGTCATATTATATTCATGTTATACTCAGATTTTGAAGATGATATAGTCACCACTTTTGTTAACATTGAATAGCAGCGTTCGTTGGCATTTTTTACCATTATTATCTCTTCTGTGCTCCGGACATCTTTTGACATAGGTCTTTGCACAGGTGGGGAAATTGACCACCTTACTATTTGGTGGCTACAACTTGACTGGAGCTCAATTTGCTGGACGTGGGAACACAGGGCAAGGTGGTTAATGCCACGTGTCTGTCCGTCTCTGGAAGTCTGGCTGGGATCCTGCTGAAGCAGTGGCTGAGTCATTTCCAATCTAGTTTATCTTTCTCCCTGCCTCACAGCCGGGCTTGGTGGGGGAAGAATCAACAGTCTGATAATTCCCACCTGCTGCCCTAAGAGTTGATAGAAAAGACTGACCCCTTCCTGCTCAGTTAACTTCAGAAGCTTCCAGGAGGGGTGAGCTCCATGGATGGAAGAATTGTACTCAGCCACAAGAGAGGAAGGGGAGCAGTGGGGAGACATCCCTGGAGAAGGGCTCATGGAAAGAAGCAGCTACCTCTGGACCTCTGGGAACCACTCTGCGTCTCTGGTCCTGGGTGGACACTCTCCTTGGAAACAAAATAAGACTAAATCTAGGGATAATGTGGCGAGTGATTATGAATAATAAACTCCAGAGCCAGTCTGCCTGGGTTTTGGATCCCAGCCGGCAGCTGTGTGATGCTGAGCAGGTTGTTTAACTTTTCTGTGCCCTCATTTCTTTACTTTAAAATTGAGACCTCCCGGTGCTGTGGTGAGGAACAGATGAATCTGAAAGTATCGGTGTGCCCTGCTGTAAAGTGCAGAGAGCCGGCTTTCATTGTGAGGTATTATCTTTCATTGCTGTAGTTGAGACTGGTCGCTGGGGCAGTTGAAGAGGGAGTTAAAGAAATGGAATCATTGTACAACTAGGAATCCCTTGGGACCTGGCCGAGTTGCAGCCCCAGAGCAGTCCTCAGGCCTGGAAGTAGGGCGGCAGAGCCCCCAGCCTGGGTCCCTGATGACCTGGCACTCTGGTGGGCCTCAGAGACCCCTCTTCCCAGCACTCCCCTCTGACTTCCCAGGCCAGGGGAGTGTTGTGGGAAGTGGGATTGGGAGTATCTGGTCACCCTGGCAACTGAGGGTGACCTGGAGCAGCCTTGCCTGCTCCACTGTGCCAGTCCGAGCAGATGGAGATGATCTGAGAGATGTAGATAAAACATTTTCATGGCAAAGGGCAGAGCAGCTGCAGAGGGGCTGGGAGCCCCTGCACCCCCAGGTTTGGTGGTGTGTCTGCCAGCATGCCCCTGTGTGTGTGTGCACACGGACGCACACGGGTGTGTTCAAACTCCCACCTACACTGGATGGAATGAGAAACATTTCTCACCTGGCTTCTTCTCTTCAAGGGGAGGCCAGCCTTGAACTTGACTGAGGGTTTGTGCCAGGGCTGGGTGATGGTGAATTCCATACCTTCTCGCCTCCTTGCTCTGGGAGGACAGGATGTCTGGAAGGAGGCTGTGTGGCTTTGATGGATCACTGGACTTGGAACGTCACAGCTCTCGTGATGGAACTGGTTGTGTGACCATGGACAGGTCAGCGACTCTCTTTGAGTCTCCATTTCTCTATCCACGTAATGGAGAATTAAATGATCTCCAAGGTCCCTTCCAGCTCTCACGTCTCTGGATCTGATTCTAACTGCCTCTGCCCCACCCCGATTCCATCCTGGTGATGTCACCACTGTCATAAGTTTGAGTGTTGGAAGTTTTGCCCCGTTTCTTGGCCTCCTGGGATCTTGCCTTAATGAGCCTTGTCTGGCTATCAGAGACCCCATCCCTTCTCTGTTGCCCCTTCCACCACACCTGGAATCAGCAAGCTTCCTGTGCTTCGAGGAGACTCTTCAGGCATGCGGAGTGGGAACATGGGTGGAATCAGGGCCTTGGGAGAGAGCAAGCTGGAACAAGCCCCCACGTGCTCCTCCCTTCCCAGAGCCTGAAGGAGCCTCCTCCTCCCGACAGGACCCACCCTCCCCCGGCCCTGGAAGCCTTTCCAGTAATGTGCCGCCTGTTGTGGGCAAGGAGCCAAGAGTGGATCCAGATCTCTGCCCCACCCCCACCCCTGCTGCCTGGACCCAGCCCTGCCCCGGGCCCAGAACACTGGTCAGGGCCCAGAGCTCCTGGTGGTCACTGGGGAGCCTGCTCCAGGAACGTGGCCCAGTTCCCTGGGAGCTGGCTTACATAGAAGAAAGTGCTCTGTCTCCTAGTCAGGAGGACTGGGACCCAGTCCTGGGTGGCCTGGCAGGGAATGTCCTGCCTCTTCTCAGAGCTTCAGTTCCTCTGTCCCAGAGGAATGCCAGCTATTTACCTGGCTTAGCAGTCCCATGGTCCAGAAAAGCATGGCTGTCCCCATGAGCTTCCCATGAGGTCAGAGCCTGAGGAGCCACCTCACTGTCCCAAGTGCCCAGCCCAGCCCAGCTCAGAAAAAATACTGGTGCTTGAGCAGAGGTCTAATTAGTGTTCAGCTCCAGGGAGAAGACACCTAAGCTAGGGTGGTACTTCTCTCACAGACTCCACCTCACAGAGCCCACTTTGTCCACTGCAAAATGGGGACTGTACCTACTCCACAAGGCTTTTGTGAAGGCCAAGTGGGATGGCATGTGCCAAGCTTCCAGCACAGCGCTGGCTTGTGGGACGCTTCCAGGAATATGAGCATCCCTCGCGTTACTGCTCTTGGCTTCCTTTACACGCCTTCTCTGCCCCAGGCAGGAGCTGTGGGCCTCCAACTCACTATATGGTATTTCTTAGGCCAAGAAAACTGTGGATTGGACCTACGGATGGCCCAGAAGGTGGGAAGCATTTTTCAAGCTTTCCTTGCTAGACGGAGATAGAAGCTGTCATCTGTCTCTCCTGGGCTGTCTCTTTAGACTCTGCCTCTTCCTGAGGCAGCTGTGGGTGTTCATTCCAGGGCTGGGCCTGGGAGACTTGAGGAGGGTCAGTTGGCTGGAGCTGGACTTCTGGCCTTAGAAAGCTGGTCTCTGGCCTGTGCCTCCAAGAACTGCTCCCCTAAGCCCCATGCCAGTCAGTTTTCTGTATGACATAATGATATACTTGAGATAATCAACTTATAAGGAAAAAAATGTTTGTTTTGGCTTATAGTTTTGGAGGTTTTAGTCCATGATTGATTGGCCCTTGCTTTGGGCCTGTGACATCATGGTTGGAGCACACGACAGACAGAAATTATTTCAATCACCAGCCAGGGAGCAGAGAGCAAGAAGAGGACCAGGGGTCCCACAGTCCCCTTCAGGGCATACCTCTATAACCTCAGACTTCCTCTGGGCCCTACCTCTTAAAGATTCCTCCACCTCCCAATAGTGCCACCCTTGGGACTAAACTTTTAAAATATGGGCCTTTGGGGGACATTTACGATCCAACTGTAGCAACCCCCAGGCCTTCCTGTCCTTCCTCGAGGGCAGCACAGGTCAGGGGCAGGATGCCACAGTCCTGCTCCACTACTTGCCAGGACTGTCTCACCTCAGTGGGTGCTGGGGTGAGAGGAACCTGGGTGAACTGGTTGAAGGTTGTGAGAGAGGAAAGTGCCAGGGAAGGACTCTTGCCCTGACCTGGGCAGACAGGGTGGTCAGAGAACACTTCCTGGAGGAGGAGTCATAGGCACATGGTGCCAGCCACAGAGCAGGGTTGGAAGTGCAGGATGTCTAGAGAGAGGAGGTAGACTAGGCAGAGGTCTGTAGGCAAGACAATGTGGCAGCCGGGCGTGGTGGCACATGCCTGTAATCCCAGCACTTTGAGAGGCTGAAGCAGGAGGATCACAAGTTCAAAGCCAGCCTCAGCAACGACGAGGCACTAAGCAGCTCAGTGAGACCCTGTCTCTACATAAAACACAAAATAGGGCTGGGGATGTGGCTCAGTGGTCAAGTGCCCCTGAGTTCAATCCCTAGTACCAAAAAAGAGAGAGAGAGAGAATGTGGCTATTTGAGGTCACTGCAAGGACTTTGGTGAGGCTAAAATGGAAGGATTGGCTGGGGAGGATGGGATCCAGGGCAAGACCAGTCGGCAGAGGCAGTGATGAATGTTTGGGCTTTATCCCATACAGTAAGACAGACTGGGACCAGCATGACTTAGCCCTGCCCTGTGTCCCAGCTGGCTGAACTCTGGGTGTTACCAGTGGACTCTACAGTCTAGTCAACCTTTTTAACACAAAAGGTGACTTTTGGCCAAGTCTGCTTTAAATCAAGAAAATATAAAAGGTAGTTTTAAGGTCCCCTCCCAACCTAGGATGGAGATGTGTCTTTTCCCAGCACATTCTGAGTGTCTCCTGGGAGCTTGGCACTGTGCCGGGGTTCTGGGCCCAGGTACTATTTTGAGTTGAGCCTTGACAGTTGAGCTGTGTTAGCATTGCCCCTCCAGTGACTGAGAGGAGCAGGGACTTCGATTCCCGCTCCTTCCCAAAGAACTCAGGGCAATGAGAGCAGAGGCCTGGCCAGGCAGGTTCTCTGGAATCATGTGGGTGGGTATGTCCCAGCCCTCTGCATTTTCAAATCAGCAGATATTTGTTCAACATCTACTGTGTCCTCAGCCCTGGGCAAATAATAATGAGCAGATAGGAAATCCGCCTACTCAGAGCTTCCTGGCTATGAAGGAGAGGGAGTGAGCTTTCTCCTTGAGCATAGGGTCACACCCTCTTGACGAAGCTGACCTTCGGGGTTACAGTACCCAACATGCAACTGGATGCCCAGATCTTCTCCACCTACAACTGTACCCCAAAACAAAACAGTCAAATAAACAAAACCAAATAACTCAGGGAACTTGGTTCTGGCCAAACCTGACATTGAGAGAAACCCTCTCTGGTGGGGATTTTTACTACCTCTCAGACCTGGGTTTGGACCCCAAGGTGGGCCACAAAAGAGTAGCATGTTGCTGCTGGCCAGGACCAGCTTGGGGGAATGGTTAGTGGGTCCCAGGCAGAGAAACAGGGAGTCTCAATGGGGCAGAAGGCTAGGAAAGCTTGAATTTCCGAACTACGGAGTTTGATGGGAGCCTGGGGGTCAGACTTGGGTTCCCTCCTGGTTCTGCTACTTACTTGCTGTGTGACTCTGGGCAAATCCCTTCCTCTTTCTTTTTGGTATTGGAGATTGAACTCAGGGGCACTCAACCACTGAGCCACATCCCCAGCCCTATTTTGTGTTTGCCATTGCTGGCTTTGAACTTGCGATCCTCCTGTCTTAGCCTCCCTAAGTGCTGGGATTACAGGCTTGAACCACTGCGCCTGGCTAAATCCCTTCCTCTTTCTGAGCCTCAATTTTCACATCTTTAGAGTGGGTAGGATTGGGCTTTAATATAGAGTGACTAATAAATTAATCTCACACAGTGAAACTAACTGATCCCCGTTGACTTCTTGGAACCTGTCTCCAGCTGCCATCTGGCCTCCAAAGGAGAGCATGCCTGCCACCTGCAAGGCTGGGACTGGAGCTTACTGCATGTGCTCTGCAGGTTTGCAGACCCTTGGCTGCAATGTCCCTGAGTTCCTTCCTGCACCAAAGTTCTTTGATTCTTCTGTGCTTTCTTCTGTGTCCTGTATGCCACTTCACCATCTATTGTCTATCTTTGGTTTCAATACCTCCATGACAGAGAGCTCTCCACCCTCCCTCAGACAGAATGGTTCAATTGCTATTCTTCATGTGAAACTCATGTCTGTCTACCTCTCTGAAATTGTGTTTGGAAAGATGCCTTGGGTTCAGGCAGAGTTTATGGCCTTAGACGCTTGGTGTCTTAGTAATCAACTTATTATTACTGCCTTCTGGAGGCATAAAAAATTTCTGCTTTCTAACATGATATGACAGTGACAGAGAAAGCTTGGGAATATCCTTTGAGGAAAGCACTTTAAAAACATGGTCACTGCAACACTGTGAAGCTGGTATTGTCCCTTCCATCTTACAGGCAAGGAAGCCGAGGCTCAGAGTTAACAGAGCAGCCTTCTGAGACCAAGCCTGAGCACCTCTCACCAGCTGCCCTCCTGGTCCCCAGCCCTGTCCCCAACCTGTTCTGGCTCCCTCGAAAGCCCACGGCCTCCCGTTCTCTCGCCCCCCCCCCGCAGGTTTCCATGTGATCCCCACCATCTCCAGCATCGTCCCAGAGAGCTGCCTGCTGATCGTGGTGGGGCTGCTGGTGGGGGGCCTGATCAAGGGCGTGGGTGAGACGCCCCCCTTCCTGCAGTCAGAAGTCTTCTTCCTCTTCCTGCTGCCGCCCATCATCCTGGACGCGGGCTACTTCCTGCCACTGCGGCAGTTCACAGAGAACCTGGGCACCATCCTGATCTTCGCCGTGGTGGGCACGCTGTGGAACGCCTTCTTCCTGGGTGGCCTCATGTATGCCGTGTGCCTGGTGGGCGGCGAGCAGATCAACAACATTGGCCTCCTCGACACCCTGCTCTTCGGCAGCATCATCTCGGCCGTGGACCCAGTGGCTGTGCTGGCCGTCTTCGAGGAGATCCACATCAATGAGCTGCTGCACATCCTTGTCTTCGGGGAGTCCCTGCTCAATGATGCCGTCACTGTGGTGAGGGGGCCAGGGGCGCCACATACAGGGCACAGGCCCGAATCCAGGTCCAGGAGCCAATCCCTTACCCATGTGCTAATACCAGTGCTAAAAACGGCCAAGTCGCTTGGTGCCTGCTGTGCGCCAGGCACCATGCTGAGCACTTTGACGTGGATTCTCTCATTTCATCCTCAGGACAACCTGAGGAGAGACGTACCGTCCTCATTTTATAGCAGAAGAAACAGGCTCAAAAAGTTAAATAGCTTGCTAGAATGTCATAGAACCAGTTTGTGCTTGGACCAGGTCTGTCTCACTCCAGGGCCTGACTTCTTGCCTTGTGAGGTCATGTGCTCCCTCCTTGACTTGGATTTTCATGTGATCTTAGCTAAAGTACTTGTCCTCCTGCCTCAGGTTCCTCTGTATGGGCCATTTCATTTTTGAGGGATCTTTCAGCTCTTACATAGACTACTTAAGTTAGAATTTGACACGTGCAGAATTTTGGGATAGAGATTGTGGAAAAGGGCCTTGCCCCCCAAACCTGCAGGAAGTGATAAGTGAAATGGATCAGCTGCTTGCTTGCTGTGTGACCATAAGCAAGTGACTCTACCTCTCTGGACCTCACCTTTGATAAATGCAAAGTTATTTTCTCCCAGGGCCGAGCAAGGTCAGGCACCCAACACAGGAACTTCACATACCAGCACTGTATGTGCCCACACACACCCTCCCAGCTAGTTTCCTCAGGAAACAGGTATGTGTGTGCACACATTCGTGACCCCCTCCTAAGCTGGACCCCTCAAAGAGGAACTGCTCATACAGGAAAACACCCACTCACGCATTCCCTGTTCCCCCCAGCCCCTCCGGCAGCAATCGCCTCTTCTGATCTGCACAGTAACTCCATGAGATTGGCACTATTATTGTCCCAGTTTTCTGGATGAAGAATCAGGCACTGAGAGGTTATATTCACTGATAAGTGATAGAGCCAGGGCTCATGTCTGCAGAGTCAAGTCCAGAGCCCACGCATGGACCTATGCCATACCAGGCCAGCAAGGAGGACCTTGCCCTCTAAGCCTTGCCCCTTTGGTCCAGGTGGTAGACCATGAGGACCCTAGTCCGTGCAGGCCAGGAGTGAGCTGAGGTAGCCCAGGGCTGAGACAAGGCTGGCTGGCTGCTGCCCGCCCTGTCTCCCAGACAGCTGTTGTCTAGGCAGCACGAGGCCTGGCCAGTGCCCAACGTCTGCCCTTCTTTCTCTGGGCATGAGTGTGAGTGTCCTGTTTTCTGGACAGTAGGCTGCTCCTGAGCTGCCTGGCATCAGATCTGTGCCCTTGTGCGGGTCACTCCCCGCATCCCACATCTCCTGCCTCCAGAGACTGCGCAGGTGCTAAGGGCTTTAGAGAGTTCCCGCTCATCGATTCTCATGCCCTGTTCCCCTTTCCACCAGGCCTGGAAACTCCCTGGCAGAGCCATCTAGAACTGGGCTCACGTAGGCCTGGGAGCCACTGTGCCAGCCCCTAGGAAAATGAAACTTCAAAGCTGAACCTCCTGAGGAGGCATCAGCCCACAGCCATCAGGGAAGGAGTCCTAGGCCCAGTCCTGAGGCTTCTGGGCTGGGCCCTCTGGCCTATTGCTTCACCTCTCTGAGCCTCAGTTTCATTCCTTGGCATGCCTCCTGAGAAGTTGTTGAGTGTCCACTATTCAAAGGGCTTTACAGTGTATGAAGTGCCACTTAGACATCCAACAGTAGTGTTAGAGGCCATCTGTTTCCCTGTCCAGGAGATGGGAAGCCTGAGAGAACCTCCAACTCCACAGCCTCAGAACCTGGGTTGCTTGTTAATAGAGATTCCTCTGCCTTGCCCAGAGAATCCAACTCAGGTGTGGCCTGGCCATGTGTATATTCAGAAGTTAAGAAACCCTATTCTAAGCCCAGCGCAGTGGCACATGCCTGTAATTTCAGCGACTCAGAAAGCTGAGGCAGGAGGATCATCAGTTTGGCGCCAGCCTCAGAAACTTAACAAGACCCTATCTCTATATATATATAAAAAAAAAAAAATTCAAAGGACTGGATATATAGTCTAGCATAAAGTGCCCTTGGGTTCAATCCCTAGTGCCAAAAAGAAAAGAAATCCTGTTCCCTACTTTGCCGTGAAAGAGACACTGAAATCCAGAGAGGAATATGATTTGTGCAAGGTCAAACCATGAGGGAGAAGGCGTAAAGGTACCAGTGGCCACTAGCACTACACCAGGCACCTCTCAGCACTTACCTTCACTAACTGAATCCTCATGGCTGCCTGTTTCAAACTCATTTTATAGGTGGGAAACTAAAGCCCAGGGAGATGGGAGGCTTGGCCTTTGCACACAGTGAGGGAGCAGCAGGGCCATTTGACTTTAGGCTCTGGCTCAGAACCAGTGTGACATGTGGGCCCCTCTGGCCCCTAGTCATGATTTTGAGCAACCTGCTTGGCACTAGGGTTTCTCTGCTACCACGTGGCTGCTGCTTGTGGCTACGGTCCACTCAAGGGATGGAATCACCCTGGGTGGACTCCCAGGGAGCCATGGGTCCACCCTGCCCTCCTGGCCCACCAGCCTGCACGTCCTCCCCAGGTCCTGTATCACCTCTTTGAGGAGTTTGCCAACTATGACCACGTGGGCATTGTGGACATCGTCCTCGGTTTCCTGAGCTTCTTCGTGGTGGCCCTGGGCGGGGTGTTTGTGGGCGTGGTCTACGGGGTCATCGCAGCCTTCACCTCCCGATTCACCTCTCACATCCGTGTCATCGAGCCGCTCTTCGTCTTCCTCTACAGCTACATGGCCTACCTGTCAGCCGAGCTCTTCCACCTGTCGGGGATCATGGCGTGAGTCTGGGCACAGCAGGCTATGAGCTCGGTAGGGGAGGTCGCTAGGATCCAGCCTCCAGCCTCCAGGCTCCAGGATTGCGTGGTTACCATTTACATGACCTAGGTCAACAGAGGCTTCCTAGAAGAAGGGCACTTCTGTGGGCTCTGTGGGATTCAGGAACTTGCAGAGGGCATTGCTGACTGGGAGCAGATGAGGCGGGAGCTGCCTGTGTTAGAGCTAACCCAGGGCACAGGAGCACAGAACCAGGGCTGCCCTCAGAAGCACTGAGTCCAAACTCCTGGAAAGTCTCAGCCCTGCCACTTCCTCCCTGTGTCTCAATGGGAGTCCCATAGTTGAAGCTGGACACAGGCTCTCATGCACCCCTCCCCTCAGTGGCCCCAGTAAGGGGCTTGCCAGGTATCTTACCAGGCCTGAGTGATGGAGGTCCGACTGTCTCCATGCTGAAGGAGGGAATGCGCTGTGGAGGAGCAGTGAGGAGCAGGGGGGTTCCTGGTAGGCAGGAAAGCAAAAATGTACCACCGGGCGCGGTGGTGCACGTCTGGAATCCCAGCAACTCAGGAGGCTGAGGCAGGAGGATCACAAGTTCCAGACCAACCTCAGCAACTCAGTGAGACCCTGTCTCAAAATAAAACATAGTACCTCTGAGGTCAATCCCCGGTACAAAAAAACAAACAAACAGGAAAAAAAAAAAAATATATATATATATATAAAACATTTAAAAAGGGCTGGGGATGCAGATCACTGGTTAAACAACCCTGGGTTCAATCCCTGGTACAAAAAAAAGAAAGAAAATGAAGAGGGCCAGTTGAACTGGGAGATTCAAGGTGACAGAGAGGAGGCCTGGGCCCACTGTGGGTGCTAGGCTGGGAGGACTCAGGCTACTGCCTGGAACAAAGGTCCCTTTGGGGACCCCTGTGCATTGAGAGGAGGGGGAGAGGAGTGTGTCATTGACTCTCCTTGGGCGGAAGCAGCGTGGCCTTGGGGAGAAGGCACGGGCTTTGGAGTTGGACAGACCCTCATGTGTACCTCAGCACTGCTGCTTGCTGCAGGGGCCAGGTGACTTATTTCTCCAAGTCATACCTCTCACCTAAAAAACGCAAGCACAGGGCTGGAGTTGTAGCTCAGCGATAGAGCACTTGCCTTGTGTGTGTGAGGCAGTGGGTTTGATTTTCAGCACCACGTATACATTAAAAAAAATAAAGATCCATTGACAACTAAATTTAAAAAAAAAAATGCCAGCACATACCCAGCCCTGTGGGGTTCATGGGGGATCGAGTGAGAACAGGTGCACAAAGCACACCACGGCGCCTGGCTCCTGACGATCGCTCAGTAAACGAGCACCCATTCGTCCTGGCGCCCTCAGCCATGGGGGGCACTGGGAAGGGACGGCTCACCCCTGAACCCCGCTCTTCCCCCACCCCAGACTCATCGCCTCGGGAGTGGTGATGCGCCCCTACGTGGAGGCCAACATCTCCCACAAGTCCCACACCACCATCAAATATTTCCTGAAGATGTGGAGCAGTGTCAGCGAGACCCTCATCTTCATCTTCCTCGGTGTCTCCACTGTGGCCGGCTCCCACCACTGGAACTGGACCTTTGTTATCAGCACCCTGCTCTTCTGTCTCATCGCCCGGGTGCTGGGTGAGGGATGGGCTCGTGCCACAGGAGTGAGTGTGTGTGTGTGTGTGTGTGTTCATAGGGACTGGGCTGTGCTATATGAGGTGTGTGTGTTGATGGGGGCTGGCTGTGGGGTGCAGTGTGTGGAGGTTGTGTGTGTGTGTGTGAGAGGGGCTCTGGGTAGCTCCTGGCTTCTCCCATTCCTCCTTTATAATGCCACTGTCACGATGGGCCCTTGAGGGGTGAGGTGCCCATGCTCACAGTGAGTGCATGATCACTGGAAATTGCTGCTGTGTGTCAGGGTGAGGGTCTTTGAGATCCTCTGACTCTGAGCCTTTTGGTTTCATAAGGAAGATCCAAGGCCCACAGACCCAGGTCTCTGACTCTGGGCCAAGTGTTAGGTCATCACAGCATGGATATCATAAGCTCTTGCGGAGCCGTCTGCAGCTCCCCAGCCCTGTGCTCCCAGCCCCAGGTCGCCTGTGGGGATCAGGCCTTGAGTTCTTGGGTCTCACTCCCATGGGCTGAATGTGCCTTGCCTCTGTGGCTAGGCCACTGCCCCTCCCTGGACCTTACTTACCTCCCTTGAAATAAGGGCTAGTAGGGCTGTGTCCCTGGGCCTGGCTGGGTGTTGCGTTTACTTGGGTACAGTTTTAAATCCCTATTACTCCTAATCTTTATTCTCCAGGAATTCTAATTCTGTGGATGGAGGTTAGACCCAGTCTGGGTTTTTTAAAATAATATTTTATTATGGTCAAATACATACAAAAGTAGAGACTCGGATCATGATTCCCACTGTGCCCTTCATACTTAACAAGTATCAACTTCTGACCAGTCTTTCATCTTTTCCCTCTCCCTCTCCTGACTTCCAGCCACCGGAGGCCTCTGTGTTGTCTCCACACCACACCCAGTTGGGAACCCCCTGAAAGATCCACCCAGCCCTTAGATTGAGGGATTTTGAGTGGCCTGGGATGAGGGACCCAGGAAATGAGGGAGCTGGGTGACTTAGTAGTAGAGGCTTCCTGGATAAGTCCCTGGTGCAGAAGCCAGGAGGGGCTGGGGACAGCCTGACCCCTTTTCTTCCTCCCTGGCAGGCGTGCTGGGCCTGACCTGGTTCATCAACAAGTTCCGCATCGTGAAGCTGACCCCCAAGGACCAGTTCATCATCGCCTATGGGGGCCTGCGAGGGGCCATCGCCTTCTCCCTGGGCTACCTCCTGGACAAGAAGCACTTCCCCATGTGTGACCTGTTCCTCACTGCCATCATCACCGTCATATTCTTCACCGTCTTTGTGCAGGTGCTGAGCAGGCCCTAGCTTTGGGGACCTGACTTCCTCTGGGAAGAGGAAACTGTATTAATTCAACATGGGGCCATGGGTTCCAGTCCAAGCTCCATTAACTTGCTGTGTGGCCTTGGGCAAGCCACTGCCCCTTTGGGCCTTAGTTTCCTCAGTTGCAAGTTACAGACTGTGACACTGAGTCATTGTGAAGTGACTGATCAGAATGTAAGGTGTGCAGAGGGCTGCCTCCCACACTGAGGAGCCACTGATGTGGTGGGGCCAAGTCAGCAGGCCCAGGATTGGATTCTGCCCCCAGCCCATTGCCAGGCTTCAGCAATTTAGTATCTTGGAATCTTAGTTTCTGCAGCTATAAAATGGGAAAAGCAGCATAGCACAGGCAACTGGAGGAGGCCTGGAGTCAGCCCTGGCTCTGCTGCTGACCGACCCTGGGAAAGACCCTCTCATCTGTCTCTGTTCCTCCCCACTTGTGAGGTGAAGGGACTGGGCTAGACGTTCCCCAAGAATCCTTCCCTGCTGGTTAGGGTTTCTTTTCTTTTCCCTTCCTCCTCCTTTTTTTTTTTTTTTTTTTTTTTTTGTACTAGGTCCTTTTTATTATTTATTTAGAGATAGGGTCTAAGTTGCTTAGGGTCTCTCTAAGTTGCTGAGGCTGTCTTAGAACTTGCAGTCCTCTTGCCTCAGCCTTCCAAGCTGCTGGGATTACAGGCATGCACCACTGCACCCAGCTGGTTAGGGGTTTCTGTACATTTCAATGACAGTCCCCAACCAGCCTGGGATAGTGCACATTGCTCCACCATACCTGACTCTTGAGTGGCTTTGGGCAGGTGAGAAGTTATCTGGGCCTCCATTTCTTTCTCATCCCTCCTGTCTTTCCTGATCTTCACAAAGTACTAGATGGGACATATCTTTGTCTTCTCAAGAGAAAAAATTGCAGGAGAAACCAGGGGCTGGGTATATTTTCTGTCCTTTAAAAGAGGGGCGAGGCATGGTGTTGCATGTCTATAAGCCCAGTTAGGAGGCTAAGGCAGGAGGATCCTATGTTCCAGGCCAGTCTGGGTAACTTAATAAGAACCTCTCTCAAAATAAAAAGGGCTGGAATGTAACTCAGAGGTAGAACATTTGCCTGGCCCAGAGTTCAAACCCCAGCACCACACACATGATCACACACACAAAGGCAAGGGGGCTTCCTCTTTTGTCGTCTTGCCCAGCTTCTGTCACTGAAAGTATTGTTTTACCTTGACTTTGCAGTTGTACATGATGATGGTTTTCCAAGCCCATTTTCACTGAAGGCCACATTGGGTTGAAGACCCCTCTTGGAGCCATCCTGCTGGAGTTGTTTTGTTTTTTTAATTTTTTTTTAATTGTAGATGGACTCAATGCCTTTATTTTATTTATTTGTGTTTGTTTATTTTTATGTGGTGCTGAGAATCAAACCCAGTGCCTCACACATGCTGGGCAAGCGCTCTGCTCTTTTTTTTTTTTTAAATATTTTTTTAGTTGTAGATGGACACAATGTCTTTATTTTATTGCTTTGTACGTGGTGCTGAGGATCGAACCCAGGGCCTCACGCATGCAAGGCAAGCGCTCTACCGCTGAGCTACAATCCCAGCCCCAAGCGCTCTGCTCTTGAGCTACAGCCCCAGTCTCCTGCTGGATGGAGTTTGAGTCTTGGCTATATTGCTTCAGTGGGATCTTAGGAAGTCGCTCATCCTTTTTTGAGCCTCAGTTTCTTCATTTGTAAAATGGAAGCAATGAAAGCGTTGTACCCTTAGGCTATTATAGGCATGGAAGAGCTGATGCTTGGGAGACACAACCTGAATGTCACCGGGTGACTGTGCAATGCAGTTAGCTGCTGCTGTTATTTCTAGGTTCTCCCAGCAGCCTGTGAGGGCAGCAGAGCACAGTCGGCTCCCCCTGTCTGCCAGACCTGATTCCTTGGGCTGCAGAGCGAGTCTGTGGTGGAGCCCACATTTGAACCCAGGCCCTAGCTAGATGACCAGTGTGAGAGTCATTTGGCTGTGGGCTGTCAGACCTCTGGCTGTGTCTTCTGGAAGAAGCAGGCCTCAAGGCCCGCCTTTATCTAAGTGCTGGGGTGGAGGTGGGAGTCCTAACACCCTGGGTCCTGGGAGATTGAGGATCTACCTCCAAGCAGAGAGGGCATCCTTATCTCAGAGAGGCTGGGGGAGGTGGGACGGTCCACAAACCCCTGCCAGGGTAGCAGAACTGGAGTGCCTGATACCCACCTGCCCCCCTAGGGCATGACAATTCGGCCCCTGGTAGACCTGTTGGCTGTGAAGAAAAAGCAAGAAACGAAGCGCTCCATTAACGAAGAGATTCACACACAGGTACCAGAAGCTGGTGCTGGTCTCTGGGTTGCAGGAGGCTTAAGGAGCTGGGGAGCAGCTAGGCCTCCACCGGCCTCACCGCTTCCTCCCTTATCCCAGTATTGGGGTGATGTGGCAGCCCCTTGAGGCTACCTGTTAGAGTTCAGCCATAGGGAAAGTGTGGTGTGAGCAGCTGGAAGCCATCTCTGCCTCTAGCTGAAACCTGCTGTAGGTATTGGGTTCAGGAAAAGGCTCAGGAATGAGGGTTTGTGGTAGATCTCCAGTCCACTGGACTTCAGGTTGTGGGTAGTGGTCGCCACCTCCTGGCTGCTCCTGGAACTACAGGCTGTGCTGAGCAGGGCTGTAATGGGGGTGGAAAGTGGGGGCCTGGTCAGAGATCTGGGTAGGGAAGGAGCCCAATAGTGAGGCTTGACCTGGCCCTGGGCCCATTTCAGTTCCTGGACCACCTTCTGACAGGCATCGAGGACATCTGTGGCCACTACGGCCACCACCACTGGAAGGACAAGTAGGTGACAGTCTTGGTGGGGGAGGGGGGCAGGAAAGGGCAGGCAAGGGTCTCCCAGGGCCTGAGCATCTCCCCATGCCTAGGAGCTGGCGCCATCCATCTCCCTCCTCCCATCAGGCTCAACCGATTTAATAAGAAGTATGTGAAGAAGTGTCTGATCGCTGGCGAGCGCTCCAAGGAGCCCCAGCTCATTGCCTTCTACCACAAGATGGAGATGAAACAGGCCATCGAGCTGGTAGAAAGTGGGGGCATGGGCAAGATCCCCTCTGCCGTCTCCACCGTCTCCATGCAGTGAGTGCCAGTGACTAACCCGGGCATCGTCTACACCCACACACTGGTGCATCATGCCCAGCCTGGGGCAACCACTGGTGGGGGCAGTGCTCTCTATTGCCCTGTCAAGGTGGGGTAAGATCCTCGGGGCCTCACACGGGGCCTGAGACTGGCCGCCCACCTAGGCCATCCTCAGCATGCTCTGCTTCTGGCCTAGCCCAACAGAAGCCAAGGTCACCACAATGGGATCCTAATATATGCTCTGTTGTTCCAGGAACATCCACCCCAAGTCCCTGCCTACCGAGCGTATCCTGCCTGCATTGTCCAAGGACAAGGAAGAGGAGATTCGCAAAATCCTGAGGAACAACCTGCAGAAGACCAGGCAGCGGGTGAAGGCCTACCCCAGCCGGAATGCCCAGCCCTGTGGTCTCTGAAGCCTCCCCCTACATGTGCCCCTTGGCACCCTCTCCAGAGTTTCTGCCCAGCCTCCTGCACTGCCCTGCATGTGACCAGAGCCTCCCTAACCCTGGACATCCAGGGGGCCTGCCCTAACATCAGTTCCTCCTACAGCTGCGGTCCTACAACAGACACACATTGGTAGCTGACCCCTATGAGGAGGCCTGGAATCAGATGCTGCTCCGGAGACAGAAGGCCCGACAGCTGGAACAGAAGGTATGCACCATACTGGCCCCGCTGCCTCTCTGGGAATCTGGGTTCTTCCTGTACCCACACCCCTAGTGCTTCATCAACTCCCTCTGAAGAAATATACTCATTCTAGAAACTAAGAGGAGTTTGAGGAGGCTTGTTGCTGGTGTCAGGATTTGAGCTTTATCCCAGGGGAGTGACATGTGGAAGGGATAAGTGTGGCCTGAATTAGGGCAGGAGAGAGAGAAAGGAGTGGTTAGGTTTTAAGGACACTGAGGAGGCAGGTGTGGTGGTGCACACCTGTAATCCCAGTGACTCTAGAGGCTGAGGCAGGAGGATCATAAGTTCAAGGATCACAAGCTCAGCAACTTGGCAAGACTGCCTCAAAATAAAAAGGACTAGGGGTGTAGCTCGGTGGTAAAGTGCCCCTGGGTTCAATCCCCAGTCCCATGCTTCCAAAAAAAAGGACACTGAGGAAGTGGTACTAACAAGACTTGGTCACCAGTTGGAGGTGGGGCTGAGGAAAGAGGAAAAGAAGTCTGGGTCGTATCTAGGTTCTAGCTGGATGGCTATAAGTGGCTGCCATAGGGATCCCAAGAAAGGAATGAGATTTTGAGGCATGGTAAAGAGCCAAACTCAGTTGTGACATATTGAATTTAAGGTACCTGGGGGCCAGCCAGGGCCCAGGTGTTCCCTCTCAAGTTGGCTTTTTGGTCTGAAACCTCAGGGGCAGGAATGTCTAAGGCTGCCCAGGGGAATAAGCCTACAAGAGCCCCCAGAGTACCAGCGTGGGTCCTAGTACAGGCACAGGAAAAAGCCTCGTGAGGAACCACCAGCCTCAGGTGCCATCCAGCAGGCCTCCCTCCTGCCCAGCTGCCCAGCTCACCCTGACTGCTCTCTCTGTCAGATCAACAACTATCTGACGGTGCCGGCCCACAAGCTGGACTCGCCCACCATGTCACGGGCCCGCATCGGCTCAGGTAAGGGCCTGGAGAGGGGCCTTCAGCTGGTCGCTCTGCACTATCACCTCCTGATGCTGAGGTTCCAGCAGGAACAGGCATCAGGGACCCAGTTGGGGGGTGAGGCTTCTTCCTCACTGACCTCGCCTCTTTCTAAGCCATGAGCTGTATCCACATCAAGTGGGGCTGGGGGTGGCAGAGCAGGCAGGATGGCCCTGCTTTTATTCCCAAACACAGAAGTGCTCCAGGGGCACTAACGGTAAGGTCTGTGACAAGAGCTGGGAGCAGGTACAGCATGTGGCAGAGAGTAAGTCTCGAGCCCTTGTGGGGGAAGAGGGCAGACCTTCTTGCAGGCCTGGGCCTCTGGGACGGGCCGTGACTCAGGGTGGAGGCTTAATTCTCAACCTGTAGAAGGACACCTATGGGAGACCCTGGTCCGAGGAGAACAGTCTGAGGGAAGAGAAGCTGGGAATGGAGCTGTTACTCAGACCTGTATGCAGAGTTCTGAGGCGCTCAGGATGGCTGTGCTCCTGGGAGGCTCTGGGGGTTCCTGACACGGGCTGAGGGAGCCCATCCTGTAGTGCAGCACATGCTGGGCAGGGCAGAGGGGCAGAACCCAGCCTGTGCCTTGCTCTCCGTTCCCAGACCCACTGGCCTATGAGCCGAAGGCAGACTTGCCTGTCATCACCATCGACCCGGCCTCCCCGCAGTCTCCGGAGTCTGTGGACCTGGTGAATGAAGAGCTGAAGGGCAAGATCTTGGGGCTGAGCCGGGATCCCGCAAGGGTGGCTGAGGAGGATGAGGACGAGGATGGGGTCATTATGATGCGGACCAAGGAGCCTTCATCCCCAGGCACTGACGATGTCTTCACTCCTGGGCCAAGTGACAGCCCCAATTCCCAGAGGATACAGCGCTGCCTTAGTGACCCAGGCCCCCACCCCGAGCCTGGGGAAGGGGAGCCCTTCATCCCCAAGGGGCAGTAGCGCCAGGGCCAGGGGCAGCGCCCATCCCACAGACTCTCCCACCAGAGCAGGGCCAGGGGAGCAGAGGGCTCCCCTCACCCTTCCTGACCTGGATTGGCCTTGCCCCTCCCCCGCCGCATGGCAGCTGGGCCCACAGCCCCCACGGCAGCACGGCTTCCCCCTGCCTCCTGGGAAGCACCCCCCTCCCACTGGAACTGTCTCCCCAATCATTTGGCAGAACTGCTGGATGGTGAGGCAGGCCCCGCCCCTTCTCCAGATCCAGGCTCCCCCATATCCGGACCAGGGCCACAAGGCCACCAGTTTCCCAGGCCACAAGGCTCCTCTGTCCACTCCATAACTCTCCTTCAGACAAATCTTCATTTCTAACCAAAGAGCCTCTGGCTCCACTGTGGTCCTACCCGGGAAAGGAAGGAGCTGAGGCCTCCCTTGCCCTTGGCCGGGCCCTCCTTTATCAGGGGAGATGCCGAGGGCACAGACATGTAGCTGTGACTGAGTATAGCACAGACATACACTCCTGCCAGCCACGTCACCCAGGCCAGCCACCTGAGCTGTCCTCAGAACTGCAGGCTGGGGCAGGTCTGAGCTTCTCTGCCTGGAGCTGGGGTGCTTTGGACTCATCTGATGGGGACCATTAGGCTTTCTGGGGCTGCCACCCGGGGAGGGACTGTCTGGGACTTCAGAAAGTGCTGCCATTTCTTGTTTTGTTTGTTCGCACTCCCACACACGATTCTATTTGCACAGAGGCACTCCTTTTTTAGAGCGTCTGAAAACCCCTGGCCAGTCAGGGCTCTGCCCCTCTCACCCCTCCTCCTGCTCCAGAGAGCTCCCCCTCATTTGCCCCTGTCTCTCCCACACTCCCCTAAACTGTCTTCTGCCTGCCAGGCTCTTGACTCTTGCCCAAGGTTCTGATTTTAGACATGGCCCCAACCGTGACCCTGTCATGATTCCAGCCTTGCAGGCGTGGGGCCTCCTGGTGCCTGTCTTGCTCTTGGCCTGACCCTCAGTTCCTGCTGGCCTGTTTTTTCTTACTACCTGCTAAGCCCCCAGGAACCTCTCCTTCATATGTACACCCAGCTTGCTGTGGAGCCCAGCCAGGGAAGAAGGTTTCCCCTGAAGGTCTCCCACCCTGGCTGGGGCTGCTGGGATAGACAGAGTTCTGGGCCCACAGAGGCCTTTGCTCACAGGCACATGCTCCCTATACCCCACTGCCACCCTGGCTGGGCCCAGATCTATGGGTGTCTGTACTCCCACTGGGCACTCCCTCCCCCAGGATCGTGCAATAGTCAGAGCACCCTCTCCCAGGGGACAGGGCCATGGGTGCTCGGCCCACTTATCCATCTCCTCTCCATGCAAGTGCTGTTTGGGGCAGGAGTCGCCATGCAAAGTGACATTGACAACCATGTACAAAGCCACCGTAGCTGCTGCAGCTCTGCCGCCTGTACAGAAGAAACTGAACCTTTTTCATATTCTAATAAATCAATGTGAGTTTTTGATAAGAGTCCGGGGCTGCTTCCTGGGGGTGAAGGACTTCAGGAGAGGGAAGACCTGAGGGACTTGGCTCAAAGGCTGGCACAAAAGTGCTTAGCTACCATCAGCTGCTGGTGTGGTCATTACCATGTGCCAGGCACCAGAGATACAGCAGCATGAGCAGGACATGCCTGCCCTTGGGAGGCCTCGGCCTAGCACGGAAAAGCAGTGCTCATCAAACATTCACACAGCCGTGGAAAATCCCAGTGTTTGTTTTATTCATGAATAAAAGGCCTGGGAGGGGTGGATGAAGAGGACTCTCCTGATTATGTGACATCCTAGAAGATTGACGCAGGCACCAATGTAACCAGGTGGAGAAGGTCTCTGGGAGGTCCCAGATATTCTAATTGAGAGCTGCGTATGTAACACCTGAAGTCTGAGAAATGCTCATGCAGCTGAGTCAGAGTGATGGCAGAGGAAGGGTAGGACCCTGTAGTTCATGGTTACAGTCCTGGTCCTTAAACTGGGAAAGTCACTGGAGCCCTGTGTTCTCACCTGTGAAATGGGGACAGTGACCCCTGGATGACAATGTACTTGGGTGCACTTAAACAGCTCAGCCAAAGTTGGACTCCTGAGGTGCATTTACAGGAACTGACCACCAGAGGGCAGTGGGGCCTTGGCGCACACCCCAGATCCCCTTAAGACCTGAGCTGTCCAGAAAAAGATCTTTGTCCAGCCTGGAACCTGAGCATGGAACTAGTTTATAATTCCCAAAGGCTGAAGTAGACAGTGCCAAAAGGACTACAGGAAGGGACCACACTGCATATCTGTACTGATGTCCTAGATGGAAACGGATAGCACACTCAAAGGGTGTGGGCAGGATTATGGGAATTTACCAGGGATGGGACCCAGTGGAGTTCACTACAGGAAGCTGTGACAACCCTTAGAGCTGAAAGGGCAAGATGAGGGAGCTGAAACTCTGGGAGGAGTGGGAGGAGCTGCCCAGCTGGAACTGTGACTGCAGGTAGCAGAATACAACCCCTGCCAGAGGGGGACCAGGGAGCGGTATTCTGACTTCTTTGATCCTGATGGTGTGTCGTTGTCCCCCCCCCATGGCCAAATCCAGCTGGAAGCAGGACAGGAGGGCAACCTGAGTGAGTGAATTTAGATGGGAAACAGGACATCCAAGCAGAGTCATCCTTGGGTCCCTCAGCAGCTACCCTTGTCTTTGGATGAAAAATTCCAGTTCCTATTGCTTTATAATTACAGAATTTCTGTTTAACATGATTTAAAAAAAGATTTTGGAAATATATTGATGTATAACATTGTGAACGTAGTAAATGCCACTAAATTATTCACTTTAAAGCGGCTAATTTTATGTAAATTTCATTTCAATATTTTTAAATTTTTTTTTAGTTATAGACAAAATACCTTAATTTCATTTATTTATTTATTTTGTGGTGCTGAGGATCGAACCCAGTGCCTCACCCATGCTAGGCAAGTGCTCTACCACTGAGCTACAGCCTCAGCCCTCAATTTTTCTTTAATACAGAAGAAAAAAAGAGAGACCCTTATTGCCAACCAGGGAAACAAAAATTTTCATCAACACCATGTCTTTGTCAACTTTCGGTCATACTCACTTGGAGACTAAAAATATTAGTTATAACTAATATTTCTGTTATAACAACAGAAAACTGTAACAGCTCCCACTCTTATAGTTGGTCTCAAGGCCTGAGATAATAGTCCCAACACCCTGCTATCCCCTTCCATGTTCCTTTCTCCATCGGCCAGCACTGTGGCTGGCTGGAATTTTTTTTTTTTTTTAAAGAAACATTACTTTTTTTTTTTTTAATTTTTTTTTAGTTGTAGATGGACACAATGTCTTTATTTTATTGCTTTGTATGTGGTGCTGAGGATCGAACCCAGGGCCTCACGCATGAGAGGCAAGCGCTCTACCGCTGAGCTACAATTCCAGCCCCTGGCTGGAATTTTTATCTAGTGGGGTGTCCTAAGCCTTTTTTGGTGTTGGGACAGAACCCAGAGCCTCACACATGCTTGGCAAAATCCCCAGCCCTGTCCTAAAGCTTTGTTCATATGCAGTTGAGCTTCTCACTGCTCTGATGTCTACTGGGCTGCCCAGTTTCCAACTGACATCATTATTGGACATGGGAGGACTGGGAGGCTTCTGGTGAATCTCCTGAATCCCAGTCAGTTTTCCTGTCCTCTCTCCCCCAGATTTTGTAGCAGGAACTTGTTTCCTTCTGGTAATCCAAACTAATCACCCTATTTGGTGCAGTTGACATGCCTCTCGGCCTTGTGGGTTAAGCAACTTACTGAGCTTACTCCTAACTTGAACCATACCTGTGTTCCCTGGAAGCACCCCACATTCAGGCATTAAGGACCCCAGACCCTCTGAACCACAAAGTCGAGAGGATAAAAGGCAAAAATCTTTCCAGTAAATGAGTTGGAATGATAGAAGGGACACTCCCATGTCCACCCCTTGGTCCCTGGGCCTATGCATTTGGGCTGAGAGAGGTGAAGCCATATCCTGGCTGCTAACTTAAAGCACACACTGCCTCCACCATCAACCCAGCCTTACAGCCTGCTGTCCCCCAGCTGGTGCCCTAACCCTTCTGTGCACCACTCTGCCTGGCAACAGGGCACATTATAAGACCAGCACAGTCCATGGCTGAGACCATTGCTGGATGTCCTTCACCATAAAATGAAGGTAGGTGGGCAGTGTGCGGGACGGCAGAGTGATGAATGAGACGTGCTGTGGGATCCAGAAAGGAGGGGCTGGCAAAAGCAGCGAGGCGGGAAGGCAGGTCCAGATTGGGAACACACATTTATTACCACGAGGTAATGCATAACAGCTCCTTTGTGAAGGAGGGAAAGGAGTTATCAGCCTCCTAATAGGTGGCTAGCTATTCCCTCCAGGCCAGTGATTCTCAGATGTTTTGGTCTTAGGAGTCCTTCACACTCAGAAATTATTGAGGCCCCTAAGGGGTTTTGTGGGGACTCATCTATCAGTTATACTGGATTAGAATTTAAAGCCAAGTTTAAAATAGTAATGTATTTAAGTGAATACACAGGTTAATATAAATATAACATTTTTCATGAAAAGTAACTTTCAAAACAAGAATGATGAGATGAGGGACATTATTTGACAGAGTCTGGCTTAATAGAAAACAACTAAATTCATAATTCTTCAGCATTTCATCTGTTGTATGCTCTGTAGCCTCTGGAAGATTTATATATATATATATTTGTATATGTAAAGATTTATACATATATACACACACATATATATATATACACATATATATATGTATATATAATTGGCACTGGAGATTGAACTCAGGGACACTTTACCACTGCACTACATCCCCAGTCCTTTATAAGTTGCAGAGAGTTTCACTAAATTGCTGAGGCTGGCTTTGAGCTCACGATCCTCCTGCCTCAGCCTCCTGAGCCGCTGGAATTACAGTCATGTGCCATGGTGCCTGGCCTACTATACACTCGTGAAAGAATGGCAGTTGAAAAGGCAAATCATGTCTTAGGATGTATTAAATTAGAATTGACTTCACAGAACTGAAGAGACTTGGGAACCCCAGGGAACAGTGCCTTACAAGAATCTCAGTCTGGTCTTTGGCTGTTGGCAACTGGGACACGGCAATGCCAGCTTGCCAGGTCAGATTTTTTTTTTTTTTTTTTGTACTGGGGATTGAACTCAGGGGCTCTCGACCACTGAGCCACATCCCCAGCCCTATTTTGTGTTTTATGTAGAGACAGGGTCTCACTGAGTTGCTTAGCGCCTCGCCATTGCTGAGGCTGGCTTTGAACTCGTGATTCTCCTGTCTCAGCCTCCCTAAGTGCTGGGATTACAGGCTTGAGCCACCGCGCCCGGCTGCCAGGTCAGATTTGATGAGGGAAATGCGTTGCGTCCCTGTGTATTATACCTGCTATCAAATGAGCACAACCTTGGAAGTCAGACATCTGCACTGGTTTTATTAGCCTAAAATCAAGGTGGTGGCAAGTCTGCATTCCTTTTTGGAGGCTCTAGTGGGGATCCGTTTTCTTGCCATTTCCTGCTTCTATAGAGCCCCTGCCATCTTTAAAGTCAGCAGTGCCCTGGCAAGTGTTCCTCCTCACATTTCTCCCACACGGGCTCCTCTGCTTCCTTCCTGCAAACTTTAAAACCCTGTAATTACATGGGGTCCACCCAGATAATTCAGGCTTATCTCCCTATCTTTTAAGTCAGCAGATTAGCAACCTTAATTCCATCTGCTACCTTCGTTCACATTTTGTCATATAACATGTAATATATTTGCAGGTTCCAAGGATTACAGCATGGACATTTGGTTAGGAGGCTATTTATTTATTTATACACAGTGCTGAGGATGAAACCCAGGGTCTCACCCGTGCCAGACAAGCACTCTACCACTGAGCCACGACCCCAGCCCAGGGAGGCTTTTATTCTACCTTTTATTCTACCTACCATGCCATGCATAGCCTCTGTCCCTACCACCGTGGCTTCTATGAATGTGGGCCCGTTGGGCAAGAACCAGGGTAGCCGAAGAAAGAAGTTGATCTCTTTGTGCAGCATAAATTGTCTTGTCCACTCAATTACAGAGAGCCTCCCCCATAACAGATGCCCTCTCAGAGCACCCAGTGGGTTAAAAATAGCTTCACCACTATGCCTATGTCAAGCACTCCATCCATGATCTCTCCCTCACACCTCCTCCTCCTCAATCTCTCAGTCTTGTGGCTTTCAAGCCCTTGACCAGCCAGCTAAGCTGTTAGCCACTGCTCATAAATCAGTGCAGATCTGTACGTTGGATCATCTCTCCTTCTACATGAAGTGGATCATTTATATGGCCAGCAATCTGCCACCAGGAAGCTCTCCCCTCAATACCGTCCTTCAGGGACACCCTGAGTGTGACTGTGAAGCAGCAGTTGTCTGCTTGTGGCTGTGGTAGCTTGCCATGCAGACTCAGTTGGACATCTTGTGTATGCTTTTTCCTTTGTGTTAACAGGTCATAGCAACTTCACCAAGTGTGGCCTGAAGGAAGAGCCACAAAGCACTAAGAGGAGGTACCAGGGGAATCTGAATCACCTGCCTGTGCAACTTCCTCGTGCCTTCTGGACTTGCTCAGACCTGATCTCATATACACTATGGAATAACAGAGCGCCACCATGTGTGTCCAATTTTATGATGAGGTGGGGCAGAGAATCTCCAGTTTTGGTCACATGGGTCACTTGATGTCCCACAGTCAGGCATTCTGTCTCTACCACAGCCAGTGTGAGCCAGGAGCTGTTTTTAAAATGGAGAATAGTTGTTGGCAGGAGAGGGCACAATTTAATCCAAAACCCTAAGGTTTTGTGCCGTGAGTCTTGGATTGGAGCTTGTCCATATGGCATCCTTTTCTGACATGGTCACTTCCCAGTGATAACACCCTCATGACAGGCAGCCTGCTTTGCAGCCTGCACCTGCTTCAGAGCCTTCTCTTGCTCCAGGCCTCACTCAGAACTTACAGTCTTATGAGTTTTCCAGTAAATGGCTAAAACAACACAGCCGAATGTGCCATATGTTGCCTCAAAAATCCCAAGTCTCATCTTTTGCCTCTTTTTTTATAGTGGGAAGTATAAGGTTCAACAACTTGTCTCTCATTTTTTAAAAATATTTATTTATTTATTTATATGCAGTGCTGAGAATCGAACCCAGTGCCTCACACATGCTAGGCAAGTGCTCTACCACCAAGCCACAACCCCAGCCTGTTTCTCATTTTTGAAGAGATATTCTGACATGTCGGGACCACTTCATGTCCTGGAAACTTTGTTGATATGGAAGCCCCAGATTTTTTTTTGTGGGATTTATCCCCCTTCCTTTGGCAAACATGTTTTTATAAAAATCTGGATTGTTTACAAATTCTTGCTCATTTGGCCCAATTAACCATCACATCATCAATGTAATATTTTGAACTATGTCAACATAAGCAATGACCCTTTGGGCTATATTGTGATAGACACTGAGAGTAGGCAAAGCCTTGACGTCAAAGTAAAGGTTACCACTGTACAGTTATAAGTACAGGTACTTATAACTATCTTTACTTTGAAAGTAGAAAGGAGAGCATTTGGGGATCGAAGACGCACACAAACCCAGGGGTTGTGCTGACTTGTTCCAGTAGAAATTCCTTGTCTGGGTGCATGGCCGCAACTGGCAGTATTCCTAACTTTCCAGTCATCTGACACCATCCCAAGGCCAACTGGTTTTTTTTTTTTTTTTAAATTTTTTTTTTAGTTGTAGATGGACACGATGTCTTTATTTTATTGCTTTGTATGTGGTGCTGAGGATCGAACCCAGGGCCTCACGCATGCGAGGCAAGCGCTCTACCACTGAGCTACAATCCCAGCCCGCCAACTGGTTTTTATACCAGTCAAATAGGTGAATTACACTGGATCAGGATAGGAAGGACTGCCTCTACCTTTTAGAAATCTAATGGCAGCGCTGATACCTGAAATTACACTAGGGATGTAATATTGCCTTTGGCTTGATTTTTTTTTAATTTTTAAAATTTTTTTTAGTTGTATATGGACACAATATCTTTTTTATTTATTTTTATGTGGTGCTGAGGATCAAACCCAGTGCCACATGCATGCGAGGCAAGTGCTCCAGCACTGAGCCACAATCCCAGCCCCTTGGCTTGATATTTTTATGGTAAATTCAGTGATTTCTATTTGACACTTTCCAGTGAAGGTCAGTTTTTAGCCCCTGCTGTGAGTCAGGAAATCAGTGGGGGATTTGGCCACTTAGTATCCAGACACAGGGTGGGTCTGTGGTCCCATTGCATGCACTCAAGCTGAGACTTGACCTTCATAAGCTCCCTGTAACTGGTGGACTATGTGGAGTGTTGAATCTCCAGCGGTTATCCTCAGGTCAGAGCCAGGATTTCCCCCTTTCACAAGGAGACTACAGGCTGCTGGAGAAGGGTGGGTGGCGGTGGAGGTTGGTTCACCCTATCCACTTGGGGCAGCCTTGCTGGAGTCCTTCCTCAAGATTCCCCTCGGTTAAGGGATTTGGAAAACTGGGCAGTGATCACCCATCAGGAAATTTCTACCAGGTTTTTGCCCCTCAGACCTAGTAGAGTTTTTCCACTTAAGTTAAAAAAAAAAAAAATAGACGCTGGGCCTCCTACCCACAGCATTCTAGAGACCCAGGATCCATTAGCCTTCACACCGATCCAAGTGGATCAAAAACAAATGATCAGGTAGAATTTAGGAAAGAAATGTAGCCAAAAGAAGTACAGTAACACTGTAAGAGTAACGTTGTAGCCGCCGCCGGCTGCAAGGGGGCGGGCCAGGGAGGAGACACTACACCCCATTTCCGTCTCAGGCATCCCCGCCCCATCTAACTACCAGAGGGAAGAGGCGCCCGAGGACCTACCTGGGCACTGTCCACGTTCACCCAGAAAGCAAGGCTCTAGGGGGCGGAACCCCGGGGTAGACTGAGCAGAACCTGAGCCAGCCCGAACCCCTGAAGCTCGAGCCAGGGGCGCCCCGGGAACACTCAGCTCGTAGGCGCGCCGCCACCCGCCAAGCAGCCCTAAGCGAGACAGTTATGTTCCACCCGGCTACTGTGATGCTTTATGACGATGGCAACGAGCGGTGGCCACCTGCCGGCACGGGTCCCAGCCCTTCAGCCGTGTCCAGATCTACCACAACCCCGCGGCCGATGCAAGATGCAGCCCGGCCAGCAGGTGATCAGCAATTATGCCATCGTCCGCGGCGTCAAGTATTATCAGGCCACCCCCAGCTTCCATCAGTGGCGAGATGCCCGCCAGGTCTGGGGCCTCAACTTGGGCAGCAAGGAAGATGTGGTGCGGTTCGCTACCGGCAGAGCCAGTGCTCTGGAGGCCTTGGAAGGAGGTGGGCCTCCAGCACCCCCTGCACCCCTTGCCTGGGCTCGCTCCACCAGGGAGGAGGTAGAGCAGCAGAAAAGGAAGCTCTGGGTCACCAACGCCAGAGGCCCACCTGTCCCCCCAGTGGGGGGACCACCCCTGCCTCCAGGACCTCCCTGTCCTCCAGGTCCCTCCCCACCCCCAGGTTTGCCCTCCTCAGGGGTCCTGGCTTCAAGGCATGGAGCAGGGGGAGGCCCACCTCCTGCACCCCCTCTCCTTGTGACACAAGGCCAAAATGGAAGCGGGGCTCAAGCCTCTGGCTTGGCTGCAGCCATTTGGGGAGCCAAACTGAGGAAAATCAGTAAGCAGGAGGAGGCCTCAGGAGGGCCCTTGGCCCCCAAAGCTGAGAACGGTGGAAGCACAGGTCCAGGGCTCATGGAGGAGATGAATGCCATGCTGGTGCGGAGAAGGAAAGCCACACAGATTGGGGAGAAACCCAAGGAAGAATCTGCCAGTCAGGAGGAGCCAGGGGCCAGAGGCCTTGCCCAAAGTGAAGCTGTGCGGAGACCCTGGGAGAAGAGCAGCGCAACCTTGCCAAGGATGAAGTCCCCATCTTCCGGGACTGCTTCCAAGGCCCGGCCTTCCAGCTGTGGGGAAGAGTCAGACCTGGAGAGGGTGAAACGGGAGCTCCTGGAAGAG
Source organism: Xerus rutilus (assembly GCA_028644305.1). Classification (NCBI taxonomy): domain Eukaryota; kingdom Metazoa; phylum Chordata; class Mammalia; order Rodentia; family Sciuridae; genus Xerus; species Xerus rutilus. Next base: position 17,418,088 of record CM053400.1, on the reverse strand, counting down.
GTGAGGAAGGAATTACAGAAGGTTAAAGAGGAGATAATTGAAGCCTTTGTCCAGGAGCTGAGGAAGCGGGGTTCCCCCTGACCATAGGAACCCCAGAAGCCAATTCCTCTTTTCCCGCACACCCCGCCTGTCACCTGCCTCTACTTGACATGAAATTGACTGAAGACTACACAAGAATGCATCTTCTCCTCTCCTGGTCCCACTTAGAAAATTCCAAGGGGGTGTGATTTCCCTTACACCATGCCTTTACCCACTCTGGCTTATTGATTAGCTGACGAGGCCCCCCACCCTTTGCTCCCTTTGGTTCTTCCCCTTTGTTGTCCCCTTGGGGCTGGTTCCTCTGCTGGGGATGTACCAATTAACCCCATAGTAAGGAGGAAGGAAGGAGGGAATTTCACATTCCCTTGTTCTGGATTCACTTTAACGCTTAATGTCTTTGAATTTTTGTGTTTTCTTTTTTAAGAAAAAGTATATGTATATATACACATATATATTTATCTGGGTTTGGGGGAAAGGGAAATTTTTTTTGTCTTTGGTTTTGATAAAATGGGGTGTGGAAATTTCTAAATGCTATACCCCCAGGCTAGCTCATTTGGGGCAGTTATTTAAGGGTGGGTATCTCACCAGGCTGGGGTGCTTTCCCCCACCCCAGGGAATCACTCACCTTCCCTCGAGCTCCTTCCCTTTTCTATGAGGAATTAAGATGCTGTAACTTTCTGAAACCTCCGATTTTTGTTTTTTTTATTTGGGTAGGTTTTGGGGTCTGGACCACTTTTACTCCTGAGTGTGGGGGCGTGCCACAAGATGGCGCCGAGCAGTCAGCTCAGTACTGACCACGCTGCCCTGAGAAGTCACCTCCCCGCACTCTTATTGGCTGATTCCTGCTCCCAGACTACTTTAGCCAGGGACCCTACTGTTCCCAAATGGACAAGCCTATCCTGACCCTTTAGCTTGGAAACCAGATACCACTGATCCCTCCTCCTATATAAGCCTGTGAACCCCCTCAATAAAGCGGTACTTGCTTAAGACGGGTCCCCCCGGTTCATGGCGAATTGACCGGGCGGCCTTCCCCTCTCAGTTCGGCCCCCACCGGA
>CM053400.1:17374599-17416494 GCA_028644305.1 Xerus rutilus | reverse complement strand
ACAATGGAATATTATTCAGCAATAAAAGAAAATAAAATCATGGCATTTACAGGCAAATGGATAGAATTGGAGAACATTATGCTTAGTGAAGTAAGCCAATCCCAAAAAACCAAATGCCGAATGTTCTCTCTCATTAGTGGATGAGGATACATAAGGGGGATGGGAACGGGAAACACAGGAGAAATGCAGGAACTCTGGACGCAGCAGCGGGGAGGGGGGAGGAAGGAAAGGGAAACGGGAATAGTAATGATGATTGATCGAATGGGTCATTACTACCCCTGGTGCATGTATGAAGACACAAATAGTGTGACTCTTTATGATTTGCAACCAGAGAAATGGAAAAACTGAGCTCTGTTTATGTACTATGACTTGAAATGCATTTAAATAAAAAATAAAATAAAATAAAAAATAAAAAAATAAAAAAAAAAAGGACACTATCTTGATGGGCCTAGCCTAATCAGGTGAACCCTTTAAAGAAAGTGATTCTACTACTGGCCTCGAAGGACCAAACTTCCCTGTTGTGAAGAGTGCTACATGGCTGGGAATAGATGGTAGCCTCTAGGAGTTAAGAATGACTCCCTCTCAGCAGCCAGCAAAAAAGCAAAAACCTCAGCTCAGCAATGCCAGGTACTGAATTCTGGCAACAACTGATAGAAGAGGATCCTGAGCCCTAGCTGAGGCCACAGCTTTGGCTGGTGCCTTGGTTTCAGATTGGTGAGACACTGAGCAGAGGACCCAATGAAAACCTGCTGGACTTCTGACTCACAGAAACCACCATGTAAGACACTCATGTTGTTTGAAGCCTCAGAGTTTGTGATCATGTGCTACACATCAATAGAAACGAACAGAGATGCTCTGGGGTTTTGGTTTTTTTGTGTGTTGGGGGGGGGGGGTTGAGGGTTCTTTTTTTTTTTGATACTGGGGATTGAACTCAGGGACCTTGACCACTGAGCCACATCCTCAGCCCTTTTTGTATTTTCTTTAGAGACAAGATCTCACTGAGTTGCTTAGAGCCTCACTAAGTTGCTGAGACTGGCTTTGAACTCGCCATCCTCCCGCCTCAACCTCTGAGCCAGTGGGATTACAGGTGTGTGCCACCTTCCCCAGATCTGATTATTATTATTTTTTTTTTGTGGGGGAGGCTCTCTTAGAGACATTTTTGAGCTGTTAGAAAATGACCCGGTAGAAAAGGAGAGAAGGAAACACTTGGGAACATGAAATGAATAAAGCCTCAGAATGAAGACACCCTTGAGAGAGTGGAGGCAGCTTCTCAGAGGGTGCTGAAGTAGACAGGTATGCAGATTGGGTGGAGGAGCTGGACACGGTGATGCTCACCTGTAATCATGATGACTCTTGGGGCTGAGACAGAAGGATGGCAATTTTAAGGCCAGACTGAGCAACTCAGCAAGGCCTTGTCTCAAAATCAAAATAAAGCCAGGTGCAGTGGCGCACACCTGTAATCCCAGCACTTTGGGAAGCTGAGACAGGAAAATCGTGAGTTCAGAGCCAGCCTTAGCAACAGTGAGGCGCTAAGTAACTCAGTGAGACCCTGTCTCTACATAAAACACAAAAATAGGGCCAGAGATGTGGCTCAGTGGGAGAGTACCCCTGAGTTCAATCCCTGGTACCAATAAATAAATAAATATAAAAAGGCCTGGGGATGTAGCTAAGTGAGAGCCCTCAGGTTCAATGCCTAGTACTAAAAAAAAAAAGTCACCAAATGACAATGCATCTAAAGAGGGAGGTAGGAAATTTGATGCTTATTAGGAAAGCAGTAGAATTTTCCATGTTGAATCTATTTGATGTTTGAAAATAGTGAAACCAAAATACAGTTTGTTTGTTTGTTTTGTTTTGTTTTGTTTTTTGGTACTGGGGATTGACTCAGGGGCACTCTACCACTGAGTCACATCCCCAGCCCTATTTTGTGTTTTATGTAGAGACAGGGTGTCACCGAGTTGCTTAGCACCTCGCCGTTGCTGAGGCTGGCTTTGAACTCGTGATTCTCCTGTCTCAGCCTCCCTAAGTGCTGGGAATTACAGGCTTGCACCATCGCACCTGGCTCCAAAACACAGTTTGGCCTCACTGTATTTTCTTTTTTTCTTTTTTCTTTTTTAGTAACCCTCAGATACTTGAGTACGAGCACCATGTAGGATGGGGTTGGCAGGGGAGATGATAGGGAGCTCAGAGTATTCACAAAGATGTGGTTAGAATGATGAACCACGGACTCTAGAAGAGGCCCAAAGACAAATGTGATTGCAGGAAGTCGCTAAGGACTAGGGTCAATGAACTGGACATCTCCACGAGATGGAAACATTAAATTGTGTATATTAGTCAGGAAAATGGCTAAGATGCTGTATCAAAGATACCCCAAAATACAATGGATTCACAGAAGTTAATTTTTTTTCTCATGCAACTGTACTCAGCTAAGTGGTCCCGGAGGCCACTGTGCTCCCTGCAGCCATTCAGTGACCATATTCCTTCTATCTTGCTCTGACATCTACAAAGGTATGAGCCTCATCTTCAGGGCCAAAGCACCGTCTATGTTTAGCCTAATGGAAGGAAATAGGCATGAAGAACATAGTTGTGTGAGAAACACACCCACCTTCCCAAATCCAAAGAATGGACTGGGTGGAAGCAAGATTTTTCTGACACATTTGCAAGATCAGATGTCTGGGTGAGCGGGCACACTCAGAGATGTTACAATCAGCATTTTATCCCCTTGGGAACAAAGTTCCTCCCCGGCTTCCTCACTGGCTGAGCGTTATGGGGTGTGCAGTCTTCCTGAATGTTGCCTAGGTTTTACTGTCTCCTACTGGGTTTTTAAAAGAAATGCACCTTTAGTTGTCTCCACTTCCCTTTGTTCTCTTGTGTTGGAAGGGCCTTTAGGGGGTGAGTACATTTTGGCAGATACTCACTGTATCTCTTGGTCCTCTGGCCCCTTCACCCATGGCCTGTTTGTATAGACTCTGAATCTCCCACACTCCAGTGTTAACTGCTGGTAACCACTCAGTTCTATTTCCCCTTTGGCTGTTTTTCTTATATCCCTAGTCATATTACATTTAGAGCTAAATCCTATATTCTGAAAATGGACCGCTGGCCTTTCTATTTCTCACACCTTGGAAATGACACCCACCTCTTCCGTTCACTTCCATTGAAAACAACTTCTCACTTAGCCTCACCCAGCTGCAAGGGAGCCTGGGAACTATAGTCTCTAGATGGGCAGCTAAATAACCCTACTGTTAATACAAAGGAAGGAAAGACGCCAGGTATAGTGGTGTGTGATCCTGGCAGCTCAGGAGACTGAGGCAGAAGGATTGCAATTTTGAAGCCAGCTTTGTTGACTCTCAACAACTTAGACTTTATCTCAAAATAAAAAATTAAAAGAGTGAAGGATGTTGCATAGTGGTAAAACACCCCTAGGTTCAATCCCCAGTCCAAAAGCCAAATAAACAAAACAAAACAAAATAAAAGGAAAGGAAAGAGAGAATAGATCAGACTTCCAAGTAGTCTTTGCCACAGGGGATATTTCAGCAAAGGAGCATGGTAATTGTCATATGTGATCCCATAATTTACTAACTAATTCTGTCTTTGTCTTTGAACACATAAGTTGTTTTTACCTATTACAATGAGTTTGCCAATTAACATCCTACTCCTTAAGTCTTTAGGAATGCAGTTTCTGGAAAACATTTTCCTACCAACATCTTCTTGGAAAGAGCCGACAAGCTAATGACCTGGCAAATTATTAACCACCCAGCTGAAATGAGAGTGAAAAGCCAAGGTCTAGAGCTGTTTCCTGGTGTTGATTTGTTACACAGGTACACAGGGACTTCAGGTCAGTGGTTTCACAAAGTCCAGAACTTAAAAGATGGGGTGTCTCCTAAGAGACCCCAAAAGGTCACACTCCCACTGTAAGGGTGAGCCAGAAAAAAATGAACCCCTGCCCCAGAAGACTGCAAGGAAATGTGTCATCCTGCCAGAAAGAGCAGGAAGAAAAATCATATCCCTGAGAAGTCCCATCCTGCAGGGTTCTGTAGGTAGAACTGCGTTCCACATTCATAACACCTGTCATGGTCTACAAATCTTCAAACTGTGAATTTAGTTTAAAATAATCCTGGCCTTGCAATGCCCCCCCACACACACACCTGATAGAAATCAATGCAGATGCTCTCCAAGGAGTGCACTGTTCTTCTAAGCCTCGAGAATTTCAACAAATTGTGTTTTTAAAAATGTGAACTGTTAACCATGCAAATGAGGAAACAAGGTATCAAAGGTAGAGAGCCAGCCATGGAGGAGCATGCCTGTAATTCCAGGAGGCTGAGGCAGGAGGATAGCAGGTCCCAGGCTAGCCTGAGCATCATGGTAAGACTCCATCTGAAAAAGAAAAGGTAGATAGCTTTAAGTATATTAAAATTCAGAGACTCCACAAAGAAAATAAAAAGACAAGCCATACAATGAAAAAATACTTAAACACATGAAATTAATAAAGGAGTCCTATCCCAAATAAAGAGCTCATACAAATCAATAAGCAAAACACAACCCTACCAACAGAAAAATGGACAAATAAGTTGGATCTGCACTTCACAGAAAAAAATGAAATCCAAATCACCAATAATATATGGAAGAGTGCTTCACTCCAGGAAAATGCAGGAACTACAGTGAAATATCACTATATACATAGCAGGTAAAAGTCTCACACCACCAAGTAGTGACAGGATGTGGTGCACCAGGAACCTCCCTCCAGTGCTGGTGTGTGACTTGAGGAAAAGTTTAGCACTTGCTAAGAAAGTGAATAAGAGCCAGGTGCGGTGGCACACGCCTGTAATCCCAGCACTTTGGGAGGCTGAGGCAGGAGGATTGCAAGTTCAAAGCCAGCCTCAGTAACATTGAGGTGCTAAGCAACTCAGTGACTCTATCTCTAAATAAAACACAAAATAGAGCTGGGAATGTGGCTCAGTGATCGAGTACCCCTGATTTCAATCCCCAGTACCAAAAAAAAAGAAAGTAAGAACTCATGCCTTGCAGGTGCAAGATACACAGCTGTAATCCCAGCCACTCAGGAGGCTGAGACAGGAAGATCACAAATTCCAGACCAGCTTCAGCAACTTAGCAAGACCCTGTCTCAAAATAAACAATAAAAAGGGCTGAAGACATAGCTCAGTGATAGAGCACCCTGGGTTTAATCCCCAGTACCCTTCCCAAAAAACAACAACAACAGAAAAACGAAAACAAAACCTGAAACAAAAAAAATTCATGCCCTAGGGCCCAGCAACACCACTACCAGAAAAATGCCCAAGGAAGTGTGTGTACTATGAACTATAATATTCATAATGTGTACAAAAATATTCAGAGTAGAAATGCTTATGTAGCCCCATACTGGCAACAATTCAAATGCCTGTTGATAGTAAAATGGATAAATAAATTTTTATAATCATACTATGGAATATTAAACAGCAATGAAAATAAATAAGCTAGAAATTTACAACACAGATTGAAGTTGTAAATCTAATACTAAGTGAAGAAAAAAAACCTTGAGATACACTGGGAATGATTCTATTTACATAAAGTTCAAAAACAGAAAAATCTAAATTATATTGTATTACATGGATGAACTATAAAAAACCATAAACTATAACAGTAGGCAGAGATTATCATAAAAACACAAGCATGATTACCCTTGAGAGGAAAGGAGCTCACAGGGATTCCTGTGGTGCTAGCAATCTGCCATTTCTTGAGTTGGGTGGTAAATATGCAGATGTTTATTTTATAATTACACATTATACTATGCACTCATGTTCTATGCACCTTTCTATGTGTGAGTTATATTTTGCAATCAAGTTTTTAAACAGGAGATATGAATAGCTTTGTGCCAAACATATTTGAAATTTTAGGCAAAATGGACAGATTTCTAGAAAGCTTTTACTTTATAATACTGAACCAAAAGAACTAAAATTCCCAAATAGTTCTATAACTACCTGTATTAATGACCTATCACTATGGAACAATTTTTACTACAAACTTGACAACTTTAAAGCACACATGTATAACCTCATGGTACTTATGGGTTAGGAGTCTGGGATCAGCTTAGCTGGATGCTTGGCATCAAGGTCTCTCACAAGACTGCAGTTGTTGGGCTGGGGCTGTAGGTCAGTGAGTGCTTGCCTTGCACATGTGAGGCACTGGGTTCAATCCTCAGCACCACATTAAAGAAATACATTTAAAAAGATATTGTTTCCATTTACAACTAAAATATATATTTAAAAAAAAAAAAAGACTGCAATTGTCAGCCAGGGCTGCGGTCTCATTTGAAGGCTTGACTGGGGAAGGATCCACTTCTAAGTTCACGTGGAACTCACTGGCAGAATCCAGTTCCTTAAAGGTTGTTGGAATGAGAGTCTCAGTTCCTAGCTGGGTGTAGACCAGAGGCAACTCTCTCATTCTGTCACATGGACTTCTCCAATACAGCCACTTGGTTCACCAGAGTGCAAGCCACAAAGAAAGAAGTTATAATAGTCTAAAGCCGAATCATGGAAGAGATACTTCACTACCTTTGCTATATACCATTGGTTAAAAGCAAATGATGCAGCCTGCCTGTACTCAAGGGGAAGGATTCTATAAAAGATTGATAGCAGAAAGTAGATATCACTGGCCATGTACATGACTAAAGAAATTGAATGAGTCACATATCTTCCCATAAGAAAGCTCCAGCCATCCCTGCTCCATATTAAACTAACAATTTGGTCTTGCATAGATCATTGTCCTCATTTCTTTTTCCTTTTCTTTTTTGGTACTGGGAATTAGGCCCAGAGGCAATTTACCACATATCCCCAGCCCTTTTCATTTTTTAATTTTGAGACAGGGTCTCACTAAGTTGCTTAGGGCCTTGCTAAGTTGCTAAAGCTGGCCTTAACTTGCAATCCTCCTGTCTCAGGCTTCCAAATTGCTGGGATTACAGGTGTGGGTCACCGTGCCAACTCAGTGCATGTTATTTTTAATGTAATTTGCAGATATTAGTACACTTCATTCCTCAATACTTCAGTACAAATAGCATAGGCTAGAATTTAATATTATTTGTTTACAGTTCTTACTTTTTTTGCTTTTTCTTTTTTCTTATACGGGGGATTGAACCCAGTTTCTTCTAGAAACTTTATGGTTTTAGTTCTACACCTAATTTTGACACCAACTCATAAGAATTAGACACTGTTTTCCCCTTTTTAAAGGGGAGGAAACTGAGGCCACAGAAAGGCTGCAGGGCTTGTGTTTGGGCAAGCACATGCCCCTAGCAAGTGTTCCGGGAAGGTCAGCCGCAGACCCAAGCTCTGCCACAGCACTGTGTACCACTTCCACAAGGTGCTGTGGGGCCTTCCTCACAAGGGAATAGGGTTCCCTGAAGGGAGGACACCAGATCAAACTCTAGTTAGAACAAACTAAGTTCTGTCCTTTCCTACTGAAGAGAGGTGGGCACCAGGGGCTGAAAAAGGAGAGACAAGAGGCCACAAGGAAGGACTCAGGGTCACAAAGGACTCCAAGAGGGACTGGACTGGTCTGGTTGGCTCCTGAATGTCCCATTTTAGCCCCTCCCCCCTCCCCAATCCACTAAGGGGCTTCCGGTTCCGTTGGTCCTCCTAGGGCCATAATTCTCTCTAGATCAACCTATTTTACATTGCTTTTGCCTGTAACCAGCATCATAGCAAAAGAATTCATGACTCTAACATTTAGTCTTGAAGAATCTGAACCCTTGGGTGCTTTTTGCTTGTTTGCCCATATAGGGTAAAATGACTTCATTGACTTTCACCATAGGACCTGGAGGAACAAGGGTGCTCCCGACCCCACACACCACCCCACTCCACCCTCTCTAGACTACTCCCTGACTCTGCAATAATGAGCAATATATATGTTGATCTCTGCCCCAGGTCCTAGACAGAGCTCCCAAACCCCTGAACTTCTCTGGATGATAGGAGCATCTTTTGTTCTAACAAGATGACTCTGGGTGGGCTCTTGGATGGCGGCTGGGTGCCAGAGAGATCAAACCATGATTATTACAAACCTGCAGCTTGCTGTCCCACTCCTGTGATCTGGGGAGGGCAAAGGGGCTGAAAATGGAGTTAATAGTCAATTACGCTGTCGTGATGAAGCCTCCCTAAAGATCCCCGCACTTGCTGGGCACAGTGGCGCATGTTTGTAATCCCAGCACTTAGGGAGGCTGAAACAGGACAATCACAAGTTCAAAGCCAGCCTCAGCAACGGTGAGGCACTAAGCAACTCAGTGAGACCCTGTCTCTACATAAAACACAAAACTCAGTAGTTGAGTACCCCTGAGTTCAATCCCTGGTACCAAAAAAATAAAAATAAAAGGATCCCTGTGGGATTTGGACAGCTCCTGAGATGGCAAATACATCCAGGTACTGGGAGAATGGAGCAGCCTCACTCCACAGGGTGGGACACTCAGGACCCTTCAAGCTGCCCCAGATGAAGTCCCCCCACCACCCGTCTGGCTGCTCACCTCTAGCCTTTGTAACGTCCTTTATCAATATGATAAACTGGTGGCCATTAAGTAAGCATTTCCCTGAGTTCTGTGAGTCATCCTAGCAAATTAATCTAACCCAAGGAGCAGGAAGTTGGGACCTCAGTTTATAGCTGGTCAGTCAGAAATAAAAGTGACAACCTAACTGTGATTGACGTGGGAGCAGCCTTGTGGGGCTGAGCCCTTAACCTGTGAGATTTGACACTCCTTTTTTAATTAATATTTTTAGTTGTTGATGGACCTTTTATTTTATTATGTATTTATATGTGGTGCTGAGATTCGAACCCAGTGCTTCACACATGCTAGGCAAGCGCTCTACCACTGAGCCACAATCCCAGCCCTTGACACTACTTGATGATAGCTGGCATCAGAATTGGATCAAGTTATAGGACAGCCAGCTAGGGTCTGCTGGGTGGCACATGAGGAGTCCCCACACCTGGGGTGTCACAAGCTTTGTGCTGGGTGGTGTAAAGACTTTTTCTCTCCCAGCTATCTAGCACCCTTCTTTAACAGTCAGGGCCAGCACCAAAGGGCACCTTATTATCTGTTTTCTCAGCAATGACAACAGTCTCAGTGTTTCAGAGGAATCATTTTGGCACCTCTTGATAGGGCCTGTCCTCCCCAGGACACTAACTAGGCACCACTCCCACCTTGCACCACTGGCTCCCAGACCCATGGATGTTGATTCTGGGAGATGTTGGTTCAGTTGTCCCCGGCTCAGAGCACACACTGAGGTCTGCAGCAGGGTGTCCCACCATGCAGTAAGGTCACCTAGTCTTGGGGAACGAGTACAAAGGCAGAGCAGTGAACGCCAGGACACTGTGTTCGTGTGGTCAGTCCTCAGTGGGAGGCAGCTGACACTGCAGTTCACACTGCTCAGCATCTGAGCAGCACACCCTGCCAAGTTCACAAGCAGAGGTGCAGAGGGAGGAAGGAAGAACAAACCCAATGCTACAACAAGACCTGCTCCAGATGGACAAACCGCTGCTCTGCATGAGGGGAGGCCTTGGTGTAGTCACACAGGCTCCAGGTGCCTGGCTGAGCCTCAAGGGCACAGGTTTGGCCACCAGAGGTGATAGTGGCCAGGCTGGCCTTGGTGGGGCAAGTCCATGCTGTAGAGGTCAAGCAGAGCCTCAGTGCTTGCCTCTGTGGTCCCTTTGGTCCTGGGCCCATTGACTGAGGTTCGGACTAGCTGCTGCTTGTGAGAGCCGCTCGGCACCCAGGATGTCACCACGTAACAATTTGTCCTCCTCTTGGGAAGCAGATGGAATTAACAAACTGTGACTATTAAGCAAGTTATACCAGGAGATAAATTATACATATTGCAACAAGGGGAACGAGAACATGTGACGTTTGCAAAATCCTTAAGGGAATTTGTCCTTGTCCTGGGAAAAAAATGCTACCTTGCTCTTTAACATTTCTATTAGAAGATTAAGGCTCTTTGTGTCTCCAATAAGGTAAGAAAGTCATGCTGGACACACTGATGCTGCCACAAATCAAGTAAAAGGAGTCAGGACCTTGTTATGACCGGTTCTGTGCCCAGGAATAAGTCAAGTGTTGCTTAGCATTGTGAAATCAGGACCAGGGAACAGGAATGGTCCCATCAATAGCCTGGATGTCTTGTTCTAAAATCGAAGTCTCATTGCCGTTAGGAGGATCAAAGGTGAGACCTGGCTGTGACAGAGAGATCTTCTTGAATCTTGTCCCGATCCTAAAAATAGAGGATGAGGAGATGGTGGCAACCACAGGGCCTGATCATCAAGAGCCTCCTCTAGGGGACTGGGGTTGTGGCTCAGTGGTAGAGCGCTTGCCTAGCATGTGTAAGGCACTGGGTTTGATCCTCAGCACCGCATAAAAATAAATAAGTAAAATAAAGGTATTGTCATCTACAACTAAAAAAAAAAAAGCCTCCTATAGAGGGATGCCCTTTGGTAAACAGCCACATGGAACAGGCATTCTCGCACAACCCTGGGCCCACACTGCTAGTGTAGTCACATAGCACATCCCCAGCACCTGTCACCAACATTTCACTCTCCTTCCTCCAAGGCCTTGGCTCTGGGCAAGACCACCAGCCACTGCCCAGAGCTGCCCACGACCTGACCTCAGACCACCTCTCTTTCTGCACAAAATGGCCCACGCAGTGCAGCCTGAGTGGCCTCCTCCTCGTTCTTGTGGTGCGGACAGACTGGCAGCCCAGCGAGCACCTCAGGCTGGGGCTGCCACTTGCGGGACCATCTGTTCACCGGCTGTGGAGAAGCTCAGTGTTGTCTGAGAAATGACCTCGAAGGCTCATCCTGAGTTGCCTGGCAACTAGCAAGTGGGGACCAGTGGCTCCCTGTCTCTGCAGGGGGGCAGCGCCTGAGCTCCACTCTCCTGGGACGAGGGTGTGAGGGTGAGGTGAGATCAAGAGACCAGAGGCCGCCTACAGAGCTGACACTGCAGTTCACATTGCTCAGCATCTGAGCATAAAATATTCAGGTGCCTACGAGGACTGAGTTCCAGCCAGCACGAGTGCTCCCACTGCATCCCACTAGCTGTCAGCACAGCACAGGCCCGAGCTTTCCGTCCTTGTTCAACAGAGCCTTGGGAATAGTGTCTAATGTTGGGTAGAGAGAGGGGCAGCTGGGAAGCCTGAGAAGGGACACTGGGGACTAAGCCACCTGCTCGGCAGCTCCCCTGGGCTTTAGGATGCGCCTGCGCTCTGTATTCGCCCATGTAAGTCCCCTCCCCTTGATGACAGATGCTGCAGGGCACACCTGACTTTGTGGCAAGGTCAGACAGCTCTCAGCTCTTATCATATTGTCCCCAGGTGCCTTGCTGGGCTCTTAGTCTCCCCCCAGCCCACCAGCTTACCAAAGGCATGGACTGCTTCTCAGAAACAGGGCAGTGGCTTGCAGCAGAGCTCAGCAATGCACTGAAGCCTGGCTCTGGAGCCCAGCTTTGCCTCCTGGGGCTTGCCCCAGGCTCAGTAAGGGCATTTCAATATGCTGTAGACACTCAGGCCTCAGATGGTTCCAGCAGGTTTTGGAGAGACTGCTGTGCATGAGCACAGGGGCTGCTGGTCACCCCCACCATCCAGGACCCCCAGGAACAGAGCTGATCTCTCAGGAGGGGCTGCTCCATGCCTGGCTCAGAGCATGAGTACAGATCACCTGAGGGCCTGGACTCTTCTGCCCACAGCCCTCCAGCCCCAAATATCCCGAGTTCCTCCCGCGCTCACTGCGCCCAGATGATTATAATGGGCTCCTGATTTCCTTGAGACTTACAAGAGGAAATAAAATGCAGTGTTCTTAAACTTGAGTGTGCAACAGAATCCTCCAGGCGGGAATTTGTTTAAAAGAGAACTATCTGGGTTCCACATCTGGAGGGTCTAATTGAGCAGAGCTGAGGTGTTACCCTGGAATATCATTTTATTTTTAATTAACTCATAATAGTGGGGACTGAATCCCGGGGCACTCTACCACTGTGCTATATCCCCAGTCCTTTTTATTTTCTATTTTGAGACAAGGTCTAAAGTTGCTTAGGGGCCTTGAACTTGTGATCTTTCTCTCTCAGCCTCCCAAGTTGCTGGGATTACAGGCATGTGTCACTGTGTGGAATATGCATTTTAAACAGGCTTCCTACTTCCTGGTTCTGATTCAGGTAATTTGCCATCTACACTCTGAGAAATATTGGAAGAATACTTCAGGGTCAGTAAGTCTGGATCCAGATCCAAGAACTACTCCTGAATTAATATAAATTCATTTCAGCTGTGACAGATGGACACCTGAAATAGCAGGGCCATAAATAACATAGAAATTTATTTCTCTCATTTAAATGTCTAGGAATACAGTCTAGGGTGATAATGTTACACTCATTAGGGACCCAGACTTTTTCTGTTTTGTTCCTGAATCCTTCACTTTCCACTTTTACCTCCTGATCCAAAACAGCTGCTCTAGTTCCAACCATCATGCCTTCATTTCATCCAGCAGAAAAGAGGAGAAAAATTCCTGGAAGTTGAATTTACCACACTTCTTTATAATCCATTTGCCAGAATTTAATCATTTCAGACAGATCTATTGCAAGGGAGGTGTGAAAATGTAGTTTATCTGTTTGTAAATGGTGATTTAAGGCACAGAAAGTGTTTGAAATAACTGAGAGAGAGAAGTGATGCAAGCTAAAGATAAAATCAGCTAATATCAACCATACACTTAAATAAATGCCAATTACTGTACTAAGACTTTCTGTGTAACCATGAATTTAATTCTTCCAACAATCCTGTAAGGTAGGTTTTACTATTCTAGAATAGGATGCACACACCCCTAAACCGCACTGATTGAAAGATTAGCTTTGCCTGGTTACTCCCTGAATAACTCAGAGTGAGTTCTTTGCTGACAAAAGGGAATAAGAAACCAGGCACGGTGGCGCATGCCTGTAATCCCAGCGGCTTGGGAGGCTGAGGCAGGAGGACTGAGAGTTCAAAGTCAGCCTCAGCAAAAGGCGAGGCACTAAGCAACTCAGTGAGACCCTGTCTCTAAATAAAACACAAAATAGGGCTGGGGATGTGGCTCAGTGGCTCAGTGCCCCTGAGTTCAATCCCTGGTACCAAAAAAAAAAAAAAAAAAGTGTGTGGGGGTAGGAAAACCATACTTAGTTCAGACCAGGCATTGTTCACCCCCAGATTTGAGGATGTTACCCCCAACACCTTGACAGAGTCAGGCCCTGTCAGCCAGCAGAAAGTGGTTCATGTTGCCCTGATATCTACAAACAAAGTGTCAGCAAGGGTGCCCTGTGGTCATTTGAAACCTATACGTTCTCTATACACTTCTGTTAGTTCTCAGGGCACTTGTAGTTCTTGTGTCTTGCTTCTGCTAAATTCTTACGTCTGTGGGTGTTTGGGACCTGGAGGTACAGTTGCTGGGCTCTGGCACTTCCAGTGGGTCTGTGTCCAGACACAGTGCCAGACACAAAGTGGATGCTCAATAATTGCTTGCTGAATGATAATGATAACCATCATTGAGCAAGTGCCTCCATGTGCCCAGCCCTGAGCTAAGAGCTCTACATAGATAATGCCATTTGGCCCTGACTACTGCTATACCTTCATTTTACCATTAATGAAACAGACTCACAAAAATTAGAGACTTGCTACAGCTGTGAGGGGCAGAACTGGGCTTTGAAGCTGCAAACTTGAACCACGCTCACGTGTCTACACCCCTCAAGGGCCTCCCTCCTCACACGCATGCGCAGCACAGAAGCAAGTGGTCCTGAGAACTACAGAGCCTGCCTGGGCTTCATGGGCTAAAAACAAACAGGCCAAGTTTTGTCTGGATTTCTGAGGTTTCAAACCACTGCCAGAAATGCTCTTCCAGAGCCTTCTAGTTCCTGCGCCCAGCTCCCTAACACTCCCTGCCCCCAGCGGCTGTGCAGTGCAGAACGCAGGCTGCTTCCATGGGGCAGAGCGAGGTGCTCACGCCTTTTGCGCAGCTGGGAATTAGGCACAATTTCCAGAAAAGCAGCATAGTGGCCGGTAGAGACTGGACTGCAGCCCGCCACTCCAGCTGTGTGGCCTTGGCCCATCTAGCAGGGATTTAAGTTCACACAGGTCACTACGAGCTCTTAGGAAGTGACCAGTGCCCCACCAGCATCCCAGCGCCAGCTCTTGATTTGAGCTTGAAGCTACCACTAGAAATGCAGAGGCCAACCACCCTGGACAGGGCTGCATCGGCCCTTCCTCCTTCTTATAAATAATAAAACTGGTTTTTATACACATAGTCAGCTATAGATAAAAATTTAGATTAAAAAAAAATTGCCTAAGACTGGGAATGTAGTTCGGAGGTACAGCACTTGCTTGACAGGTGCAAGGTCCTGAGTTTCATTCCCAGCACAGAAAAGGAAAAAAAAATGCCAAAAGAAATCACCTAGCCAGGTTTCACACCAATTGTCCCAGCTACTCAGGAGGCTGAGGCAGGACCCAGCCTTGAACTCTTGAACCCAAGAGTTCGAGGACAGCCTGAGCAGCACAGCAAGACCTGTTTCAAAAATAATAATAGAAAAAATTATTATTCAGCTTTTAAAATAAATCGCTCACAGTTCCAGTCTCCAAAGATCATCTTTCTAGTCTGCTTAATAGTGTCATAGTGGGGCTGGGATTGTAGCTCAGCGGTAAAGCGCTTGCCTGGCATGCGTGAGGCCCTGGGTTCGATCCTCAGCACCACATACAAAGCAATAAAATAAAGACATTGTGTCCATCTATAACTAAAAAAATATTTAAAAAAAAAAAAAAATAGTGTCATAGTGATTTGGCACTATTTGTTTCTTTCCCAAAAGGTGCCAGATTTGTGGCTCCCTCACCCCGTCAGCATCTGCCATTGAGTCACCCTGGTCCCTGTTACCGGGGCTCTGGGTTTGCTAAGAGAGTGATGTGTCAGAAACCAGGAAAAGAGGCTGAAGAAAAGCCTCACAAGTGCACCGGGCTTATCCTCAACCTTATGAACAAAGCATTTCAGAAACATTTAAGAGGAGATTCAGAGCTGCCACTGGCTGTCCAAAACCTTTCAATAGCGGCCTATTGTGCTTAGCAAAAGACTGAGATCTCAGCTGGGCACGGTGGTGCACGCCTGTAATCCCTGCACTTTGGGAGGCTGAGATAGGAAAATCACGAGTTCAAAACCAGCCTCAGAAATGGCAAGGTGCTAAGCAACTCAGTGAGACCCTGTCTCTACATAAAACACAAAATAGAGCTGGGGATGTGGCTCAGTGGTCGAGTACCCCTGAGTTCAATCCCTGGTACCAAAAAAAAAAAAAAGACAGATCTCTAACCAGCCTGCCATGCCTATGTCCCAGACGAGGATCTGAGCCCTGGCCTCTGTACACTCTAAGACTTTTGTCGTGGTAAATTATGGAGGCTGGCCTTGAACTGGTGATCCTCCTCCCTCAGACTCCTGAGTAGCTGGGATTACAGGTGTGTGCCACTGAGTCCAACAAGCTATATGAACTTTGGACATGTTGTTCAAACCTGTCTCAGTTTCCTCATCTGTAAAACTGGAATACCTAGACCTACCTTCTGTTACAAGGGTAAAATATGCTTTGAGGTGCTCAGAACTAGGCTTGACCTGAGGAAGGCCTTGAAAAATATTAGCTGCTCTTACTGTTATTCATCTCCTTGCTGTCTACCTTAGGACACACATCCCAGAAGCCTGATTACAGAGTCCCCACTTCTAACCCCTCTGCTACACAACTTCTGACAGCCTCCAAAGGCAGAGGATAGAGCAAAGCTTCTCCTCAGATGTCTTTCTTGTTTTGAGGGGTGGGGATCTTTCCAGAACCCCCTTCTGTCTTCACGGACCAGAACAGGTTCAAGACCCACTAGTCAGCCTAATGAATTATTGCAGAGATAATGGGAACGCCTTAATTACACAACACCTGAACAAAATCAGGCTTCAGTTAGCATAGACAAGTGGGTCTTGAACTGCAGGTGCATCCGAATCACCTGAGGGTTTGTTAAAATACAGATTTGTGGGCTCTACCCTAGAAGCTCAATTGAACAGGTCTGAGGGGGATCTTGCATTGCTCACAAGTGTCCTGATGCTGCTGGTCCAGGGACCACACTTTTGAGAATCCTGGCATGGAAGAGGGCCAAAGCTGTAACCCAGGCTCCAGCGGCAGGCTCCACCCCTAGAGAATGGAAAAAGGCACATGGCCACTGAGGTCTCCGCCAGCTCTCAGGGTTTGTGCACTCGGAATTGCAATTGCGTTCCTGCATCTGCTGCATTCTGGAAGCTACTGCCTTTATTTCTGCCCTGGAGTTGACCCAAATGCAGACTGAGAACTGGAGAACATTTCTCCCTGATCCCAGAGAAACCTCAGGTGCAGGGCTACAGGGTGAGATATAGTGTGAGCTGTAGCGTGAGCTGTGGCGTGAGCAGGATTTTACTCAAGACACAGCACACAAGAGAGAAGAGCAGAGGACACATTCCTGCTCTTAAAAGCCCTGAGGCAGCCCCATAGCAGGCTCACCTGCCCTTCACTCCCTCCTGTCCTTTCTTGCACGGGGCTCCCTCCTCCCTGCCCTGAGCAACCGAACAGCTCAGCTCCCTCTGGCCCCTCCTCTACCTGTGGCCAGACCCTCTGGCAGAGGGAGCAGGCCAGGAAAGTTGTGGGAATGCTCCTGTTAAGGACACTGAGGGAGACGAGGGAGACGTGCTCCTTATCTGAGCAAAGCCCAGCACAAGAGCTTTGGGAGTGCCAGGGGCCAGCGCCTGAGGGCGACGGCATTGGTGGGGACTGACTGAGCTTCAGGCAGGAGCAAGCCTACTCCTGAGTCTAGAAAGGGTTAACAGCTTCTGCAAAAGCAGGCAGAGTTTCCTCCCCCTCTCTTTCAGCTCCCCAGAACCTCACACCAGGCTCCTAAAAGGAATCCCTGAGTCTTCTGAGCCTCTGGGGCCAAGAGCCTGCTGGCCAGGCAACCCCTCAAAGAGTCCAGAGGCACCAGTTTTGGGGACTGGAATTCTAAACTCAAGGAGGACAATTCCTTTCTAGTGCCCTGAGATTTATCTTCTCGGGTTCTGCAAAAGTGACTGTGTCCTTCTCTGTGACCCTCCCAGGGACTATGAGGGGTTAGGCTGGCCCCACAGAGGGAGGGCCCCCTTGGCTGCCTCTTATTCTGAAATGTGAATTTCCGGAGCTCCTAGAGGATTCCAGACAGCTGTTATTCACAGCCACAGCTTCCTCCTAAGGAGAGCAGATCCTGCTTCATTAAGTAACAGGCCCTTTTGTTCTAAGCCCCTATTGGTTTGGGCCTGGCATAGGCAGCCTAGCAGCATGAATTTGGAAGGGGAGGGAGGGCTGGCAAGAGCCCAATTACTGGCATCACACGTGAGAGCTGGAAGACCCCCAGAGCATGGGGGTGGCCTGCAGACGCCGAAGGGAGGAGGGAAGGTAGAAGGGCAGCCACAGATGGAAGCCAAGGGCTCTGCGGGGGTGGGGTGCAGGATGAATGAGGAACCAGCTTTGAAGGACAGGGATGTCCCAGTACATCTTTCAACTGTGTGCGGGCACCTCTATAACTCTTCCTGAGGCCTATAAATCTCCAGTGAAATTCTGCTCACAGAGCAACCTAGTATGCATGGTTTCTTGGGAGAAGAAATGGCTGCATCCTACGTGTGAGTCAATTCCAGGGCAGAAATAATAGGAACAGCTGCTAGAATTCAGCCAAAGCAGAAAACCAGAGTCACACAATTGGAAGCCTGAGAATCTGCAGAAGTCTTGTAGAGAGTGAGGGATGGGGTCTAAGCCAATCTTCTTTTAATCCCAGTGGGCTGGCCACTCTAGCTAACCTGGCTTCCACCATGGGGGAGTACACTTGCTTCCTTGCTAAAAAGAAGCCCATTTTGATCAGGTGAGAGGGAAGGCATCTACCTTGCTTGGGGGTGGGGTTTGAATGACTGGTCAAAGATGATTACATTTGCTCCTCCCCTTCTGCCAGTGATTGGGTGGGAGGTAGACATGTGACTTGTTCTAGCCAATGAAACAGAAGGGGGTATCTGCTGTGGCTACTGGGAAGAATTTTCCTAATAAAAGGAGAGGCATTTTAGGCTGAGCCCTTTCTGGGCCTTCCCTTCCCAGCTTTCTGTTTTTGTCAATACAGTAGAGCCATGCAAAGAGGGGCTGCACAGCAAACCCTCGGTTAAAAAACGCCTCTGTCTCTGCTGTGTTATCTAATGCAGGTTATCTGACCTTTCTGTTTCCTTCATCAGCAAAATGGAAATGATCATTGGATCCTTTTCGCAGGGTAGCTGTGCAGACCAAACCAGTGACTATTCCTAAAATGGTTAGATGGTTCTGGCACGTGGTATGCACTTGACAAAGAATAGCTGTTATTAGAATTTTGTTATCTGTGGGCACGATGCTGGGAGCCCCTGGAGCCATCTTTGAGCTGGGAAGGAGGACTTCACACCCAATGAGAGGGCAGAAAGAAGCAAGGGAACTATCGGTTCAAAGACAGACCGTCTGCTTCAAGATCTCTGAAGATAGGCTGTCAACTCTTTGTGGGTGGTACTGGGGACTGGGCCCAGGGGTGCTTTACCACTCAGCTTCATCCCCAGCCTTTTTTAATTTTTTGAGACAGGATCTCAGTTCTTGAGACTGGCCCTGAACTTGCGATCCTCTTGCCTCAGCCTCCGGTGTCACTGGCATTACAGGTGTGCACTGCCACACCCATATTGTACTATACTTTTATTTAACTGGAAATGTAGGTTCCTTTATACCAACATAACTACAAACACCTACATAATGCAATGTGCTGCAACATTGTAATGGCTATGAAGTCACCAGGTGATAGTAATTTTTCAGCTCCAGTTTAATCTTATGGGACCACCACCATAAATGCAGTCCATTATTGACCAAAATGTCATGACTATGTATAATCTGTCCTTCTTTAATAAAAGAACTGCTGGTCAGGCTCAGGGGCACATGCTATAATCCCAGCTACTCAGGAGGCTGAGGCAGGAGGATCACAAATTAGAGGCCACACACACAGACATACACACAAACTGCTGGATTTTAGCTGGATATGTGACTGCATTTCCCAGTCATCTTGAAACTAGGTGAAGCCATGTGTCCACGTTGTAGCAAAGGAATGTAAATAGAAGCGACGTGTGCCACTCTTGGGCTCTGCACATCCTGACCTCACTCTCCTCTCTTCATGCTGGCAGGAAGATAAGAGCTGGAGCACTCACCTTGGATCCAGAGAAGAGCTGATCTGATGTGGGCAGAGCTGCTTCACTGTTCCTGACCCACCTGCCTGTGACCTCCTACACACAAGAAAAATAAACAATTCTGTCTAAGCTGCACTGATCTTGGATTGCTTCACTACAATAAATTTATTTGAGGTTTGCTATACTTTCGATGAGTGGTCCCCAAAGGTCCTTGTGTTAAAGGCCTGGTCCCCATGGTGGCACTATTAGGACAGGTAGAATCTTTTTTTTTTTTTTTAATATTTTACTTTTTAGGTGTAGAATATCTTTATTTTATTTTTATGTAGTGCTGAGGATCGAACCCAGTGCTTCATGCACGCTAGGCGAGCACGCTACCACTGCGCCATAACCCCAGCCCTAGGACAGACAGGTAGAATCTTTAGGAGGCGGGGCCTAGTGGGAAGTCCTTAAGTCAGTGAGGATGTGCCTCCAAGCAGGATTGCTGTACTCCAGTCCTGTCCTCTCTCTTCCACTTTTAGGCTCATGATGTAAGCAGTTTTTTGTTTGTTTGTTTATTTTTGGTACTGGAGATTGAACTCAGGGGTACTCACCACTGACCCACATCCCCAACCCTGTTTTGTGTTTTATGTAGAGACAAGGTCTCACTGAATTGCTTAGGGCCTCGCCATTGCTGAGGCTGGCTTTGAACTCCCCGATTCTCCTGTTTCAGCCTCCCAAAGTGCTGGGATTACAGGCGTGCGCCACTGCGCCCGGCTAGCAGTTTTGTTTTGTAGTTTTTGTTTCATTTTTGATACTGGGAATTGAATTCAGGTGTGCTCTACCACTAACTGACATCCCCCAGACTTTTTTCATTTTTCAATTTTTTTTTCGAGACAGGGTCTCCCTAAGTTCCTGAGGCTGGCCTTGAATTTGCAATCCTTCTGCCTCAGCCTCCCGAGTTGTCGGCATTCCAGGTGTGTGCCATTGTGCCTGGCTGATGTAAGCAGTTTTGGTTCGACCACATGCTCCTGAGGCGATGTGTCACCCTGCCAGGGGCCCAATGCAGTGAGGCCACCTGATCATGAACTGGAACCTCCAGAACTGAGAGCCAAAATAAACCTTTTCTCTTTATAAGTGAATTGCCTCAAGTGGTTCAGATGGTAATGGAAGCTAATACAAAGCTGCAGATTATCAGGAAGAAATAATGACACAGAAATACTGCTCGGTGATTATTACTGTGACCCTATATCAGCTGGATGCATAATAAACCACACAAAATTTAGGGTGGAAAACAGCAATTATTTCTCATGATTCTGTAGGTCAACTGCATTCTTCTACTGACTTTTCTAGGGCTTTTCTTGTGTGGCTACCTTCAGCTGAGGAATGAATGGCGGTGGGCTGTGTTAGCTGGGTCAGTGGGGGCTATGGGAGCTCCCACTCCATGTGGACTTTCATCCCCCAAGGAAGGTAGTCTAAACTAGGTTTCCACACAGTGGTTACAAGAAAGCAAGCCGTAAGCTGGAGCATTTGCCAGCAGCTGTCCTGTGGTCGCTGAGATCCCACTGGTCAAAGTCACAGGGCCAAATCCAGAGTCAACATGGGAGGGGCCTACAGAAGGACTGGATTCCAGGGGGCTTGATTCATGGGGCCATTTGAGTAACAATCAGCCTCACCCTATTACACACCATGAATTTTGGAAGCTCATTAAGGATAATTAGAAATCCCAGTGCAATGCTCATTAGGCCCATCTGTATGGGGACTAATAACCTCTCAGATTAGGAGCAGTTGAAATTCATTCCCTTTTTTGGTTATTCATCACCTAGCTACAAAAAGAAGTTTGGGGTTGTTTATGTTAATACAAGAGTTTTCAATGATAAAATGAAAAATAAGTGTTGGAGAGAATCAACACAGAAAGAAAATGAAGGGGGCTGGGGCTGGGGCTCAGTGGTAGAGCACTTGCCTCGCAAGTGTGAGGCACTGGGTTCCATCCTCAGCACCACATAAAAATACATAAATAAGGCTATTGTGTCCATCTACAACTAAAAAAAAATATTAGAAAGAAAGAAAATGAAGGTAGGGAAAAAAGAAAAGATAGTATCATGAGGAGAGTTTTTTGTTTGTTTTGGTACCTGGGATTGAACTCAGGGACACTGGACCACTGAGCCACATCCCCAGCCCTATTTTGTGTTTTATGTAGAGACAGGGTCTCACTGAGTTGCTTAGCGCCTCGCCATTGCTGAGGCTGGCTTTGAACTCGCGATTCTCCTGTCTCAGCCTCCCAAAGTGCTGGGATTACAGGCATGTGTCACTGCACCCGGCTTCGAGGAGAGTTAGGACAGAAGTTGTCCAGGGGCCAGTCTCCTGCTGGGAGAGGGACATGGGATTGATGGAGAGTGCTGGGATAAGGCTAGGGAGATGGTCAGGGGATGGTGAAGGGGATGGGGGGCCAAGACATGGCCTCCCAGAGAGCTATGGTGCCTTGTGGAACTTCAAGGGACTGAGATGAGGCCGCCTCTGAAGCACTTTCATTTGTGGTCCTTGGCCTTTGCTGTCCATTAGGCTCACCCAGGGAGCAGGCTTCAATACAGATTCCTAGGCCTGGTCCCTAGAAACTGATGCCCAACATACCTTCTGGGTGATTCCAAAGCAGGTGGTCTTTGAACTATATTTTATTTATTTGTTTGTTGGTTTATTTATTGGTATCAGAGGTTGAACCCAAGGGCACTTAACCATTGAGACATCCATATCCCATCCCTTTTTAAAAATAGTTTATTTAGAGACAGGATCTCACTGAGTTGCCTAGGGCCTTGCTAAATTGCTGAGGCTAGCCTTGAACTCATGATCCTCCTGCCTCAACCTCTTGAGCTACTGGGATTACAAGTGTGTGCCACCTTGCCAGGCTTGAACTACATTTTTTTAAATATATAAGATGTTGAGGGGCCTTTATTTTATTCATTTATATACGGTGCTGAGAATCGAGCCTCACACATGCTAGGCAAGTAAGTGCTCTACCATTGAACCACAATCCCAGCCCCTTGAACTACATTTTAAATGACTTTGGAATCCCTAAATGACTTCGACAATCTGGGAAGGATGTCCACGAAGAAAGAAAAAGTGAGAGGAAAGATTCTTGAATTGAATGACTCTCAGAGTCCCAGGAAGATTCTAGAAAGAGGGACGAATGTTTTGAGTTTTGTTTATTTTTTGTTTGGTTTTTTTTGTACTATAGATTGAAGCCATGGGGCCCTTTACCACTGAGCTACATCCCTAACCCTTTTTAATCTTTTGAGACTGGGTTTTGCTAAATTGCAAGGCTATCCTTAAACCTGCGATCCTCCTGCCTCAGCCTCCTGAGTTGCTGGGATTACAGGTGTGCGTCACTGTGTTAAGCAAGAGTGTACTCTCGAAGTGTCCTGATCTTTGATACTCTGTGGTGCACAGAACAATCCTCTTCCTCCATGAATCTCAGCAATATTTCCTGCCTTAAGACCTGCCCGCCCCGCAGACACCACCATAGCTGTAGTTCCACACCTTCCTTGGCAGGGACAATCGCATTCTGCCAGAAATTGGAGCGCAGACTGGTGTCTCTAGTGCCATATCCAGCTGTGCTGCGTAGGGAGAGCCCATGAACCCCAGCTGTCCAGGTCCACAGCACTGCGCTGGTCCCTGTCCTTCCTGGATGTTGACTCTTCAACTTCCCTGTGACACCTTCTGGCATCCTTCCACTAAATCTGTTTTTAGCTGAGTTGGCTTCTGTCACTGCTTCCAAAAGAACCTTCACTGCAGCAAGCTTGCAGAGTAGGATGGGAACAGAGCTAGTGCACCTGAGGTTGTCCCTAGTGTCTCACACTGGGCTGTCCCTGAGCAATGGGCCCATTTAATCCGTGTCCTGAGGAAACCATGAGATGCTAACAAAGGCTGTTGTTGGAACAGCTGTGGCACCTGGGAAGATACCTCTGTGCTGCAGTTGGAACTCTGCTGAGCCTCAGGAAGTACAGATGAGCAGGGGCAGAGGAGGAAGTGAGCCATTAGGAGATTGGTGGGTTCTGCACTGGGTGTCATCCTCGTTCTCTTTAACAGAGTCCATTTATAGCGTAGAAGTGATGCTTAAGGTCACTTAATAATTCTAGGAGGCAGGGAAAGTGCAGGGTATGAAGTTCATATTTCTGGAGATTTAACTGAAAGCTAGTGTGGTAGCCAGTATCCAAGATGGCTTCAGCCATCCCTACCTCCTGATAGTCACGCCCCTGTGTGGTCTCCTGTACATTCGTGTTGGCCTGGACTGGGATGTACCTCAGTGGTAGAACCTTGACCTGGTATGTGCAAGGCTGTGGGTCCGATTCCCAGCACCACAAAAAAATAATATTAATGGCAATATTAATACGGCTGACATGGTTGACCAATAGGATACAGCAGGAATGAAGGCACATGAATTTCAAGGCTAGGTCATAAAAGATATTGCTGTTTGAACATATCTTGGATCACCTTTAGGGGGAACCAGCCTCCATGCTGTGAGCACATACAAGCCTTGTGGAGACGCATGCAAGGTGAGGAACTGAGGCCACCTGCTGTCAGCCAGCACCATGGGAGTGAGCTACCTTCAAAGCAGCCCCAGCGAAGCCTTCAGATGATGGTAATCCCAACTGATGACCGTAACTTCACAAGAGACCCTGAACCACCCAGTTAAGCTGGCCCTGGCTTCCTGCTCCACAGAAGCTGAGTGGGGGAATAAATAAGTATTGTTTTAGGCTGCACAGTTTAGGGTAGTTGGTGCCCTAGCAACAGATAATTAATACATCTGAGGATGACATGCTAGACTTGTCCCATCTCCAGAAAGTAGTCACCGAGAGCATGGTGAGATAAAGCTGTGTGGGCCAGATTTGCCACAGTGCACTTCAGGCACCAACTGCAGCCATGCCTGCTCCCCCGGCTTCTCTTACATTGGGGAGAGAAGGAGGGGAAGCCATTTTGGAATCTGAGGGAAGGAGCCCAAACCACTAGAAAAAGCTGCTGACTTCCATGTTCTTTCCCAGTGTATCCTGCTTCATCTTTTTGAGAGCTAAAATAAGTTCAGAATCTCCCTGGTATTCAAAATACTAGGATTCCTGAGTGCCCATCCTATTGACGGTGAGAAGTCCACCTTTTCTCCTCCTGAGTAGGCCCAAGAACTCCAGCATGTTTATCAGTTCAAAGAAGCCATCTTGGTTAGTTTTTCCTGGAAAAGGGGAAAACTAGAAAATCTCCTCTAGACCACTGAGGGATCCAGCCTTCCTCAGAACCAGAAGTTCCAGCAGTTTCTCAGAGCACATATTTCAGGAAATGAGATATTGTCTTTGCAAAACACCCAGGGGACCTGTCCTGAAGGAATAACTCAGGGATGTCCTATTTAGAAAAAAGAAGCCAGGCCATGGTACAAACTATCTTTCAACTAATGAGCTACATCCCCAGTCCTTTTAAAGTTGTTTTGTTTTGTTTAATTCTGAGACAGGGTCATTAAGTTGCCCAGGCTGTCCTCAAATTTGAGGACTGTCCTGCCTCCAGAGTACCTGGGATTACCGGCTTGTGCCACAACAACCAGCTCAAGCTGTCCTTCAGGAAAGCTGAGTGGGCTATGTGCTTCCCTAGAGAAAAGAGACTCCCAAGTTGTGTTAATTGCATGGAGACTCCTGGATGGACCGCCATTTCCCTCAGGGAAAGACAGGCTCTGTGTTTCTGGTTTTCTCCTTCGCCTACCTCCCTGTTTTCCTCATGCTTTTCAGCTCATTGTCTACTCCTGGTCTGCTGAAACTCCCTGCTACCTCCCAGCTCCCAGGCCTGGAATTCCCTCTGGTGTGGCTCAGCATTTGCCACAGAGCCACCTGCTGGTGGGAACCAATTCCAGCCAGCTCCCGCCACAGTTGGGCGACTATCACCTAGATGAGGAAGGGAATGGTGGGAGAAGGGAGACCAGGCTGTCTTCAGATGACTTGCCCCTTCAGGTGCATCCCGATCCTTCTGAGGGTCAGTCAAGAAAACATATGGATGCCTTGGAAAGGGTCAATGATTCCTGAGTGTCTGTCCTTCCAGAGGAGAGCTGGGCATCTGCTAGGTGACCTTCAATGATACACTGATTTTTTTTTTTTTTTTTGGTACTGGGGATTGAACTCAGGGGCACTCAACCACTGAGCCACATCCCCAGCCCTATTTTGTGTTTTATGTAGAGACAGGGTCTCACTGAGTTGCTTAGCGCCTCGCCACTGAGCCACATCCCCAGCCCTATTTTGTGTTTTATGTAGAGACAGGGTCTCACTGAGTTGCTTAGTGCCTCGCCGTTGCTGAGGCTGGCTTTGAACTAGCGATTCTCCTGTCTCAGCCTCCCTAAGTGCTGGGATTATAGGCTTGCGCCACTGTGCCTGGCTGATACACTGATTCTTTTTTTTTTTTTAATATTTATTTTTTGATTGTAAGTGGACAGAATATCTTTATTTTATTTTTTTTTTATTTTTTATTTTTTTAAATTTTTTTGTAGATGGACACAATGTCTTTATTTTATTGCTCTGTATATGGTGCTGAGGATCGAACCCAAGGCCTCACGCATGCGAGGCAAGCGCTCTACCGCTGAGCCACAATCCCAGCCCCTCTTTATTTTATTTTTATGTGGTGCTGAGGATCGAACCCAGTGCCTCACGCGTGCTAGGCGAGCACGCTACCACTGCGCCACAACCCCAGTCCCTGATACACTGATTCTTTAGGGATGCATTCTTTTTTTTTTTTTTAGAAATTTTTAAAATATCTTTATTTTATTTATTTTTATGTGGTGCTGAGGATCGAACCCAGTGCCTCACGCATGCGAGGCAAGCGCTCTACCACTGAGCCACAATCCCAGCCCCAGGGATGCATTCTTGATCATCTTTCACTGACTTTATAACTTTGTATAGATAGAGGCAATGAGTAGAAAACATCATAATGCAAATAATTCCTTTATATCACCTTTATATCATGCAAAGGAATTTTGTTCAGTAGAGAATGCAAATAAATTGTTTAATATTTTGCTGCTTCCTGTTAATCAGTGAGTTCAAGAAAATCTTTGACACACTTTTTGTTAGTTTGTTTTTGGCTGAGTGTCATAATTTTACCTTTTTTGTGAAAATTATACTTGAGGCCAGGGTTGGTGGCACATGCCTGTAATCCCAGCGGCTCCGGAGGCTGAGTCAGGAGGATTGCAAGTTCAAAGCCAGCCTCAGCAACGAGGCTTAGTGAGGCCCTAAGCAACTTGGCAAGACCCTGCTTCTAAATAAAATACAAAAAAGGGCTGGAGATGTGGTTCAGTGGTTCAATTCCTAGTACCGTGCCCCCCCCCCAAAAAAAAAAGAAAAAGAAAAAGAAAATTATACTTGAGCAGGTCCATGGTCCCTAAGGAATCTACAGAGTCTCTCACAACTTCTTACTCCCAAACCTGTTCAAGTGGGATCAGCAAATATTTCCTCAGGGTCCTCAGTGTCCAGACCCAGCCCCGTCCTCTGGGCTGCCAGCTCCTGAGGGCAAGGGTCAAATCTGGTTCTCTCTGGAACTGCAGAGCTCCATAGATGCTGTTGAGTGAGTTTATGGATATACTGAATTTAGACCACACCGCACTAAGGACAGTAGAGCCACGGGGACAGAAAGGGCAGTTCTTGCACATTGTGTGACGCTTCTGAGCCTGGTCTCTGCCTCTATGAAACCAGGGTAACGTTTCCAACCCCCAAGTGGGAAGGTGGACTCAATTAACACCTCCATTTCTCTCTTTTAGTTTCTATTCCCACCTCCCACCCCACCCTCAGGAATGTAAGGACAGGAACAGGGTCATTTCCTCTGTCTTCCCTGTAAGGCCTGTAGGAAGTGTTCAGTTAAGGACACCTGCCTGGCTCCTGATCCAGAAAGGGAGGAGAAAGTGGAGCAGAGGCCTGTTGCAGGAGGAATGGGGTCCGCTCAGCTTGGGTTCCAGTGCTGGGGGGGAGCGTGAGGAGCTGGGTGCTTGAACCCTTGAAGACAAACTGAAGGGAGGGAGAGAGGCTGGAAGTACCTGGATTTCAAGCAGATCCAAGTGCCAGCCCGGCCCAACGTGTCCCTCACCAGAGGAGCCTGCCTGATTCTTTGGCCCCTGCTCCTCAGGACTTCCTCTCAGAATTGCTGGTTGAGTCCCACATTCCTGGGATTCAGGCGTCATCTTGTGGCCATTCCTGGAACTTCTCACACAAGGCTGAGCTGGGACCAGAGGTTCAAGGGCAAAGGGAGCCAGGCCAGTTCTCCAGTTGTCTGGTCTTGCCGCCTCCTCTTCCCCACCCTCTCCTTTCCTTTCATATTTTTTTCAGTGCTGGAGATTGAACTCAGGGCCTCGTGCATGCTAGGGAAGTGCTCTACCACTGAGCCACACCCTCAGACCTCCTTCCATTTATTGAGCACTGATTGTATGTGCTTTAGTACGTTTATTTCTTGGATCAGCATTAAAGGGCTGGTAATACGTGCCAGGTGTGGTAGTGCATGCCTGAAATCCCAGCAACCCAGAAAGCTGAGGCAGGAGGATCACAGATTTGAGGCCGGCTTTAGCAAGTGGGTGAGGCCCTAAGCAATTTAGTGAGGTCCTGTCTCAAAATTAAAAAATAAAAAGGACTGGAGATATAGCTCAGTACCCCTGAGTTTAATCCTCAATACCAAAAATAAACAAATAACTGGTCATACTTAATACCATTTACAGATGCAGAAAAGAAAACACAGGGGAATAAAAGAGATTTCCAGCTGGGCACGGTGGCGCACGCCTGTAATCCCAGCACTTAGGGAGGCTGAGACAGGAGAATCGCGAGTTCAAAGCCAGCCTCAGCAACAGCGAGGCACTAAGCAACTCAGTGAGACCCTGTCTCTACATAAAACACAAAATAGGGGTGGGGATGTGGCTCAGTGGTCGAGTGCCCCTGAGTTCAATCCCCAGTGCCAAAAAAAGAAAAAGAGAGAGATTTCCCAAGTCCTCACAACTGGGAAGTGAGCCAGAATAGCTTTTCTCTGCACAGGAGAGGGAGTGAGGCAGTTAGTCCTGCCCCTTAACAGCCAGCTGAGCTTGGGGCCATTTAGCTCAAATTCAAATGTTTCTGGTCCTGATCCTGTGATTCCCTGAACTGGGCATTGGACTCCTGTAATCCTGTCTCAGTCCCCTTCATAGCACTTACTACTTGGCCTTGTTTGCTTGTTCAGTGTCTATCTCCCACCCAAGATGTGGGCTTCCTAAGGGCAGGAACCTTGCCTGTGTTCTTCACTGCTCTGACACAAGAGTTCAAAATGCATTTCAGGAGACATAATAGGTG
Organism: Xerus rutilus; assembly: GCA_028644305.1. Lineage (NCBI taxonomy): Eukaryota > Metazoa > Chordata > Mammalia > Rodentia > Sciuridae > Xerus > Xerus rutilus. The sequence continues at coordinate 17,387,986 of CM053400.1, read as the reverse complement.
TTCAACAAACATTTACGAATGAACTAATCAATGAATGAATACAAGATATAAAGCATGCAGGGCGTGGTGGCACATGCCTGTAATTCCAGCTACTGGGAAGGCTGAGGGAGGAGGATCGCAGATTTGAGATCAGCCTTAGTAATTTAGCAAGAGCCTGCCTCAAAAACAAAATTTAAGAAAAGGGGAATTGGAGCCGGGGGTGGTGGCGCAAGCCTGTAATCCCAGCACTTAGGGAGACTGAGACAGGAGAATCGCGAGTTCAAAGCCAGCCTCAGCAATGGCGAGGCGCTGAGCAACTCAGTGAGACCCTGTCTCTACATAAAACACAAAATAGGGCTGGGGATGTGGCTCAGTGGTCGAGTGCCCCTGAGTTCAATCCCCAGTACCAAAAAAAAAAGAAAAGGGGAATTGGGGGTGTTGCTCAATGGTCGAGCACTTGCCTAGCATGTACAAGGCCCTGCATTCAATCCCAGCACCACAAAACTGATTGATTGATTGATTTTAAAAATGAAAAAAGAGTTGCAGGTATAACTCAGTGGTAGAATGCTTGCCTAACAAATGCGAGGCCCTAGTTCCATCCTCAGCATTGCAAAGCAGAAGCAAACAAAAAGATGCAAGAAGTTCAGTCTAATGAAGGGGACAGATTGGTGCAGGACAGATATGGTTTGTACCCCCACCTGATTTCCCACACACCTCTACCGCCCTCAGTGCTTTGCAAGAGGAAAACAGGAGCTTCCGGACCCCAGATGGGGTCCTTCGGGGCAGGCTTACTGGAGAAGACAACTCAGCAGAGCTGAGACCCATAAAGAAAGGTAGAGGAGATGCTCCAGAGATTGGCCAGGGCAGGAGCAGGGAGACTTACATGCTGAGCAGCGGGACTCCTGAGCTTCAAGGAGGAACATAAAAGGAAAGAGATGTCCACAGGGCCTTAATCGGGTGAATCATAAAAATCAGATCCCTCCCTTGACCACGCCGTGAGCTCCTCGTGCACAGATGAGCACGATATGAGGACGCACAGAGGTGGACCCAGGGCCTGGGGCGCAGAAACCTGTGTCTCCCTGACGGTTTACCCCAACGCCCCAAGCACTTTGAGAACATGGCCACCAGGGGCCAGTAGTGGGCCCCAGGGAAAGATGGGGACTTCAGCAGCAGCTGTCCAACTGGTTTAAATCACTGCCTCTGAGACAGCAGCCCCAGACTTGGAGCCTAATCACCCAATCCCCTCAGGGCAATTCAGCCAAGACCGATGAGCACCCGCACTGCAACCTCACTTGGAGGGCAGCTTGACATTGCCAGAACTCATCCTCCCCCATAAGTGTTTATTAAGCACCTACTATGCTCCAGCACTCGGAAGCCCTGGGAAATGGCAGACAAACCAATATAGTGTGGGGATGGTGTATGAGTTCCTCAAAAAATTCTTAAAGATAGGAAGGAGGGGAAGTTAGGGAGAATGGTTTACAATTTTAAATAGGACAGCCTAGGAAGGCCTCCTTTGACTAGAAGCCAGACAATGAGGTGGAGCAAGCCAAGAGGACCTCTGAGGGAAGAGTGTCTCAGGCAGAGGGGACAGTGAGTGCAAAGGCCCTGGGGCAAGACTGCCTGCCCAAGACTCAAGGAGAAGCAAAGAAACCTGGGAGAGGACTGAGTCAGGGGAAGTGGGTCAGGGAGTTGTTTAGTAAAGCAAGGAGGGGGCCCGGGGGGAATATAGTAGTATAGGCCATTCGATGCCCAAAGGAGGATGTGACATGTGGTGACAGAGATGCACAATGGGAGAGAAGCATGGAACCGCTCATCAGACAACTCTGAATTTGTGCCTCATTACCCAACCACACCTCCTACAGTGCACTATGAATTAATATTTTCTATAAATCCTGTAATTATGTTGTGAATAGCACAATTATATTGCATTGCGTTTTTTTGTGTTAAAAGCATTCATTTGTTAAATGTAAACATTTAAAATGTACCGTGTTTTCTACAATCTTTATAAGTTTTTTATTTAATATGCTGGAAACCTTAAATCAGAAGCAGCAGGGGCTTTTTTCACTTCCAAGAGGCCCCGAGGGGAGGATCTCCACTCACACTCACACAGCCTCCCGCAATCACACTCACGTCCACACTTACCCACCCACCGTGGCAGAACAGAGCCCAGGGCTGGGAGGCAGAGACCTCCCTTGCCAACTGGGAGTGACCTTGGGCAGGTCACTGCAGCATCTTCCGCTCCCTGGCCTGACTTCACCCAGCTCTTGACAGTTCACACTGAGCACTTTCATCCTCAGAGGTGGATACAGTGTGGGTGACGTGTGTCCATTTTACAGGCAGGCAAACCAAGGCTCTGAGAAGTGCCTGCTCTCAGCTGCTGAGCGGGAATCTGGGGGAGACAGATGGAAGATGGGGAAGATTGAAATGAGGGGGCATGGGGCATATCTCCCTGGTAGAGTGTTTGCCTAGCATGTGCCAGGCCCTGGGCTCGATTCCCAGGACTGCAAAATAAATAAAGGAGAAGAGAGGGACAGGAGAGAATCAGTGCTAACTGGTAGACTGGGACCTCAGATATCTTGAGTGTGAATCTCTGCCCCACTGATTATCTTGAGTAAATTAATGAAGCTCCCTGAGCCTCCACTTACAAATCTTAGTATGGGAATAATGGTAGTTCCCACCTCATGATTTTGTTGTGCAGATTAAATTAGGTAGTAGGGGTGAAATTGCTGTACTGATTATGATGATTGTTATTTTTCGGTCTTACTGTGAGTCTCATGATCCTGCAGTGAGGGGTGGGGAGGCTGCTCAGATTATACCCTGCTGGGCCACATGGGGCTGAGGCTCTTACTGTGTGGCTTCCTCTGCCTGCCTAGACAGTAGTTATTTTACAATTATCACTGTCCCACCTTCCCGGTCACAGGCCTTGCAGTTTTCAAAGGGCTTTCATTTGCTCGCCCCTCCCCCATTCATTCCTGCAGCATTCTCTCCTGGGTAAAGCCAGGAGACAGGTTCCATCCCTGCCCCAGAGAGCTGGTGACACGGAGTAGCTTACCACACACATCAGAAGCTGGATTAAGGGCTAGGAGAGGAAAACACAGGGGGCCCCAATTCAGTCTCAGCAAACCTGCTGGGCATAGTCCAGCATAACCCTCACCCATTGCCTCAGAGGGAGACCCCAAATCAGAGAGGCCAGGCATCTGCCCAAGGGCACCAGTGACATGAGACAAAAGAACCAGGAGGCTAGCATGTCAGCTGACTCTGTGTCCTACCCAAGGTGGCTCAGGGAACAGAGGCCTCTGCCAAAGGGCCTCTGTCCCCCAATTGTGAGTCCTACAAATCTAGGAAGGGAGGAGCGTGCCCAAGCACTACATCCTTCCTAGGGGTAAAGGGGCTGCCTCAGGCCCTGAGGTTCTGAAAGGCAGTGTGGCTGTTCCCTCCTCATGGGCACCAGCCTCATGCGCACATTCTCTTTGGGCATAGCTGTTCCAAGCTTGGGCTCCTCCTGGGCTCCAGGCTGTGAGTGGAGAGGATTTCTCCCCAAGGAGGCCGTGCCAAACTGGCCTGGCCATGTGCCCACCTTCCAGCAGAGTGGGCTAGAGGCTAGCCTGGCTCCAAGTTGAATCCAGTAAGCCATTCTTTGGTAATCTGTGGTGGCCATGGACTCGGTTTAGCTACTAGCAAAGCCCTTGCCCTGCTCCTATCTCTGGATCCTCTCCAAAAACCTGGTGAGAGAGAAAAAGCATTGGGCATGAAGCTAGAAGGCAGGGTTGGAATTCCCACAGGGGCCATATCTTTCATTCAGTTATTCAACAAACATTCATGAAGCATCTATGGTATTCCAGGCAAAAGGCTAAACTCAGTGAGCTAACCAGACCAGACAAGGCCCTTGCCCTCCTAGACAGGAAGAAATCGAGGAATCACAAAGAAACTGGGTTCTGGCCGGGCGCGGTGGCTCACGCTTGTAATCCCAGCACTTAGGGAGGCTGAGACAGGAGAATCGCGAGTTCAAAGCCAGCCTCAGCAACGGCGAGGCGCTAAGCAACTCAGTGTTTTATGTCTCTACATAAAACACAAAATGGGGCTGGGGATGTGGCTCAGTGGTTGAGTGCCCCTGAGTTCAATCCCTGGTACCCCCCAAAAAAAAAAAAAAAGAACCTTCTGTTCACAGGTCTTAACCACAGAGCGTCTCTCTCTTCTGTACCACCTGCCTTCCACACTCCAAGCCCAGCAGCTTCTGCTCCACCCCACGCCATCAGCCATCTCTTTCAGGATAACAGTGATGTCCTGGGAACGAGGCCCCAGACACGCCAGGGCAGACAGTTCTCCACACAGCCCAGAGGGAGCCTCCTCAGCCTCCCCATGGGCCTCCCACTCAAAAGCAAATGCAAACTGTGGCCTCCCCACCTCACACCCCGCCCCTCACTCCTTCCACCCCAGACATACCGTGTCCCCGTGTCTCAAGTTCACCAGCATTCCTGCAGGCTGGCCCTTTCCACTTGCTGTTTCCTCTGCCCGGAATGTTCCACGCAGAGTCCCCATAGTTTCCTCTCTCAGCTCAAAAAGGCATCATCAGTTTTTTCTCTCAACATGATACCTTCCCTCCCTGCTCTCCCTTGCCCACCGCGCAGCGCCACCTCACGACATATTATATATTTATCAGTTCTTGTCCGTCTCCTTGCCCAGAGCAGGGATGCTTGTCTCTCGTTCTGTGCTTTGTTGGTGCCTAGAACATGCTGGATGAAGCAGGTGCTCAACAAATATTGGCGGAACAGATGAACTAAGGGGACGAGGGCTGCGAATGAAAGTCCAGGAAGCCTGTGATTGACGGGCAGGAGGCCTCGCTTACTGGGTGGTGAGAGTCAGAAATTAGAGGCTGGGATGGCCCTTCAGAGCCCGCACACACTAGGGCAAGGTGCCAGGCCTCTCAGCCTCGGCACTGATCAGTCACAGGCTGTCCCTGAGGAGAGGACACGACATTGTCCCTGAGAAAGAGACACTGGAGCTGAAATCTGAAGGATGTGAAAGAGCTGACTGGGCCCTGGATAAAAGCTCCATAGGCAGAGGGAACAACTTGTGAGAAAGGGTTGGCAAGGAAACCGGAGAGGGAGAGAGACAGACCACTCAGAAAGCTGTGGTGACTCAGGTGGTCTCAGGGGGTGGCCTTGGAAATGCAGAAGAGCTGGAGGAGGCAGTAAGGCCCTCTGTGAACCTCCTGTGGTGCCAGGCTGAAGGCTCCACATGCCATGGTGGTTGTCTCAGGCGCTGGGCCCTGGTTGCCAAGGCGGAGGAAACTGGAGATTCTCCCTCAGGGGCTCAGCACGGTGCCGTGCAGGAAAAGTTGCAGCGGAGGCTGAGATGGCCCTTCAGAAGTGACATGAACTGAGGTGAGAAGGCCAGGCCTCAAACCTTTTGAAAACCTAGACTTGCCCACAGTGAGAGGCTGAGGCAGGAGGATCGCAAGTTCCAGGCCAGCCTGGGTAATTTAGCAAGATCTGGTCTCAAAATGAAATTTAAAAGGTCTGGGGGTAGCCGGGCATGGTGGCTCACGCTTGTAATCCCAGCACTTAGGGAGGCTGAGACAGGAGAATCACGAGTTCAAAGCCAGCCTCAGCAACGGCGAGGCGCTAAGCAACTCAGTGAGACCCTGTCTCTACATAAAACACAAAATAGGGCTGGGGATGTGGCTCAGTGGTCGAGTACCCCTGAGTTCAATCCCCAGTACCAAAAAATAAAAAATAAAAAAAATAAAAATAAAAGGTCTGGGGGTGTTGCTCAGTGGTAGAGCACTTGCCTAGCCTGTGTGAGGCTCTGGGCCCAATCCCCAATACCAAAAAAAAAAAAAAGAAGTAAGAAGAAAGAAAATCTAGACTTAATGAAAAATTCCCTCCCAACCTTGTGTGTGTGGGGACTTGAGGGTGTTCACACGTATCCAGGAGGCCACCCTAATCACCCTCAACATCCACTTTTCTTTGTGGTTTGGGCCCTTGGCTGAGACAGAGGCTAAGCTGGGACGAGATGATGTGGTGGGGGTGGGACATGCCAGGGGTGTGGAGGAAGAGAGATAAGAGCGGACTGGAGAGGAGAAGGGGCGTGGAGCCTGGGAAAAAGAGCTTCAGAGCCCTTAGAGCTGACAGGAACCCAGGGCAAGATGAGGACCAAGAGGAACATAGAGGGCTTCACAGGCCCGGGAGGCGGGGAAGGACGCCAGCGCTCTCAGTCAAGCAGAGGTGAGTAAACAAGGGGCCAGGAGAGTGGCTAATAAGGCATCCTGTTCTGGAGCTGTGCCCCCACTCAGGTACCCAGGAGTCCCCACTTCATTCTCCAGGAGCCCAGACTCAAGCCAATACCCACATCTCCTGAGGCCCCTCTCACAAGATGTCCCAGCTGAGGAGGTGCCTCCCTGGGAACTGCTGTCTCAGCCCATATTCAAGTCAGACAACAGGAAGGACTTCCTGACTGGCAGGGATGGGAAACCTGGACAAGGTGAATAGAGGTATTTCTGTCCCAAGACAAGGGACTGAATGCAATGCCTTCTAGAGGCCCTTTCCCACATTCTAGACAAAAAGAGTGGAGGCTTCTCCAGCCTGGACAGGGCAAAGAAGGAAGATTTTTAGAACAGGGGGGAGGTACTTGCTGCCAAAGAGCATGAGGGTAAGAGCTCAGGCTCTGCAGAGACAGTCCCTGTGTGAAAGCCCAGCCCTCTCACTAGCTAGCTGTGTGACCTTGTGCAGACTACTTACATCTTACAGTTTTCACATCTATACAACGGGAGCAATAGTATCACCTGTCTCGTGGAGCTCTTGTGAGTCTAAATGAATGAGCTGAAATTTGTAGAGTACTCAGAACAGTGCCTGGTATAATATGAAGCCTATATAATTGACCAAAAAAAGGACAAGAGATTAGTTGCTTCCATTTGAGAGCCTCCTGGGTACTAGATGCTGGGGCAGGTTCTTTTGTTGTTGTTTTTCTTTTTACTTACACATGACAGTAGAACGTATTTTTTTTAAGATTTTTTTTTAGTTGTAGATGGACACAATGTCTTTATTTTATTGCTTTGTATGTGGTGCTGAGGATGGAATCCAGGGCCTCACGCATGTGAGGCAAGCGCTCTACCACTGAGCTACAATCCCAGCCCCAGTAGAACGTATTTTGACCTATCATACATACACGGAGTATAACTTCCCATTCTTGTGCTTGTACATGATGTGGAATTTCACTGGTCGTGTGCTCACATATACACATAGGAAAGTTGTGTCCGATTCATTCTACCTTTCCCATTCTCACACCCCCTCCCTTCTCTCCTCCTCTGTCCAATCTAGTGACCTCCACTCCTCCCTCCGCCTCCTCCATCACTATTGTGAGTGAGCATCTGCATATCAGAGAAAACATTTGGCCTTTGGTTTTTGGGGATTGGCTTATTTCACTTAGCATGATAGTCTCCAGTTTCATCCATTTACCGGCAAATGCTACAATTTCATTCTTTTTTATGGCTGAGTAATATTCCATTGCGTATATGTACCATATTTTCTTTATCCATTCATCTATTGAAGAGCACCTAGGTTGGTTCCAAAGCTTAACTATTGTAAATTGAGCTGCTATAAACATTGATGTGGCCACATCACTGTAGTATGCTGATTTTAAGTCCTTTGGGTATAAGCCCAGGAGTGGGATAACTGGGTCAAATGGTGATTCCATTCCACGTTTTCTAAGGAATCTCCATACTGCTTTCCAGAGTGATTGCACCAATTTGCAGTCCCACCAGCAATGTATGAATGTACCTCCCCCCCCACATTCTCGCCAACATTTACTGTTACTTGTATTCTTGATAACTGCTATTCTGACTGGAGTGAGATGGAATCTCAGTGTAGTTTCAATTTGCATTTCTCTAATTGCTAGAGATGTTAAACATTTTTTTCATATATTTGTTGACCTGTGGCAGGTTCTTTGTTTACACTCCCGCAAACCCCCCATACTCTACAAGGTACCTCCTCCAGTGTATCCTTCTTACTGATGAAGAAACTGGGGCCCAGTGATGTCACCTACTGATTGAGACTAACCCCACCAGCACTCTGAACAATCACGATATTGCTTTTCTCCACTATAAAGGCAAAGCATTGGCGAGGCAGGGGGATGGACAAAATGGCTTCCCAAGGCTCTCGGGGACCCTCACAGCCACACTTGCAGCCAGGGCGCTCCTCAGCTTTGGCAGAGCCTGGGAAGATTTCCTAGTAGTGCAGTGTCTAGCAAGTTCAGGGCCACGACCATCACATTAAGCAATTACCCTGGGAACACCAAGGCAAGGAATGACCTCACTGCCATCTGGATACTTCCTGCCACTGGGGAGGAATCTAATGGGGGTAATCATGACAGTGGTGGCAGTGACTGGTGGTGACGCTGTCCAGTGACAGAAAAGGTGACTGCTCTGCCGGATCTGGATGTTGGTGGAGGAGGCAATGGGGATGCTAATGACTTGACGGTGGTTCCAGGGATGGTTCATGGTGATGGCAGATGGTAGTCTTGATGGAGAGGTGACAGTGGTAGTGATGTCATAGGGCAGGACTGTGGCTTGGTGTGCTCAACCTGCCAGGGAGGTTGGCCAGAGAACAATGACATTGCCTCTGCAGCTTGCGTGTGCCTCTGGGACCCAATTAGATTCCCTGGAGCAAGATGCAGGCGCTGAGGAGAGGTGCCGCCCTCTGCTCTTCAGCTCTCCCGCTTACAAACAGGGATAATGGAGCAAGCGCTGTGTAAGTGCTGGTTGTTGCTGCAATTTTGCTATTTCATCTTGTATTATTTCTTGCCCCTCTTTGGCTATTTTTGCCAGCCAGCAAGGTTGCAGGATTTTCTGCAGCAGCCACCTGGTGTCAGGTCACCAGCATTTAGATCTCCAGTTTCCTCCTGGAGATTGAACCCAGAAGGTCTTAACCACTGAGCCACACCACTCACCCTTTTTTTGTTTTTGAGACAGGCCCTCACTAAGTTGCTAAGGCTGGCCTTAAACTTGCAATCCTCCTGCCTCGGCCACTGAGGTTATAGGCATGCGCCACTGTGCACTGCAGGCCTGACGTTCTAAGGGTATGTTATCAATGGCCCAGGCATGGCAAAGAGGAAATAAGCATCGACAGTTTTTCATTTATTCTACAGCCATTTGTTGGGCACCAGGCACAGCAGAGAATGAGGTCCCCACCCTCTGGAGTTTGCAGTCTGGTGGGAAAGACAGGGATACAAGTGATATGGGTAAGTGGCCAGACACAGTGGCGTGCACCTGTAGACCCAGCACTTGGGAGGCTGAGGTGAGAGGATCACTTGAGCTCAGGAGTTTGAGATACTGCATTCAAAAAAAGTAACATATATAAACAAGGTGACTGTGGCTAGGCCTGGCATGGGAGGGCAGATGAGGTGGACAGTGACTGCGGGAGCCCCTTCTAGAAGGCAGGTCAGAGAAGGCCTTGCTGAGCTGAGGCTGGGAGAATGAGCAACTGGACAGGTGGAGAGCTGGGGACAGGTGTGGGATCCACGTCCCTGAGGAAGGACAAGCTCACTGTGTTTGCAGAACAGAAGGTGGCCAGCTGTAGCACGGGCATAGGAGCCAGAGGCAGTAGGAGGAGATGAGGGGAAAGTCATCTAGGAAAAGAACAGAAAGAACTGGCATTTTATTCCCACCACCAGGAAGCCACTAAGGGTTATCCCTTGATAATAGGAGGGACTTGTCCTCAGGAATTACTTGGGAAGAAAGATGGGCACAGTGCAGGGAAGCACATGGACTCGGGACAGCAAGGTGAGGGCACCCACATGTCAGCTCCTGAATGCGGCATGAGGCCAGATCCTCACTGCGTGGAGCTGGAGGGCAGAGTGGCAACAGGTGACACTTAGGCTATGTCAGGTTTCCAGAGTCCTCATGCTCCAGGGCACCTGGCAGGGTTTTTTTGTTTGTTTTTGAGGGACAGAAACACTTCCTTGACTGTCTCCTCCCCATCACTGATAAGAGACCAGTAACAGAAGACTCAACTGTCACAACCACAATGTTAACCAAAGCCACAAGGTGAACACAGTCACCTTCACACCAACAGGCACAAAGACAGGGCAAAGAACCCTTGAGGGAACCCTGTCCTGGCGGACCAACTGGACCCCAGTCCCTTCTGGGCCCTGTGGAAGGCAAGGGGACTGTGCTGGGGCAGAGCCAGGGCACACTGGGATGTGGGTATTGAAAATTTGGCCATGATGGGGGCTCATGGTTCCTTTTGTCCAGCTAGCCTGTTTCCTAGCATGCATGCCTCTGGACAGAGCGCTGAGGACCATGACAGAATCTGACCTCTATCCCTGAGTTCGGCTGCCCCTAGGCACCGAACTTGCCTCTGTAAGGTGTTATGGCACCACTTGCCTCTGTAAGCACCAGAGCCTTGAGTAGAAAAGTGAGAGGAGGTGGTCCATACGACCCTAGAGTGCTATGGGGAAGTTGTATGGGGAGGGATTCGAGTGGCAACCCTTGGCCTGCCTTCAAGACCCAGCCACAGTGAGCCACAGGCCCTGGGATAACACTGCAACCAGTGCCTCTGCTCCAGCCCTGGAGCCTAAGGCTGTGGGCTCCACACCCGCTGCCTGCCTCACCCTCCTGGAGTAGGAATCCTGGGCTGGGTCTGTCCTGGGCTGGGTCTATCCTGGGAGGGACCAACGTCTGCTTCTCCCTGTTCCTGATCCTAGGATGAGCCCTGATCTTGGTCATAAACTGAACCTGAGCCTGATGACAAAGATCTCCACCCAGGCCCAGACAGAGCTTCATCTCCTCTGGGCTGGGCCATGATGGAGCCAAATACAAATCCTACCTCCATCTGCGACTGACACAGGCCAAAGTCAATCTTAGAATAGCGACAAAGGCATCCTAACAGACCCCCAGCATGGCAGGTTCTGTCTCTTCTCTGTAGTCAGAGATTGAGCCTTCTGCCTAGGAAGCAAAACAATGAAGAATAAAACCAAATTAGAACTCCTCCCATCTCTTCCTTCTTTAGTGGCACATCTTTGTTTTAGGAAATGAAACCTAAAGGCAAAGTATATTTTATAAGGCACTAAATCTCCTTCCCTTTACTGCTTGGCTCCCTCTTTGATTTGACTCACTCTTGCCCTAAACCCCTCTCTCTGCACTGTACCCAAACATTGCCCCCAGTAGCCAGGCAGAGTGGCACATGCCTGCAATCCCAGTGACTAGGGAGGCTGAGGCAGGAGGATCACAAATTCAAGGCCAGTCTCAGCAACTTAGAAAGGCCATAAGCAATTTAGGAAGACCCTGTCCCAAAAAATAAAGGGCTGGGGATGTGGCTCAGTGGTTAAGAGCCCCTGGGTTCATCCTTGATACTAAAAAAAAGAAAAAATCTGGGGATGTAGCTCAGTTGCAAAGGATCCCTGGGTTCAATCCCCACCCCATCACCAAAAAAAGAAAAAACACAGGCTTTGGTCAAACACTGCTCCAGGTCCCAGGCAGCAGACAGCTGTGAAAGCTCCAGACTTCATCTAAGAACCTAAGGAGTAGGACCAGAACCTTATCTGGCTTGTGAGCTGCAAGACTCTTCCCTCTGGGCCTCAGTTTCCCCAGAGTATAATGAGAGATCTAGCCTTCCAGCCTCCAGAGTTAAGGATCCTGATGGAAATTTAGAGCCTCGCGTGCAAGCACTGGCAGCGTTGTGCTTCCTAGGTAATGCGAGCCTGGGACATCTGGAAGCTTCTCTTGAAACATGCCAGGCATGATAGGTTCCAGTCCTGGGACATCCTCCGAGCTCTGACACCTTGTCCTAGTGACTCGACCAGGATGAGGATCAGCCTGGCCTGGCTCTCAAGGGTGGAAGACCTCCCCAGAGCTTCCCCCAACCCCCCGCCCTTGCCAGAACCAGCAGTAGCCCTCCAAGAGCCTCCTGCCTGATGGCAAGGAACAACTGGGTCCAGCTAGGTCCTCTTGGGCTGCCCACTACAGGTGCCTAGCCCAGACTTTGGCAGAGGGAATGAGGGAAGAAAGGAGGAAAGAGAGGCATCGGGGCTTTACAGACCCAAGCACCCACAGGCAAGAGGGTGGGGCTGACAGGGCAGGGGGCGCGGAGGCCCCGCCCCTATGACGTCATCCCCAGGCGGGGCAGGGCTTCCCTCCCTCCCCCGAGGCCGGTTCTCCTGGCTGGCTCCTGTCGTGGGAACTGCTGTCTCGGCAGCGGGCGCTCGGCCACGCTGATGCCAGGAATGAGGCTGGGCGGCAGGGCGGGCCCGGGACCCGGTTGTCCTTTACTCCGGCCCGGGACAGGGAAGCTCTGGGCGGATGATCCCGCCGAGAACTGGACGCCCTGGGCTCAGCGGCCGCCCACCTTCGCAGACCGGGCGCTTTCCTTCCAGCCAGTGGAGCAACAGCCGGGTAACACCAGGGAGCTGGTTGGAAATGCAGACTGTCAGCTCCTTCCCCAGCCTTGCTGGCTCAGAATCTGCATTTTAACGAGATGCCCAGGTGACTCATAAGCATGAATCTGACAAGCGCCGATCCACACAAGTCTGCCTGAGTATTTCCAAGTTAAAAAGACAGCGAGAGTATAGGGTACTTTCCTTTGATTTCTTTACATTTTGGTTAGGGTATTGATTTCCCCCTGCCCCAAATTCGGAGTCTTAGTTAAGAATTATACTCTATCACAGGAAAGAGGCATCTCAATGTATTTGTTACAAAATGGGGCGTGGAATTGGCTAAGGGCTGGAGACCCACTCATGAGCACCCACTCGTGTATGCCCTGAGGAGGTAGATATGAGAGCAAGGCAGCCCTTGGATGGCAGAAGGAGCAGGGAAGATGAGCCAAACGCAAATTGTGCCTTCCTGAGCCTCAGTTTCCTCACCCATGAAATGGGCTTACTCACCTGTCATCTCTATGTGCCACCCCATCACTTAGGGTGGGCTGAACCGAACCCAGGGTGGAGGGGCTTTAGGAGCTATACCACCCTGAGGAAAGGGAGATCTGAATCCAAGGGAGGTGGAAACTCTGCCCTGCTCACATCCCTGTGGGCAGCTCTTGCCTCTCCTTATCCTTCAGATCCCAGCCTTCTCCCAGGGCCTTGTCTTCTACTCTTTCCCCATTTCTCTTCCCTTTTCCTTCTCTACCTCCCTTCCACTAACAGCATCAAACCACATCTCACATCTTTGTTTTTTTATTTATTTTTTGGTGATGGACCTTTATTTTTTTTTTTATTTTTTTATTTTTTTGTGGTACTGGGGATTGAACTCAGGGGCACTCGACCACTGAGCCACATCCCCAGCCCTATTTTGTGTTTTATGTAGAGACAGGGTCTCACTGAGTTGCTTAGCGCCTCGCCGTTGCTGAGGCTGGCTTTGAACTCGCGATTCTCCTGTCTCAGCCTCCCAAAGTGCTGGGATTACAGGCTTGAGCCACCG
>CM053400.1:17339855-17374099 GCA_028644305.1 Xerus rutilus | reverse complement strand
AAAAAAAAAAAAAAAAAAAAATGGTGGGGTAACACAGACTTCTCCTGGGAGGGAGAAGGGGCCATAGCTGGTATCCTGGTATCCCAAGAAGTACATGCGATTTGCCTGTATGTCCTAGGTTTCCTTTGTTCCCCTGCTCTCTTCCCCATGTTTCTCTTTTTCCTGACTAGGGCCAGGAGATGCTTGGTGGGATGGCCAAAAGGTGAAAAGCTGATGAACAAATGTGGAATGATCTGGGCAGGAATTATGGGACAGGTTACCTTAGCAACAGGTTGGAGCAGGGGCAGGTTATCCTGATAAGGGTGGAGGAAGGGCTCTGAAAGCATTGATATTTCAATACCTCTCCAACTTCCCAGACCCAAATTGGCCTTCTTGATCGACCTGACTTGATTTACCTATCTACAGACTAGATATTTACCTATCTAGTCTGCCTAGACTAGACTAGATTAGACTAGATTAGATTAGACTGTCTAATTCTGGCTTCAATTTCACATCACTAACATGACTACGATATAAAAGGACAAACTGGGCATATATTCTGGGCATATATTTTATGTGGTATTTAGTACCACATAAAAATAAATAAAAGTATTGTGTTCATCTACAATGAAAAAAAATAAGGGCTGGGATTATGGCTCAGTGCTAGAGCACTTGCCTCTCATCCATGGGGCACTGGGTTCGATCTTCAGCACCACATGAAAATAAATAAAGATATTTAAAAAATTTTAAATAAAATAAAATGCTTGTCTTTTTTTGTTGTTGTTGTTGGCGGGGGTGGGAGGAATACCAGGGATTGAACTCAGGGGCACTTGATCAGCCCTATTTTTTGTATTTTATTTAGAGACAGGGTCTCACTGAGTTGATTAGCGCCTCGCTTTTGCTGAGGCTGGCTTTGAACTCATGATCCTCCTACCTCAGCATCCCAAACCACTGGAATTACAGGCATGTGCCACTGCTCCCACCTGGCTAAAGTGCTTGTCTTGAATGTCCAAGGCCTAGGGTTCAATCCCAAACACCATTAAAAAAAAAAAGACAGATAACAACAAGTGCTGGTGAGGATGTGGAGAAATTTGAGTCCTCATACACTCTGATGAGAATAAACAGAAGAGCTGCTTTGGAAAACACTCTGGCAATTCTTCAAATGGAAAAACAAAAAATGACCACCAATTCTAGCCCTGAACATATACCTGAGAGAATTGAAAACATATATAAACATAAAAACTTACACTTGAATGTTGGTGGCACATTCTTCAAAAATAGCTAAAAAGTGGAAACAATCTAATATCTACCAATGAATGGATAAATAAAATGTGGTCTCTCATATATCCATAGAATATAGTTGGCAATAAAGAAAACATGGAAGCCGGGCATAGTGGTGCAAGCCTGTAATCCCAGCACTTTGGGAGGCTGAGACCAGAGAATCGTGAGTTCAAAGCCAGCCTCAGCAATGGCGAGGTGCTAAGCAACTCAGTGAGACCCTGTCTCTACATAAAACACAAAATAGGGCTGGGGATGTGGCTCAGTGGTCGAGTGTCCCTGAGTTCAATCCCCAGTACCAAAACAAACAAACAAACAAAAAAAATTTTTTGCTTTATTCTGGTGTGTTTTTGTTTTTGTTTTGCAAGAAGTTCCATTTTAATGCTGATTGAAATGATCCAGTCAGCAAGTGAGGAAAAGTGACTAGAGTTGAACTCCTTGAGCAGGAAAGAAAGATGGGGCCTGCGAGAGTCTCAAGGAGGAGGGAGCAGGCTCAACCCATGTGGCAGGAGGGAGGCTGAACAGAAGCACAGAGGAGCCAGGAGAATTGAGTAGAAAGGTGTTGAAAGGCCAGGGAAATGAACTCAGAGGCACTGGACCACTGAGCCACATCCCCAGCCCTATTTCGTGTTTTATGTAGAGACAGAGTCTCACTGAGTTGCTTAGTGCCTTGCCGTTGCTGAGGCTGGCTTTGAACTTGCGATTCTCCTGTCTCAGCCTCCCTAAGTGCTGGGATTACAGGCGTGTGCTCTTCAGGCTGTTTCTGCTTTCCCAGGGGAGTAGGAAGCAAGGTCATCAGCTGAGAGGAGGATGCAGGAGGAACTTCCAGGGCCTGAGGAGAGAGAAGCTACGACCCTGTCCTCTAGGACTATGGGAGAGTGAAAGGACTGGGTCATCTGGTAGGCTTTCCAGACAGCCTCAGGGGCACCCTGGGGTGGCGGGCCTGATAGTAAAGTGAGGTCAGTCAGCAGGGCCATGGCTTCCATCTTCAGTCAGCTGCGTGGGGTTAGCCAGGGTGTGGTTTTGTCAGGTGAAGGCAATTTAATGAGAGGGGAGTAAGGGGCTCTGGGTGGATGCAGGGAGGTAATTACAGGAATGGTCCACGGACTCCAAGTTAGTTAAGGAGGAAAGTCAGCGCATGAGAGAAACAAGGAATAGAGACCAAAGTGGGAGGGTCAGTAGATTAAAGATCCCGGTGGGTCAAGGAGCTAGTGGAGTTGGGCTCTACAAGAAGTGAGCAGACAAGACAGGAGGTGATGTTGACACTGAAATTATGCAGGGCGGGGTACAATTATTAGTAATGACCAGGTCCATTACTCTGGCCATGCAGACATGAGGTAAGGTGGAGGATAAGAACCATAGGAGGTGATGGGTGATCTCCATGGGGGAGGAGCATCTTTGTGTAATGAACTCCTCCATCCTCATAGGCAAGGTTCTGGGTAGGGGCTGCGCCTGGGATTCAAACAAACCTGGGTCTGAAGTCTCTCTTTCCAACTGTGGGCCCCTTCACAAATCACTTAGTTTCTCTGAGCTTCAGAGTTTTCTCTCCTGAAAAGTGAGAGATTGCTTCTGTGTCATAGAATTATGTTCTGAAAAACATCTTTTCTTATGAACTTGAGGGTACTCTACCACTGAGCTACATCCCCAGCCTTTTTTTTTTTTTTTTCCAATTTTTATTCTGAGACCAAGTTGCCCAGGCTGGCCTCACACCTGTGATCTTTCTGCCTCAGCCTCCCGAGTAGCTGGGATTACAGGCAAGTGCTAAGACTGTGGAAAGTACTGGCTTAGTTCCAAGAATGTTCCACATTTCCCAGAATGTTCTTGTATCTGGGGTCTTAAAGATGAGGAGGAGCCACTGTAGGGACTAAGACTCTTACCAGGACCCACTCTCCCTTCCCACTACCTCAAATCATGGACAGAATAAATGGAAAAGCCTGATTCCTATTTTACTCCCATTTTACAGAACAGGAAATTAATGTCCAGACAGGAAAATCACTTACTTATATCATTAAGATTCAATTACCATAGAAAGTAAGTTCCTTTTCAGTATCAGTTAGGGTCATAATTAAGATGGGAATTTTGGGGGCGCTGGGGGAAAGGCTCCTCTATAACATTGGGAGGCCTATTGAATTCCTAGGATATTCCTCAGCCAATGTTCCCCTCCAATCAAGGAAATAATTAAAAGCTAGTCTTGGTGAAAATGAAAGAACCTACTGGATATACACCCATGCTCTCTCTCAACCTCCTACATCCCCAAGTGACCCCACCCTACTGGACAAGCATGGAAACCGTCAGCTTTGGGAATGGACAAGTCAATAGAAGGGTGATTCACCACACTCGCATCTACTAATTGCTCTTCCTGGCCCAGACAGAAGGGAGGAGAGAGGAAAAGAGATCTCAAAGTTTCCTTAGAAAACTTGATTCAAGTGCATAGGATGGTGGACACAGCTCTAGCTGGGCCCAAGGAGGTCCTGTTCCCATCACTAGCTAGGATTTCCAGCCCTAGCTAGTCCTCCTGCGGTAAATCCCTCAGTCCCCCATCTATAAATTGAGAAGACAGTGAACAAACTGGTTGTGAAAAGCCCTCCCAGCTGGGGCCTCCAGGGTCTAGGAATGGGAAGCCTTGTGCCTATTCTGAGGCCCTGGCTGTCTAGGAACTGGCACAGGGAGATGGGGCAGAAGTGGATCTGACAAACCCAGTGGAAACTTCACCTTATTACAGAGGTCTTCCATGATCACAGCATCTATGTACATTGATATCCCTAGTTCTCTCTCTCTCCCTCCCTCCCACACAGCATTGTTCTCTCTCCCCTGCCTCTATTTTATTTTTTCTTCTTAGTACTATCTGAAATGTCTTTTTTTTTTTTTAACTTTACTAATGTTTTTCTACGTTAGAATGTTCTAGAAAGGGTCTGGGAATAGAGTTCAGTGGCAGAATATTTTGCCTACCCAGTATGTTCAAGGCCCTGAGTTCCACTCCAGCACAGCAAAAGGGCGGTGGTGGGGGGAGAAAGCTCTAGAAGGACAAGGACTTTGCCTATCCTATCTCACAGCCTAGCTCAGCACCCTGGTACACAGTAGGTACCCAGTTTATATGTATCTATATCTATACCTATATATATATAGAGAGAGACACACACACACATACACACACAAAAGAATGAATAAATGGATGGATGGATCTTGTGGGTGGTACCAGGGCTGTGCCAAGCATGATTGTGACCTGTTCCAGCTCTTCTAAGAGAAGCAGTTGGAAATAGAGCTCTGGAGTCAGGAGACCTGAATTTGAGTCCCATACTACCAATTAGTGATTGTTTGACCTTGGGCTTATCACTTGACTTCTCTAAGCCTTAGTTCCTTCATCTGTAAATTGGGAATAATGATACCACATCCTGAGGTATACTTTTAAGAATTAGAAGTCATTATGTAAAATGATCTGGACATAGTAAGTATTCAGTAAATATTAGGTTCCCTTTTTCCCTTCCAGTTCTGTGGTTGAATCACAAGTTTTTTCATCAGTAGCCTCAGGGAGACTTGGTAGGTCTAGAGTTTGGAGACTCTGGACTCATCCTAAGGAGATTTCTTATCCATTGCTTATCTTTCAAAAGAAGGTAAAACAGGCTGGGCATGGTGGCATAGACCTGTAAACCTAGCTACTAGGGAAGCTGAGGCAATAGTAGCAAACGTTTGAGGTTAAACCAAGTGCAGTGGCGCACGCCTGTTTCCCAGCACTTAGGGAGGCTGAGACAGGAATCCCGAGTTCAAAGCCAGCCTCAGCAATGGCGAGGCACTAAGCAACTCAGTGAGACCCTGTCTCTAAATAAAACACAAAAAAAATAGGGCTGTGGATGTGGCTCAGTGGTCGAGTACTGGAGTTCAATACCCGGGACCACAAAAAAAAAAAAAAAAAAAGTTTGAAGTTGGTCTGGACAATTTAGTGAGACACTGTCTTAAAATTTAAAAAAAAAGAAATAAAAAAAGAGGCTGCATATGAAGCTCAATGGTAGAGTGCCCCTGGTTCCCCAAAACTAAAAAAATAAAAATTAAAAAAAAAAAAGCAAAACAGAATAGCAAACAATTGTATTGAGGAGAGTGATAAGGGCTTGCCCAAGGTCACATGGCCAACCAGTGGCACAAGCAGTGCAGTCACCCCTCTGAGAGCCAGGATGCCCTTGGGCTTCCGAGTTGGAGGGAGACAGGGGTACCATCTTGCTTGAACTGACCTTCAGAAAGGTGACATGGCTACTCTGGTCTCAGAGTCAGGCTCCTGAGTTCTAGTCCCTGGGGCATCAAGTCAGGCTGGTAACCTTTGGATGTAGTTTACTGCTTCTAGGTCTTGGCTTCTCCTTCTGTAAATTGGTCATATTGCTCTTTCATAACCTGCTTTACAGGAGAATGGGAGAATGTTAGGAAAAAGATATTTAATTTGATATATTATTAGGACAATGATATTTAAGAAAAATATTGCAGTGATGAATCAGGTGGATTCAATTTCTGAATTGTTGCCACAGTACATATACTTAGAATCAGGGAAAAAAACACATTAATTCAAAAGTAACTATTACAGTAAGTCTCACCTTCTAGTCTTTGTAAAGTGTAGAGAAAAACATGCAAACATAGTATCCATCCTCTAGCCCCAGAAATGTCCCAGGTCTGCACAGTTGCAGTGGAAAGAGGATGTTGCATAGATTCCATACCCCTGGACCAGGGCCTCACTCATTTGCTGAGGGACGTTGGAAGAATCACTCCTCCAACCGCCTCCCCCTCGATTTCACCTTACCTAAACTGGTAAATGAACGCTGTTCATGCTGTGGTTTGCAAGGACCAATCATGAGAGTGAGCATCTACCTCCTTATGCACAGAGTGCTTTACCATTCCTCTACCCTGGAACACAGCAGGCGAGTAGGAGGAGCTGTGTGTGGAGTTGAGCAAGCGGCGCTATCTCTTTGGGCTTTTGAAAATAGCGGATCACCGGGACCAGGCCAGGTGATTTCTCAATTTCTTCCAGCCCAAGAGAAAACCAACCAACCAACCAACCTCTGTGGTCTTGACTCTGCTACAAACAACTGATCACTTTCCGACCTCCTGCCCATGGAGGGCGCGGTCCCTTTAAACGCAGGCCAGCCGGGTCCAATAACTTTTAACAGAAGTTCTTTGAGGACCAAAGGAGGGAATTCAGCCTGAGAGGGAGGGCGGGACAGCGGCTTGCTTTCTAACCAATCGGAATCTCCCCGCGGAACAGTGACACGCCTGCAAAGCTCTGTTGACCAATGGCAGGGAGGTCTGAAGGCGGGGCGGCTCCCACTGTGTGACAGCTGCCCTGACCAATGAGCTGGTCGCCCGCGGCCTATAAGAGTCCTCTGAGCCCCGGACCGCAGGCTCCAGGGTCGGTTAGTCGTTGCCGTCGGAGGTGTGCCCTGGGTTTGCCTCGCCGTCGCTGCTGCCCGGTCCCGGCATCCCCGCCCCAGCCCAGCGCTCTCCTTGCCCTCCTCCCCTTAACCACCCCCCGGTTTCCGCCGTTGGGGCCCCGGGCCGGGCGAACGATGCCGTCGGAGAGCAGAGCTGAGCGCCTGGAGGGGGCGGCTGCGCAGGTGGGGACGGCCGCGGCCTCGGCAGTGGCCACGGCTGCCCAGGCAGGCGGCGGCCCCGACCCGGAGGCCTCATCAACCTCCCCCAGGCACCTGAGCAGGCTGAGCTGGCCACAGGTGAAGCGGCTGGACGCGCTCCTGAGCGAGCCGATTCCCATTCACGGGCGCGGCAACTTCCCCACGCTGAGCGTGCAGCCCCGGCAGATAGTGCAGGTGAGAGGGCTCTGGCGGGGTCAAGGGGAGTCCATCCCTAGGCTCTCGGGGCTGGAAGGCACTAAGGGTCTGTTCGATTTGCTGGGACAGTTCAAGAAACTGAGGAAGCGGAACAGGTGCTGTAGCAGTTGGACACCTCTTCTCTCTGTACCTTATAAACCTTCTCCACTAGGATTTCCCGTTCCCCCGCCCCTGGGGAGTCCTGTTCCCCCTGGACCACTCACCCAGTCCTAGGCTAGGAGAGGAGATGGAGGGACTCCTAGCCCTCAAGGACAAGAGATGTCAGGCACTCTCCCCTCGGTAATGTGCATGCCTGGGTCCAAAATAGCTTTTCCTCCTCCATCCAGCATCTCTGGGTCTCCTTGCCCTTAACTCTCTCAAGGTTCTAGGGGTGCTGTCTTTGCACTCCCGCAGCCCTTGGCTCAAGAACCCCTGGCTAAGTGGAAAAGCCCAGAAATCCCTGCAGAAACTCTTACTGTCACTGGGGTTGTGGCAGGAGGAGATTAATTAAGTACCAGGCCAGACCTAAGACTCCACCCCTGAGGGCAACATGAAGTGCCTAGTTTATTTTAGATATTCCTTTTCCTCCGCAAGATTGGGAAAAATGGCCATCCCATATCTACCCCCATTTCTCCCCTGAAGAACAGAGAATTGTGGCATCCTCTCTCTCCTTTGGATTTCTCTTTTCCTGACCCTCGATGACTCTAAAACTGCTCTTTCGTCTGTGTAGCCCAGGCATGGTTATGTTTTGGGCCACGAGAGGATAGTAATTATTGTATCCATGTTATAGCTGAGGAAACTGAGACCTCAAGAGGGGCAGTGAGCTATCCGAGGTCACCTAATGAGTAAAAATTAAACCCAGGGAATCCTGGACCTTCCCAGGAGAAGGTTGCTGCAGGTTCAAGGTTTTCCCTCTCCTTCTCTGGCTCTTAAGCTGAAGGTCTGGGTCTATCAGGAGTCCCCTGATAGGTAGAGAATCCAATGCTGATTCCTGTGTGTCCTGGTAGCTTTTCATACAGGCTAGGGAGAGCAGACCGTTCCCCTACACTTTAGCTCCCATGGGGAGGAGGAGTGCCTTCTGGGGGATTACCTTGCTCTCCCTCCCAAGGAACCAGGAACAGAACAGGAGGGGGCCAGGAGGGGGCCAGGAGGGGGCCGGGCAGATTTTCCTGGGCTGACTCACCCGCAGCCCCAGTGGAGCAGAGGCATTCCTCAAGGCTCCCTGTCATCTGGGTGATTGGGAAACCAGCCAAGGCTTTTCTCCCTGTGATGCAGGGTCAAGCCTGCCACCCCCAAATCCCTGAGCATCAGGGGTGACATCCCACTGTGACAACTCCCCTATACAGGGACAAATGTGATTCAAACTATTTTTATTGGTGTGTCTACTCTGTCCCCAAGCCCTGTGCGGGACACTAGGGGCACAAATGTGACTAGGACTCAGCCTCTCTGCTTTCAGGTGCTCCTGGCCAGGTCAGGGAGACTGCAGTCAGCAGGAGCTGACTTCACCATATGGTAGAGGTACAGTGTCCATCCCCCACCAGACCAGGGTCAGAGATATTATAGAACAGGAAGCTGTTGGATGTGGGGTGGAGACTTCAGAGCTGGACTAAGACTGAGGTTGGACATGTAGGTTTAGGGCTTAAACTTCTGTCAGTTCCCTTTGCTGAGCTTAGTGCCCCTGTCTGTCCAATGGGTATGGATTGGACTGCTTGCCAACACCCTTTCTGGTTCCAGACTCCAAAGGGAACAGGTTCCTTGACCTGGCCTGTTCAGCCACTTCCACAGGGAAGAAAGTCTGTCTTCTGGTAAGAATCTGCAGCTGACTGTTTCAGAAGCTGCCAGGGATGTAAGCAAGGGGTGGGGACATGCAGAAGGGAGGGAAGTGCTTTTCAAGACTTCTCACCAATACTGAGTTGTCTCATGGCTCAAGAACTGGAACTGTTCTCCTGCACCCACAGCCTTTGCTTATGCAGCAATCTGAGCAGTAGAGATGTGATCTTTACTTATACCTGAAATGAAGGGAACCCCCTCTTGTAGGAGCCCCACCACCACCACCTATAGCTCTGGGAGAATTGGTTCTAGTTAAGCTCAGCCACTTACTAGCTGTGTGACCTTGGACAAGTCCTTTGCCTTCTCTGAGCACAGAGAATTAAACCAGATAGTCTGAGCTTTCCAGCTGCAGCCAGAGGGCCTGCATTAGGTGGCTGTGGTTGCAATTTTGTAAGCCTGCTGGCTGACAGTGCCCATCAGTCTTGCTGCAGGTCTCAGCAGTAGCCCTGGAGCAGAACAGTTCTGGGGGAGGGCCTTGGCACAGGAGAAAGGAGGGTACAGTCACTACCCCCTCTGTGGCTGGAAAGTCTGATTCAGGAGACTCCAAACTGCCCTGCAGTCCTTGGGTGTGGCAGTATCTAGGAACTGCCTGCCAAACTGGCTGTAGTCACACCTGGGAAAGAGACAACAGCTGCTGGCTGGCTGACACAGCTGGCCCCATGGCCCTGACGCAGGGGATTTAATGAGGGTATGCTACCTACTCACCAGAACAGATGCCATGCCCTTGGGTGGGCACCAGCCTGGGAATAGGAGCTGGCACTGAGTAACACCCAGTCAGCTTTAATGGGACTAGGGAAGGAGCTGGTCTGCTCTGCAGGTCTGGCAGGGTCCTTTGACTGAGGTCTTTGGCCCTCTTCTTTCATTGGCTTACCTGGGCACAGCTTCCAGGTGTGAGTTAGAAATTGCACAGACTGTAGAGACCAACTCATGATCTCATGTGGTTCTGAACCTTTGTGGTATTGGGCGCCTTAGGAAAGAACACCCCTCTAAGTCAGTAAAACTAGCTCTGTGTAGAGGTGTAAGGCCTTAAGCCTAGGACCCTCAGAAGTTTACCAGTTTCCTCGGCCTTTGCAGTGTGAGAACTCCAACAGACTTGGAAGGTGGTCTCTCAGGTCCTCTCTGGTTTTACTATTTTAGTATTTTATGCCTTATTTGTTTGTTTGCATGTTTATTCTGCTCTCAAACTCCTGAGCTCAAGTGATCCTTCCACCTCAGCCTGCCAAGTGCTGGGAGTAGGCATGCGCCATTAGTGCGCCTGGCTAGGCTTTCAGATCTTTTAAAATAGAAAATATTTTTGCATCTTGAAAAAATAAAGAAATCCCACAGGCTGGCTGAAGGGACTAGCCCTGTCTGGCCAAGGGTCGCCCCCGCCCACCACCTTCCTGTTCCTTAACCAGCTCTGGCTCTGGACTGCAGTGACTTCAGGGTTGCTCTCACTTTGAAACTTGGGGAGGGAAGGATGAGTAGAACACTAGTTTCTACTCTCTGCTCCTTCTGAATCCTGGGACTGTAGGAAGATAGGCTGGGCTGAGGATGTAGCTCAGTAGTAGAACAAGTACTTAGCATGCAGAAGCCCTGGGTTCCATTCTAGCACCAATTTTTTTTTTTTTTTTTTAAGAGGACAGTCTTTGGAGCCAGCCATACCTGGGCTTGAAGGCACCTCTATGTGATGGTAAGCAGGTGACTTTGCTCCTGTCTATAACAGAGATCATAAAGATCGTCCCCCATGGTGATTTGTTTTTGTTTTTTTTTCCCCTATTCTGGGGATTGAACCCAGGGCCTTGCACATGCCAAGCGTGTGTTCTACCACTGAGCTGCATCCTGGCTCCCCATAGATTCTAGTAAGGTCCGATGCCGGCCCTCCCTAGGTACCTAATCACTATACTCCTTTCCTCCACCCCAGCCCTGGTCCTGCATGCTCCTGATGGCCAGTTACTTACCCCTTATTGCCATGACAACTCCCGGAAGCCTTCCTGGAGGGAGCCGCCGCCTCAGATTGCCCCACCGCAGCTTGCCTCCTCAGCACTTAGGTGCATTCTTTGCAGTAATTCCCTGGGAGGCAGGAGAACAACCCGCCCAGCTCTGGACGCTGACTTGGCAGCAAGGCGGGGTTGCAGAGTCACTCAGGACAGGAATGCTGCCTGGTCACTTTCAGGACAGTGTGTGAAGTACTTTGGGTTGCTGAGAATACCAACTATCTGACCCCCAGCTTCTTTTCCCCACCTGTTGCCTTAAACTGGGGAGATGCCCCGAGCTAAAAGACTGGATTCAAGCAGACTTAGAGGTTTGCTTGTCCTGTTCCTGTGCCATCAAACCCAGGGGTCTCAGATAGGGTCCTCCATCTCTTCCCAGTTGGTTTGGTAGGCTTCCAGAGGCTTGACCCCTCCCCATTCCCAACAGTGAAAAGGGTCTGGCCTTCCAGCCAGAATGGCTTCTCCTTTGAGCCTTAGATGTTTCACCATCATAGACCTCAGTTTCCTCATCTGCAAAATGAATACAGTGTTTGCCTCACTGGATCCTTATAAGGATTAAATGAATCAAAAGAACATGCATGACGTGGCAATCTAACCAGTCTGGGTTCTAGTCTCAGCTTGGCTCCTCTGTGACCTTGGACATGTTTTTTAACTTCTCTGTCCTCAAGTTCCCCATCTGTCAATTGAAATAGTAATGCTAAACATAGGATTATCATGAGGCTTAATGTAGTAATGCATGTGAACTGCTAACTATATTCCCAGCACATTTGAGCAGTTAACACAGTGCCTAGAACAATGCTGAGGGTTTTATTTGCAGTTTTAGATTGGTAGGTATTTAAAACATGGACTCTACCACTGAGTTACATCCCTAGTCCTTTTCATTTTGAGTCAGGGTCATGCTAAGTTGCTGAGACTGACCTCAAACTTGCAATCCTCCTGCCTGAGCCTCCCTAGTAGCTGGGATTACAGGCATGTGCCACATCAGGCTCATTCCTAGCTTTGTGACTTTGGGCAAAACCTGGTCTGTCTGTGCTTCTATTTCCCCATCTGCAAAGTAGAAATAATAGTACCTACCTCGTAGGGTTATTTTGAGGATTAAGCAAATTTACATCTTCATGTACAAAGTGTTTCGATCAGGGCCTGGTGCTTAGTAAATTCTGTGCTTGTGTTTGCTCTTATTGCTGTTCTGAGTCATTCCTTCAAATGGATCATTCTCCAGATTGGTAAATCGAGGCTCTCAGAAAGTGGTATGACTTTCCAAAGGCACAGCAGCTGGCACATGGTCCACAGTAGATGAGGTTACTATAATGATTACCTGGAAGTCCTGAGTGCAGACGCAGGAAGCCCAGGCTCCTGTCATGGCTCCTACTGCCCTTCCCTCCTCCTGCAGGTGGTCCGCAGCAGCCTGGAGGAGCAAGGACTCCGAGTGCACAGTGTGAGACTGCACGGCTCAGCCGCCAGCCACGTGCTGCACCCTGAAAGTGGCCTGGGCTACAAGGACCTGGACCTTGTGTTCAGGGTGGACCTGCACAGTGAGGCATCCTTCCAGTTGACCAAGGCGGTGGTGCTGGCCTGCCTGTTGGACTTCCTGCCGGCCGGCGTGAGCCGGGCCAAGATTACACCATTGACACTCAAGGAAGCGTACGTGCAGAAGCTGGTGAAAGTGTGCACAGACCCAGACCGCTGGAGCCTCATCTCGCTGTCCAACAAGAGTGGCAAGAACGTGGAGCTGAAGTTTGTGGACTCTGTGAGGCGACAGTTTGAGTTCAGCGTTGACTCCTTCCAGATCATCCTGGATTCCCTCCTGCTCTTCAGCCAGTGCTCAGCCACACCCATGTCTGAGGCCTTCCACCCCACGGTGACAGGTGAAAGTCTGTATGGGGACTTTGCAGAGGCCCTGGAGCACCTGCGGCACCGCGTCATCGCCACACGAAGCCCTGAGGAGATCCGTGGCGGTGGCCTCCTCAAGTACTGTCACCTCCTGGTGCGGGGTTTCCGGCCACAGCCCAGTACTGATGTGCGTGCCCTACAACGGTACATGTGCTCCCGCTTCTTCATCGACTTCCCCGACCTGGCAGAGCAGCAGCGCACTCTGGAGCGCTACCTGGAGGCTCACTTCGGTGGGGCTGATGCAGCCCGCCGCTATGCCTGCTTGGTGACCCTGCACCAGGTGGTCAACGAGAGCACCGTGTGCCTCATGAACCACGAGCGCCGCCAGACTCTGGACCTCATTGCCACGCTGGCACTCCAGGCACTGGCTGAGCAGGGCCCAGCTGCCGCTGCCGCTCTAGCCTGGTGCCCTCCAGGCCATGATGGGATTGTGCCGGCCACTGTCAATTACTACGTGACCCCTGTGCAGCCCCTGCTGGCCCGGGCCCACACCTATCCCACCTGGCTGCCTTGTAACTGACTATGACCCTGGCCAGAAGGGACTGGGCCTCATGGGCTGGGGTGGGGTCACCAGGAATATGTGGAGGAAATAACCAGAGAAAGGCAGGCTGTGCCAGCCAGCCCAGCACTCCTGAAGGGTTGGGCCTGCGATTGAACACACCAGACTTCCCTGAAGGAGGCATCTGTGGGTTTCAGGCCAAGCTGGGTTCTGGGCAAGAGGAGCCTTTGGTGATTGCACAACACTTTTAGACCAGCGTGATTCTGGGGTAGAGGGGTTACTTGTTTTGAGGGTCAATTGCCTTCAGGAGACAAAACAAATTTAGATGGTAGCCTCGATGCTCAGCACTCTGGGTTTATTTCCATGGCCTAGAAAGGATCTTTTTGACTAGGGCTAGCCAGCCCACAGACTGGTATGTGACAGGGGTGACTCACTTTGGGTTAGGCTAGACCACTAAGAGTCTGGTGGCCCAACCTGGCTAATCACTTGGGGGAGGGAAACTGAGGCATAAGACAGATACCTGGGTTTGGGAGGCAGGGTTTGTCCCTATCTCCTAAAACCCATACCCCAAGCTGTGAAGACTTCCTCTTGAGGGGTGAAGAGTGAAGCAGGCGAGGTGAGCAGCCTGAGCAGCTGGAGGATGTAGCCCACGCCCCTCCCAGTGTGTCCTCCCTTCCCTTATATGGTGAGAAGCCCTGCTTGCCTGGGAGCTTGTCCCTTGGAGGGTGCTGGGCCAAAATGTTCACAGTCAAGTTGAGTCCTCCCACCCCACTGGTTTGGTTAGAGGACTCTTACATGCAGGGGAGCCCTATCCTCACCTTCTTTTCCATTCCCCTAGATTTGTTGCTATTTTGCACTCTTACCACCTGCCAATAAAAATTGTCTACACTGAGCCCAGTCTGAGTCTGGCTTCTATCTCAGGAGGGGAGGTGGGGTCTGAGGTCTGGGCATGGTGGCAAGATGGCCCTGCCTTCCCTCTACACCAGCAGGTTGCTGCAGTGAGTCTAGGATTCTCTCATTAAAGATGAAATGTTTCCTACCCAGGTTTCCTACCTGGGGTCCTAGAAGCCCCAGACCTGGCCTCATACTACAGTGCCCAAGGCTGATTAATTCCAGCTCTGCCCAGAGCATGTGGGGAACACACTGAATCTGGAGTGAAGGACCCTACAGTAATGGTAGCTGAGACTAGGGGACTTCTAGAGTACCCTAAAGCCCAGGTAGGGTCCTCCATCTAGGAGAGGCTCCCTTAATCCTCCAGCTTGCTTTCCACCTACAAGTGCTCCAAATAGCAAGTCCTCTGGAGGGATAGGGTCTTTCCTTTCTGAACCCAGCTGGGGCCAAGCCAGGTTGTCTGGGGGAGCTGTTCCCTTAGGGCATCAGCCACTCACCCCTGGACGCTGCCCACTGTTTACCTGGTCTCTTTGATCCAGGGATTGCAAAGCCCTTAATCTATTTAGCCTCATTAGGGGCCTCTGAAGTGGTAACTTTGATGGTTCCAGCCAGAGTGGGGAAAACAAGGCCTCAGAGGAGACCTCAGGTCATCAAGGTGAGTCCAGCCACCTCATCTGCTCTGTGGGTTCCTGCTGGGTGCCCCAGCTCCTGCTGGGCTCTAAGGGGCTAGCAGGGCAATCATAAAGGCTTTCCTGCTTGATGACTGCAAACAGTCCCACACCCCATCCCAGCCAAGCCCACCCAGCCTCCCAATTTGGCCATTTGAGCCTGGGCATGAAGGGGATACAAGTTCAGCATGTGGGGGTGGGGTTCATCTGAAGGTACTTGTTTTAGATGAGAAAATCAGAAACCCACACAGCACAAGTGTGTATACACTGCATCTAGCCTGTGTGTGCCGGTTACTGTTCCTGGTGTTGAGAACACATCAGACAAGACAGACACCCCCACCTTTGTGAAAATACATTCTAATGTGGTTTTAGTTTAATTTTTTATTTATTTTTTTGGTACCAGGAATTGAACTCAAGGGCACTCGACCACTGAGCCACATCCCCAGCCCTATTTTGTGTTTTATGTAGAGACAGGGTCTCACTGAGTTGCTTAGCGCCTCGCCGTTGCTGAGACTGGCTTTGAACTCGCGATCCTCCTGTCTCAGCCTCCCTAAGTGCTGGGATTACAGGCGTGAGCCACCGCGCCTGGCTCTAATGTGGTTTTAGAAGGTCAAGGATGCATTAAAATATATATAGCTAAGTAGGGGATTGGAAGTGTTGGGGTTTGCAAATTTTAAAATATGCCATAGTGCACCTCGTTGAAAAAACATTGGTTGGAGCAAAGACAAAGGTGGTGGAAAGTGAGCCCTGGGGCTTCCTGGGGAAGAGTGTTCCAGGCCAAGGGGACTTGTGGATGCACACATGCCTGTGCTGATGCGTCTGATGGAGGGCACATGTGCCTGAGGGCTTCTGGCTGGCCCTGGGCGGTGGGTGTGCTCGCTGGTGCGCATGTGCACACATGCACGGGCATGAGGGAGCCAGGGCGTGTGAGACAGAAGTCCTCAGGAACAGCTGCCATCTGACCTGCACTTTACTCAAGGCCAGGCACTATACTCCATCTTCCTGATCATTTTCATTCATCCTTATAACAACTCCACAAGAGAAGAGCAAGTATTCCCACTTTACAGATGAGAAAACTGAGGTCAAGGAGGTCTGTTTGACTCTTATCCCTACACTCTGATGGATTATCATGATGGTGTCTCCTGTACATATATATGACAGGGCATATTTGACATTAATGTGACATTTGTCATTGTCCTAAGTATGACTGGCATAATGTGTCAAGATGTACATTTTCTTGATATGCATGTGACACTAGCCATGGCTTGTGGTGATTGTCTTGGACCCACAGTGGCAAACACATGGGTGTGTTTGGGAGTGATGCAATGTTTCTGGGTTTGAGAAAAACACTTGACTCAGTGGCTGACATTTCTCTGTGGACAATTCCTGCAGCCACCTAAGATGTCAGGACAGGTGGGAATCAGGAACTGGGAACCAGAGCCAGCATGGAGCTGAGGGAGAAAGATCCTGTCCTCCCCCTTCCATCCTTTCTGGAGCAACAACCCACCTAGGCTTTCCAGAGGGAAGAAACTGTGCTGTGACTTTGAGGAGGCCAATAAGCTGGCCCCTCCAGATCCACTCTCCACCCTCTTCAGGCCTGTGCCCCAGGGAGGCTGCCATCTACCCATGGCATCAATGGCAAGGGAGCCATTGATGGCTTGCTCTCTGGCTTGACAATGACAAGCCCTGAGGAGACAGGAAGGAGGAAAAGGCTTATTCTCCCTGCTGCCTCCCCATCAGGTTGTCATGGTTGGCCACAGGGCAGCAGCCCTCTCTTCCACAGTGGCCTCCCCTGCCCATTCAGGCCCAGGAGCCTGAAGTCTTCCTGTCTTGGAGCTCCAAGACATGCACTATCCCTGGCTAATTTCTTTTCCTTCCCTGTTTGTTTGTTCCTGCGCTGAGAATCAAACGCAGGGCCTCATGCATGCTGGGCAAGGGCTCAACCATGGAGCTACAGTTAGTTAACTTCTTAGTTTCTTAATAAGCCCAGCCCCCACTGTTGGAAAAAGTACCTTGTTAAAACTTCCCGGTGTGAGTGTGCCCTATCTCTTCCAGAGACCTACAGACCTTCCAAGCAGGTCTACAGTCACTAATAACCCCCACAAGCTATCATGCTGCCATATTATCACAAATGGGCACAACCTCCCCTGTCATCATACCATCTCACACATGGATTCCTGCCCCCCCCTTTCTGCATCAGATCTTTTAACTAAGGCAACTTCTTGGGGAGAGTCAACTGTGAACCAGGTCAAGGAAGGTATCAGTCTGTGCAAACCAGCTGAAAGGCACAGATTGCCAAACAGAAGCTGCTCATGGCACTGTCGACTAAAAGAGTGATGACAGACACACGAAGGAAAGGCAGCAAGGACACTTGCAAAGTGGACCTCAAAATCACATGGCTTTGGCCTCATATTTTTGAAATTTATTCCTGAATATGTATGTCAGGGGACTGATTCAATATACATTCACTTTGCAGAATTTTACAAGTTCTGGATTGTGAATAAATGTGCCCCCTTCCCTCTTTAGCAGGATACTTGAATAAATGTATTCTCTTTTTGTATTTAAAACATTGTTTGGGAGTTTCATGTTGCCACTACCTCTTCCAGAGAAAGGCAGCTGATTGTCTTGAGAGGCCCCAGGCACACCCTCCTACAGGGAGAATGAGGACAGCGGGCAGGGAAACAGGCATTTCTCAGACCAATGTTTTCCCAGCAAACAGGCCTCCTACTACCATTACACTCAGAAGCAACTGACATCTACCAGATGGGGACTCCAGCGGGGCTGTGACTTAAGAATAATGACTCTACCTTTAAAAGAAGTCCTTTTCCTTGTCACATAGAAAATGTTTGCTACACTCTCAAATAATCTGATTGCATCTCAGAGCCCTGTGGTACCATCTTCAATCATACAGTAAGCAAAGTCAAATGTGGTGCATGTAGAGAAATTCATAGTGTGAAATGTTCCCCGGAACCCAGCCCCTTGCCACGGTGAAGTGACAGTAGTGACAGCTCCAGACAGGAGAACACTGAAATCTGGTAGGGGCAAGTCTCAAAGTCTTCCTGAAGGTGTCCAGGGAAGGAGCAGAATCTAGGAGTTCAGATCCATGGAGTGGAGGCTCCGAGGTGCTAGGAGGAGCTGGAAAGAATAATTCCAAGAGTTTTAATTACCTCTGTCCCACAGCCACCCAACCCCAGCCCAACCCTTCAGCATCTACCTCCTGCACCAGCTTCTCACAATAGCCCCTCTTAAGGAGGGGCTCCTGGGGGAAGCAGAGGTTCCCTTGGGCCTTTGTCCTTGGCTGGGATCCCCACTGGTCTGAGCAGCTAGAATGGAATGTTCTTGGGATGAAAAGCCTGCCCCTCCTCCATCTCTCCCCTTATGGAGTTCCCCAGGGCCCACTGGAGGAGAGGGATGTTTCAGGGATTCCTGA
Organism: Xerus rutilus; assembly: GCA_028644305.1. NCBI lineage: Eukaryota > Metazoa > Chordata > Mammalia > Rodentia > Sciuridae > Xerus > Xerus rutilus. The sequence goes on along the minus strand of CM053400.1, from coordinate 17,355,860 downwards.
TATGGAGCTGCTCTAGAGAAGCCAAGGTCCACCCTGCCCCACAGACTAGAGGCTGCCCTGGCAGCCACTTCTGGCATAGGCAGAGTGGCTCCATCATTCACAGACCTCCACCATGTGCTAGCCACTTAGTGGGACTTCTCCTTTAACACTCAGAAATTAGCTCCTACCTAGGCACACCCCCACCCCAGTACAAAAACAAACAGAAGAAACTGACTTTGAAAAGAGAAGTCATTGCCCAAGATTCCCCAGGTGAAAAGTTTCAGGCCTGAATCTCAGGTCATTTTGCTCCACCTGGGCCCTTTCTGCCCACTGTGGAGCATGTCACCCTTGTCACCTGCCAGATGAGAGCCCAGTGATACCCCTGGCAATGGAGCCCTCATTAGCAAGATGAATGAAGCACCACAGGCCTAATGTTTAAGGGTTAACTTATAGGTTCTATGTCTGTGGCTAAATTACCTGCCCTCCTTAACCCTGGGCATCCTCATCTGTGGAAATGGGGATAACCTTTACTTTGCAGAATGGTTGGGAGAAAAAAAACAAATAATGGGTGTGAAGTGCTTAGCACAGTATCTGTCATGGAGGAGGTGGTTAACTTACTACTCCAGACCCAAGGATTCCCGTCCCCCACCACTCCTGGCCAGGGTGTGGTCAGGGAATAATGGGAGAGGAAACAGGTTGGGAATCTCCCAGCTTTCCTAAATACTTCCTCCCTGGCAAGCCATAAAGCTGGGAATCTCTCCTTCAGCTCTCAGGCACAGTGGCACCTGAGTTGTTCTCAAGGGATCTGGCTGTAGGGTCAGGCAAGGGACTCCTCCAGGTCACTGCTCACTGCAGGACTGGAGCACCTTTAGCCATGACCTGTCAGTTCAGCCTAATCTCTAGGCCACTTCTGTTGTGGCAGGACAGGGTGTTCTGATCTATTATCATTGTAACAAAATCTGTGAATAGCGCCAGGGGTGGTGGCACACCCCTGTAATCCAAGGACTCGATTGGAGGCCAGCCTGCGAATTAAGCGACATCCTGTCTCAAAAAAAAATAAAAAGGATCAGGGGCTGGGGTTGTGGCTTAGTGGAAGAGGGTTTACCTAGCATGTGTGAGGCATTGGGTTTAATCCTCAGCATCACATAAGAAAAATAAATAAATATGTGAATAGCGCAACGATTCCAGACTTTTACTCAAACATGTAACCACTTTCCAGAAGTCTTTCCAGAAGGACCTTCTTCCTGAAGTGTTGGGCCACCTTTGTGCTTCTCCCTGCCCCCGCTTAGGAGGGACACAAGTTGAGTCTCCAGCCCCGGCCACCCAGGAAACCATCACTGGAACTACACCCCAACCCTGAGACCGCCACCACCCGCTGGTTCTGCACACCCTTATAGCTCACAGTCAAGGAAACCCCGGGACCACAGGGAAAGGGACGGTTGGTGGCAGCATCACTAGAGACCGAACGCGTTCCAGGCCACGCCCCCACGTCTCCAGACGTAGCCCCACAGTGCCCTCAGGTGGCAGCACCCACATACTGCTGGAATCAGCCAAGAGAGGAAAGAGGCTGAACCTGGGGATGGAGTGGCAGTTTCCATACTAGAACCCTGAACTGGTCTCCAAGCCCCAGGGTCCAGCCTGAAGAAGGCCTCATGTTTCCCCCTCAGTCCTCACTGCTGAGAACCTAGATTCACTGGTAGGCATCAGTGTCCTCAAAGTTCAGGTGCCGCAAGCTGGGCGCGGCGGCGCAGGCCTGTAATCCCAGCACTTAGGGAGGCTGAGGCAGGAGAATCATGAGTTCAAAGCCAGCCTCAGCAACAGCGAGGCACTAAGCAACTCAGTGAGACCCTGTCTCTACATAAAACACAAAATAGGGCTGGGGATGTGGCTCAGTGGTCAAGTACTCCTCATTTTAATCCCCGGTACCAAATAAATAAATAAAGTTCAGGTTTTGCAAGATTCCTGTACTCAGTCCAGTGGCCACTGAGAAAGTGTTCAGGAAGTCACAGGAGGAAGGGAAGGGTCTGTCTCCTGCCAAAAGGTTGTTATTAGTGGAGGTCTAAAAAATAGCCTTCCAACAACACAAACTTCCAGACCCTAGAGGTCCTCTAGGGTCCTCTGCGATGGTGACAGCCAGGGAAGGTTGCCTGGAAGAAGGCTGGAAAACAAGCTCTCAGAAGCAGAGACCCAGGGTTGGGGATGTGGCTCAGTGGTAGAGTACTAGCCTCACATGTGTGAGGCACTGGATTTGATCTTCAGCACTACATAAAAATAAATAAATAAAATAAAGGTGTTGTGTCCATATACAACTAAAAAAGATTTATAAATAAAGGTCCATCAACAACTAAAAAAAAAAAAGCAGAGACTTTCTGAATCTGCTCTCATTCTGAAAACCCTGGACTGACATCAATATTTGTTGACTGAAGAGAAAATGGAGTCAGGCTGGGCAGCATCCACAGTGAGCCCTGGGGTAGAAGGTCAGGCATGGGTGGGAAGGTGACTTTTTTTTTTTTTTTTTGGTACCAGGGATTGAACTCAGGGGCACTCGACCACTGGGCCACATCCCCAGCCCTATTTTGTGTTTTGTGTAGAGACAGGGTCTCACTGAGTTGCTTAGCGCCTCGCCCTTGCTGAGGCTGGCTTTGAACTCGCGATTCTCCTGTCTCAGCCTCCCTAAGTGCTGGGATTACAAGCGTGAGCCACCGCGCCCAGCTGGAAGGTGACTTTTATTAGTTGGCTGAGGAGTAGTAGACAAAACACCAGCCAGGAGCTGGGGTTCAAGTCACTGAGTTCTATGTGCCCTGGCCTAGGCCCTTGATGGAGAACAGTGGGGCATCTGGAAGTGAAGGGAAGGAACAGAGATGTCTGTGACATCAGGACCAATCTCCACATACCCTCCCTTCTTTCTCCAGTGTCATCTCTAATTCTCTACCAATCCACCTACCTCACCCTCAAATCGGGATAAAGCTGATTACCAATAAATCCCACAGAAACTCAAAAACTGTGATAGCACAAAGCACTTTATGCCATTAGCTAAAAGCTTCTCTGGACCAACTGCCCCTGTCCTGCAACCCAGAAACCAAACAGTCCTGGCTGCAGCCCAGCACTGCTGCCTGAGCTTCCTCACTGTGTCACCTACAGAAAGTCCTGGACTCTCTGGTCTTTGGACCCCAAATGCCCAGAGTGGCTTTGGAAGATCCTCTTTCTCTGGAGAGACCAGTAGATGCCAAGGCTCCTCACTGTTCCCTTGGTCCCCAAACTTTCTCAAGAGCTCTGAGACAAAGCTTTTCCCCAGTGAAACAGGGGTTCAGGAAGGCCTAGATGTTAGCTGGGAAACCAGCCAAAAATTTGGTACCCAGGAAAAGGAAGGGCTGATGGTGGAGGCCCAGATGAGGGCCCCTCTCCATCACAGCAATGGAGCTAACCTTCTACCGCTCAGAGTCAGATTCCTGAGACTGATATTATCATTTTCCTTCACTCCAGTCTCAAGCCTTGATACAAAGAAGGACAGCTACAGTCAGAGAGGAGGACATCAACTCAAAGATGGGGCAGAGGGGCTGAGGTTGTGGCTCAGTGGCTTGCCTGAGCGCTTGCCCCGTGTGAGGCACTGGGTTTGATCCTCAGCACCACATAAAAATAAGTAAACAAAATAATAGCCCATGTATAACTAAAAAAAAATTTAAAAAAATAAAAATAAATTAAAAAAAAAAAGATGGGGCAGAATTGTTTTTGGTCACACTGTAGATGAGCCCAGAGGCCAGCTCTCCCTAACCTCAGTCTAGGATACTATAGGAAGGACACACAGGTCCTTCTTCTGTCCCTCCCTGGCAAGTGACCTTGAGAAAACCCTTCTCCATTCTGTAAAATGAAGACTTTAAATTAGCTCCTGGCTCCATTAACAGAAGCAGTGCATGGCTGTAGGTATGATTTAAAAGAGTAAAATATTTTTTCATGACTTACAGTGGAAGAAGACAGTCCTTTGCCCTTAATTTCCACATAGCCCTCCTGGGAGGTGGTGATACCCACCCGACAAACTAACAAGTGAAGCTGCAAACATCTGTGAGCAGGGAAGCAAGGGCCAGGCCATGGCAGCTGAGTGGGGGCAGAGGAAGGAGGGAACTGAAGGGCATCTATCTGCACAGGAAGCAGCAGATCATATTTCCAGTCTGGCCCTTTAAGGCCCCACCTTTCTGGAAGCTGATGCCATACCTGCCCCCTTGGGGCTGTTAAAGAGTGTCACACCTGGCTCCATCACTGACAGAGCAATCTTAGAGATGAGCTGGAAGTGGGGCCGCTAGGTGAGTAGGTGCCAAATATACCATCTTAATTATCTCAGTCTTAGCAAAGCTGCATGAAACATGAGAAAAGTTTTATCTCCAAAAAGGAAAGGGTCTAAGTTTAAGTATGATGGGGACAAATCCTCAAACTTACCAGGATTCCGTCTCCCCAAATGGTAAAGGGGCTCAGAAAAGAACTCAGCAATACAGCCCTGTGCCAGGCCCCAACCTATCCTGGGACCTCGTTTTTCTGTCCTCCTGATGATATGGAGCTCCAAGTGCCAGAAAACAGCAGCCTCAAGGGCAAGACTTCTCACAGCCCCAAGGGACCCAGAAAAGGCAAAGAAAGTGGAGGTGAGGGTGGGGTGTTGCACCAGTGCAGCGGGCAGCAGCTGGCAAAAGTTTGCCACAAAATAAATCCCTCCATTTGTCCAACTCTATAACAGGAACTTAGTGCTGCCTCTTACCCGCTGGTGGTCTGCAAGAGGCGGCCACGGAAAGTGGATCAGCCTTATTAAGGGTCCAGCTGACTCCAGAAGCCTCAGGGGACAGGAGATTCTGAGCCCTGCAGCCCCACCGTCCCTTGAAACCACTGGCCACTAACACCGCACCTCAGCCTCCTTTACTGGGTTCCTGGCCTCCCGACTGTCTCTTCCTGTCGTAGGTCAGTCTGTCCATCAGCGTGGGTGACGCCGTCCATCCTGCTGGCATCCTCAATCCGTCGGTCGGCACCTCGGTGATGGCCTGTCCCAGGTGGCCGGGGGTCCGGGCGCCTGAACTCAGCGTTAGGGGGAAGCGGGGCCGCGGGGCGGGCTGCGGCGGAAGGGCGAGTCGGGCTCGGGGCCATGGCCGCGCCGCAGCCGCCCGGCGCCCCAGGGCACGCAGCCCCCCAGGCCGAGAGCTGAGGCCAGCAGCGCCGGCGGGCGGCCGCGGCGGCCGCGACGCTGGCCCTTCTTGAGGCGCGACCCGTGCGCCGCCAGGTAGAGCTCGGCCTGCGCCACGCCGCCACTCAGGCGGCTCAGGCTCTCAGCGCGGTGCGCCAGGCGCAGCTCGGCGGCCAGAAAGACTCGGTGTAGCTGCAGCACGCGGCTCTCCAGCTCCGACACCAGGCGCCGGCGGCCCTCCACCTCCAGCAGCCGCCGCCGCGCTTCGGCCAGCTCCAGCGCGCGGCCTCCAGCCCCCGCTGCAGCTCCGGAGCCACCGCCGGCGCCCCCTGTCGCCCCGATGACCCCCGCGCCCCCACTAGCGCCCTGGCGCCAGCGCTGCAGCTCCTGACCCTCCGCCTGCGCAGCCGACGCCTGGGTCGCCTCCGGCAGCGACTGGGACTGAGCTGGGGTCGGGGTCAAGGTCGGAGTTGGGGGCGGGGGCTGAAGGGACGACAGGGGCTCCCGGGGCGGCGGCGGGGGGGACCCCGGTTCTGCCGTCCCTTCCTGAGCCCCTGGGCCGCAGGCGCTGATGCGGCAGCCCGGCATCCCCCGCCCCCCGGCGGCCTGCGGGTGTGGGTCCGCGGCGAGGACGGACGCCGGGCACGCGAGGAGAGAAAGGCGGCCGCAGTGCCCACGCCCGCGCCGCACCCGCCGCGCGAGCGTCTTATAGAACAGGGGCGGAGCGCTGGGCAGCACAGCCAATCAGAGGCGGGTATACCCTGAATGCGTCCCCTCAGCCACGAGCATTCAGGACATTCCCCAAACCCTTTAGGTTCCCTGCTCTTTCCCTAGCTCTGCGCTGCTAGGGCATCGGGTCTCCATTCACTTCTCTTCAAATTTGGGGTGGCAGTATCTTCCCCTGCCCGGCCCCTCAGTCAAAAACTCTGAAGGCTGGTGCTTAGAAGTCAAAGAATCTAGTGTCCACCTCATGAGGGGCCCCGCGTGACAGCGAGAACATGGACTAGAACTCAGGAAGCTTGACTTGCACCTTCCCATACTTCCTGCTGCCCCTTGGCCAAATCAGCTCCGCCTGATTTGGGCCACAGTCTCGTCAGGACCCCCTCCCATCTCATTGGGGTAATGGAGAGGCGAGTGGCGTCTCCAGGGAATGTGCATCTGGCTGGGTTGGTCCCATGCCAGGCGGGCCATTTGCTTGCAAAACAAACACCATAATCCTGCCGCTGAACACACCAATCTCAGTGCCCGCCCCCTCCTAGGACTCCTGGACCTCAAGATGTGCAAAATTATTCCCCTGCCCCTCCCCCTGTCTCTGTGTACGCCTCCCAGCAGGTTCCCCACACCTTTACACGAAGGGAAGACTTAGATGGTGCCTTGGTGCCTTGCCCGGGGTCACATTGCCCGCTGGTGGCTGAATCTGGACAGAAATGCAGCAGCTTTAGCTATTCATGCCCTCTGAGGGCTCAGATACCTAGGTCCCCTCCCTGTCGCGGAGGGACCCTCCATATTTGGGATTCAGTTAACTTTGGCAAAATGAAAGCAATGAGCCCTGACCTCTCTCCTGGCAGCAGAAGTGGCTCTGCCGTTCCCCTAACAAATACTGGCCTATTCACGGTTGCCCTACCTCAGCTTCCCTCAGATGGGAGGGGTGTGTGGTGGGAGGAGGCAAAGTCTGGAGGGCCAGAAGCCCGCCCAGAAACCAGACGGGAAGGATGGTAGCCGACCTGGGCTGGGGAGGACCTAAGAAGAGTGTGGCCAGCGTGAAGAGGAGGCTGCTGACGGAGCTGCACTGACTTGAGGAGGAGGAGGAGACTCATCCCGTCCCCGTGTTCTCCAAGTGCTTACAGGTGCCTTCCGCTGAGTGATGGCGAGTCGTGGGCGAGACAACTCGACTCCAGAGGAACAACTCAGCAGAGCCTCCGAGGAGAGGGAGGAGCGTGTCGGGGAGCTGGGCCCTACTGAAGAGAGAGAGGGGACTCCAAGGGATCAAATGAGGGGGAGGTGCTCAGTGACTGAGAGCAGTGGAGGCTCCAGGTGGCCGAGGTTGGTGGGGGGAGCTTCGGGATGACTCAGTGACCGGGAGAGTGCTCATTGAGGGCAAGAAGAACCCTAGAGGGCAGGCAAAGGACCTGCAGAAGAGGCTGACATTTAGTGGATGCAAAGGTGCTGAAGGAGACTCCCAGAAGGGGAAGCGAGGCTCAGCGCATGAGGATCCCAGGAGCCAGAGGGGCTCGGTAGGCTCAGGAGTTACCAGGTTGCCTCCCGCAAGGATGAATGCCCTGGAAATGGTGACATCCCTTTGAAGAGTCTCCTTTGTGTCATCGACCCTGAGTCTTTCTCAGCACAGAACTGCCCCCCCACCATCTCCATTAGGGTGGAGATAGACAGGTGTCTTGCCAGAATCAGGCAGGTCACTGCTCCTGACTTCTAGGGGATGAAGCAAGGGGTGTAAGACCAGGACTCACCTCCACTCCTCCTGTTGACCAGATCCAGAGACCCAGTTAGATCTGGGTTTGAAACCCTCACACATTGTCCTTCCAGGTGACCTTGGACACTAATTTCTCTGAGTGGGAGGAGATGCCCAATAAATATTTACTGGGGCTGGGGCGAAGCTCAGTGGTAAAGTGTGTGCTCAGCATGCACAAGGTCCTGGGTTCAATCCCCATCACAACATAAATAAATAAATGAATAGTTACTGCATGAATGTTCTTTAGATCAGCAGCCTTTTCTTCCTAATGCAAACCCAAAGCTTCCCAAAGTTGCCTCTCACCTCCCTGTTATTGCCCAACAATAATTCCTGTTCCTATCTTCTATGGCATTCCCCACAATATGTGCATTTATTTATTGTTTAGTTTTGTGGGATTTTTTTCTTTTTCTTTTTCTTTCTTCCTTCCTTCCTTTTTTTTTTTGGCACCAAGGCTTGAACCTAGGGGTGCTTAACCACTGAGCTACATTCCCAGCCATTTTTATTTTTGAGGTAGGGTCTCATTAAGTTGCTGAGGCTGGCTTTGCACTTGAGATCCTCCTGCCTCAGCCTCTCAAGCTTCTGGGATTACAGGCATGCACCACCACATCTGGCTAATTGTGTAATTTTTAATAGTCACCCCCTAGATGGATTTTGCTTATCATTAGAACCCCCTGGCTCTCACTAAAGGGCATTCAATAAATTGTTTTTCCCCAGTGCTAGGGATGAAATCCTGGGTCTTGTGCAGGCTTGGAAAGAGCTCTATCACTGAGCTACACCCCCAACCTGATAAAAATGTGTTTGAATTGAAAAGTAATGCAAGGGTAGAGCTTGCTGAAAATGGAGAGGTCCCTTTCTCCATCCATTCATTTATTCATTCTTTCACTCATTCAACAACTTGTCCATTACCTCCTCTGCTGGGCTATCTGCTGAGTGGTACAGCACTGACCAGATGAGCCCTATCCTCTGTTGAGTCCAGCAGGCAAACAGGTGACTGCAGTTGGGTGAGGTTTCTACTGGATGGGGGAAGCACAGCTGAGGGAACACGGAGCAGCACGAAGGCCAGCTGGGTGGGGAGAGAACAACAGAGGGTTTCCTTCAGGAAGTGGCATTTAAACTGAGACCCGAAGGATGAGTCAAAGAGAATGATGCAGAGATGGTGGGGGAACAGGGAGGGAGATTCAGGACACAAACAACATGTGCGAAGGATCAGGGGAGAGAGGGGTTTGGCATCTGACAGTTTTCTTGCCATCTGCCTTAACTGACCTGAGCTCTACACTCCCAGGTGTGGACAGAGGCCACACCCAATCACTGACCTGTTAGCGCAGTCAACCTGGAAAGCACAACATTTAGAATGAGGGAATGCATTTTTAAACTATGATGATTATGTTTTTCTGATCTTTATAAAAAATATACATTCTTTACATGGAAAATATTCAAAATAAACAAACAAACAAACAAACAAATAATCTAGAAAGGAAAGGCACCTGAAAAAAGAGATGTGTTTGGGAGCCGGGTGCGGTGGCGCAAGCCTGTAATTACAGCACTTAGGGAGGCTGAGACAGGAGAATCGCGAGTTCAAAGCCAGCCTCAGCAACGGCGAGGCGCTAAGCAACTCAGTGAGACCTTGTCACTACATAAAACACAAAATAGGGCTGGGGATGTGGCCCAGTGGTCAAGTGCCCCTGAGTTCAATCCCTGGTACAAAAAAAAAAAAAAAAAAAAGAGAGAGATGTGTTTGGATCAAATCAAGGACTTTTGTCCTTTCCTAGCTGTGCAACCCCAAGAAAGGCACTTTTTTTCCTGAACTTTACAGTCCTCATCTGAGAAATGGAACTGCTATCGTCTTTGTCTATACACAAAAGACATCAACAGATTGAATGAAGGCTTTGCCCAAGATCTCCCAAGTTGGTTGTGTCTGCTGACCCAAACCTGTGCTCTGAGTCTGAGGCTCTGGAATAGAAGAGGCAGCCCAGGCCAAACTCCTGAGGCCTGTTCAGTATGTACCCAATCCCTCCCTGAGGACAGCCAGGGGTAAGAGGTTTATAGAAGGGATGACCAGTGTGGCTGTGGCCCCAGCCAGATCCCCTCCATAGCTGAGCGTGGGGTGGGGCAGGAGTCAAGGCCTGAGGAATCCACTTTCATGCCAGCCTTGAAGATTTGAGACCTCAGCTGAGATCCAACCCCTCCCTTTCTGTATCTTCCTGGCAACCTGGGCTGGCACTCTCTATGATGTGATCTCAGTTTAATAATTTAGCAGATGCTGACAAAGATAGCATCTCTGAAAATAACCCAGCCAGGCCCCAGCCTTCATCTCTCCTTTCCCCAGCAAATGACCCTGCCCTCCCCACAACATCTCTAATTACCCTGCACACCTGTCAGCACCCTTCCCTGCCAGTGGACACCTGAATGGACGCCTCCACATCCTTCCTCCTCTTGTCCTTCTCCATCTTCTCTTCCTCTTTCTATTCATTCTTGCACTTTTAAATCAATTAGGGCTTAAAGGAATATTGTCATAGAAGTCCATAGACTTGGGTTTAATTCACTGTTTGGACATAAGCAAGTCTCTTCTCTCCCAGCCTCTGTTCCTGCATTTGTTAATAAGAGGCTTCTAGATTCCTAAATGTTGGGGGGGTGGTGCTTGGACAGGAGATTGGAAGGCACAACTACAGTGTCAATGTCATCTCAGCTAAGAACACTCCAAGCCAGTCTGCTGCTCCATGCAGAGATCTCAGGCTTTCTTTGTTTTTAATCTCTCCTGTGCTGAAAATTTTGCCCTAGTTTTTATTCTGGGAATAAAAGGCTGTGACTTGTGTTCACAAATGGAGGTAGCAGGTGCCATGAGCTTTTGAGGCTTCATCTCATTTCTGACAAGTAGAAATTATGCTCTTTCCACCTTGAAGTCTTGCTCAAATTACCCCACTTTTAGGGTCCCCAGTTTCTTGTATTTGTTTGTTTGCTTTGAGGAAAGCAGCTTTGCTGGTGTGGTGGCACACACCTGTAATCCCAGCACTTTGGGAGGCTGAGACAGGAGAATCACAAGTTCAAAGCCAGCCTCAGCAATAGCAAGGCACTAAGCAACTCAGTGAGACCCTTTCTCTACCTAAAACACAAAATAGGGCTGGGGATGTGGATTAGTGGTCGAGTTCAATCCTCAGTACCAAAAAAAAAAAAAAAAAGCAGCTTTATTAGGAAGACTAAAATTATTGTATGCTAACTTGAACAGGTAGGTTGTATAAGAAAGGATCTGATAGTCTCCAAGACTTGGACCCCATTTTTTTCTTTTGGTATTGGGAATTGAACCAGAGGTGTACTACCTCTGAGCTACATACTCAGCCCTTCCTATTTTTTGTTTTGAAACAGAGTCTTGCTAAATTGCCCAGACTGGCCTCAAATCTCTGATCCTCCTGCCTCAGCCTCCAGAGTCGTTGGGATTACAGACAATACACAATCACTCCTGGCTTAGATCCCATTGATATGCACCTTGTTTTTTCCTCAGACCTCTAACTTCAGCCTGAAGTTGAGCAAAGACATGGCTTACTTTCTTTCAAATCATTCCTGGGCTGCAGACAAAGCGATGGATCTTTGAATCAATAAGTAGCTTACTGGCAATAGTGCCCTTAATGCTACAGAACTTTCAGTGGTATATAGGAATAAGCTGCTTCTGAATCAGAAAATCACTAATTAGCAAAGAATCCAAAACAGCTTAAACTACACTAGCTACCATTATTACTGGGCAGACCAAGAAAAGCTAAGCAAATGCTATCCATAGGTATTTACTGAACCTCAGACAATTCCTTATGGAATGAACTCCCAGTTATCCCAGTGGGTTCAATGATACTGGCTCAGGTGGTAAAACAGGAAGGATGTTTGCTCCTCATTGTTACGTGTCTGTCTGTTTCCAGTGCTGGGGATGGAACCCAGTGCACGTCAGGCAAGCACGCTACCACTGAGTTACATCTCAGCCAAGGTCTCAGTTTTCACATCTTTAAAATAGCCAGGTGGGGCCGGGGTTGTTTGTAGTTCAGTGGTAGAATGCTTGCCTCACACGTGTGAGGCACTGGGTTCGATCCTCAGCACCACATAAAAATAGAATAAAGGTATGTGTCCATCTGCAACTAAAAATATATATTTAAAAAAAAACAGCCATGTGTTCAAAGGGCAGGTAGGACTACAGGGCTGAGATGGTGGGTTTTCATGCATTCATTCAACAATCCAATCAAGCAACTGCTATAATACCAGCTACTATGCAAGATGCTAGGGGCACCGCAATAAGTAAAAGAAGTACAATATCTGTTTCCACAAAACTCACATCTCAGAAATCAAAATAATTAAATCTCAAGAGATGTGCCATGAAAGAATAACAAAGTATCTGGTAATATCTACTTAGTGCCAGGTACCAAAACTATGAGGTCCTATTTATAGCCTATTTAACAGATGAGGAAACTGAAGGATAGAGGGGTGAGTGGTCAAGGTTACATGGTCAAGAAGTGGTGCAACTATGCCCAGCATTCAATATCCAGGGAATCTGCCTCCTGAGTGCTTCCCTAGAAATCACCAAAAAGGGAGAAACTACTGACAGGATAGAAAAGAGGGTTCAGGGAGGGCTTCTCCTCAAAGGTGACATTTACACCAAGACCTGAAAAATGAATAGGAGTCACAAATGTGGAATTGGGGAGAGAGATTTTCCGACAAAAAAAAAAAAAAAATAGCGGTGCAAAGGCCCTGAGACAGAAATATCAGTGCATTCAGTGACTGGTGAGCCCGCAGGAAAATGGGGAGGGCTAAACTCAGACATGCAGCCTGGGCCTGGAGGCCAGGGAGAGGATTTCAGATTGTACCCTATGTGCAGGGGGAGTGTTTGAAGGGTTTATGTTGGGGATCAACATGATCTGATTTGTTTCTAAAAGATCCTCCTGTTTGATGTGTAGAGAATGCAAAGAATGGGGTGAAAGGGTGGAGAAGGGAACTAGTTAGGAGATTATTGCGATAATCCATCTGAAAGAGGACAATCCCAGGAGTATTGGTTAGGGTGGGAGGGAAATGGATTTGAGTTTTATTTGGATGAACGAGAAGACTTGTGGATGGATTAGTGTCAGGGTAAGGGAATGCCCTCTGTGTTTGTGGATGAAGCAGAAGGATGGATTATGATGCCCCTGACTGAGAGAAGGAGGAACAGATTTGATGGAGAAATCAAGGTCAAGATTTTGTTTCCTCTATGTGATAATTACTTTATTCCAAAAATAAGAACAAAAAGGTTTGCAGTAATAGTCTATTATATGTTCTTCCTCTGTGGGGAGTGGGTGCTGGGGATGGAACCCAGGGCCTCCTTCATGGCCAGCACACGCTGTACCATTGAACTGCACCCAAAGTCCCCATCTTCGTTTTTTAAAAAACCTAACTAGTAGGGGGTAAAGACTAAGCTTTTTTTTTTTTTGGTGCTGGAGATTGAACTCAGGGACACTCGACCACTAAGCCACATCCCCAGCCCTATTTTGTGTTTTATGTAGAGTCAGCTTTAAAGGTAGAAATGATGCCAGGCACAGTGGTGCATGCCTGTAATCCCAGAGACTTGGGAGGCTGAGGTGGAAGGATAGCAAATTTGAGGCCAGCTTCAACATTTGTTGAGGCCCTAAGCAACTTAGAAAGACCCTGTCTCAAAATAAAAAATAAAAAGGGCAGGGGATGTGGCTCGGTGCTTAGGCACCCCTGGGTTTAATCTCTTGTGTCAAAAAAATGAATATGGACTTATAAAATCATGCTCATTATGGATCAGTCTAATGTGGAAAGGCAAAACTTAACAACAACAACAAAAACAATATGAAGAGAAAAATATATGTATGTGTATATACATATATATACACACACTTTTTTTTTCTGGTAAAGAAATACACAGACGGGACAGATAAACATTTGGGAAAAACTTTGTTTTCAACATCCAAGTTGGATATCCATGATAAACAGGCAGATGTTTAGATGTTTCTAGAAGTCAGCAATAGAGAATCTGAGCTGGAGGTTTAAATTCAGCGAGTCATCAATGTCTAGATAGCACATTTTTTTCTTGTTTTGGTACTCAGGATTGAACCCAGGGGTACTTCACCACTAAAGCTACATCCCTAATCCTTGATGTTTTCAATTTTGAGACAGGGGTCTTGTAAATTCCTGAGGCTGGTTTTAAACTTGCCATTCTCCTGCTTCAACAGGATTACAGGCGTGCACCACCACACCCAGCTCTAGATGGTACTTAAACTATGGAATAGGGTGAATGACCTTGGGAGAAAGTGTAGTGATGGCCAGGAACAAGCAAAAAATATGTGAGCAGGAAGACGCCGGGGCGTGTGGCTCACGCTTGTAATCCCAGCACTTAGGGAGGCTGAGACAGGAGAATCGCGAGTTCAAAGCCAGCCTCAGCAACGGCAAGGCGCTAAGCAACTCAGTGAGACCCTGCCTCTACATAAAACACAAAATAGGGCTGGGGATGTGGCTCAGTGGTTGAGTACCCCTGAGTTCAATCCCTAGTACAAAAAAAAATTGTGAGCAGGAAGGAGTGACAAAGGAGGAACACAGAAAAGTCACTAGAGCACCGTTTGTATGCCCACAGGAGTGACCCAGCAGAGTGGGAACTACCGATGCCTGGTACAAAATAACCTCAGGTGGAAGATGGTTTTGCTTTGTTTTTCTGTTTTGTTTGGTTTTGGTTTTGGTTGTTGTTGTTTGAGACAGGGTCTTGCTAAATTTCCCAGGCTGGGCTGGAACTCAAGGTCCTCCTGCCTTAGCCTCCAGAGTAGCTAGGAATAACTGGGATTACAGGCATATGTCACCATACCTGGCATGGGAGATTCTTAAGAAAGAAAGAGTGGATCTCTAACAAGTTCATTCCTGCCACAGCCTTTATTAGGCACTTACTGTGTGCCAATACTATTCCAAGTGCTGGGAATATGGAAGTGATCAAGAAAGACAAAATCTCTCTCAATCCAGAGGAAGAGAGGAAGGCCATAGTGGACTCAAACAAGAATCTTGCATGCTATGAAGGAAGAAAACAGTGTGCCAGGCACAGTGATAACACCTATAATCCTAGCACTTGGGAGGCTGAGGCAGAGGATCTCAAGTTCAAGGCCAGCCTCATCAATTTAGCCAGACCCTAAACTACTTAGTGAGACACTGTCTCAAAATAAAAAAAATAAAGCTGGGTGCAGTGGCACACACTTGTAATCCCAGCAGTTCAGGAGGCTGAGACAGGAGGATCAAGGGTTCAAAGCCAGCCTCAGCAAAAAGTGAGGCGCTAAGCAATTCAGTGAGACTCAGTGAGACCCTGTCTCTAAATAAAATACAAAATAGAGCTGAGGGTGTGGCTCAGTGGTCGAGTGCTCCTGAGTTCAATCCCCAGTACTAAAAAAAATAAAATTAAAAAATAGAAAGGGCTGGAGATGTGGCTCAGTGGTTAAATGCTCCTGGGTTCAATTCCTGGTACCAAAAAGAAAAGAGAACAGTGAAGTGTGAGGACCAACCAGAGACACCTACACTAGACAGGGAAGTCAGCGATGGTGGAGTCTGGGGTTCTTGAGTTCCCATGATCCATTTGTCTCACTTTGGATAACAGCGTCTTTGTATTTTGGGGGGAACCACCTCTCCTACATATGCAGTGCATATTTTGTGGGGTTGACCCCAGCCCATCTCCAGCATCAGGGTTTGCACTCTGGCCCTGCCAATGAAACTAAACTAGTATATTTTCTGGAGCCAATGGGAAAGGGAAGCGCTGTTTGCTTAGGAGTTGTTAGCTGAACAGATTATAAACCTCTGGATGCAGCTACTACCTTCCTGCCACAAGGGAAGTGAGTACCTGAGGAAAAGCCTACCTGACAGGAGAGCCCAGAAACAAAGAGAAACCTGATGAGTCGTCAGATCACTAGAGCACCTGATGCCAGCTGTACCTGAAGGTAGTTCTATCCTTGGATTTTTCAGTTAGGTTAACCAGTAAAATGTCACTTATTGAACAGATCCCAATTGAGAGAGAAGACCGGAAGGATGCCAAGGAACCAGGCTGGAAGCACCAGGAGGAACAATCGCTGTGGAAAGAAAAGGAAGTGCAAAGTTTGCAGAAGAAGGTTTGAAGCACTTGAGGAACATGAAGGTGGCAAGGGAGGCAGGAACACTAGGACCTGCGGTGGTGAAATAAGATGGGCGGGAGCCGCAGAAGAGGCCCAACTCCACAAATCAGCAGTAGAGCAAGGGGAAATCCTGTATATAGCACTTTAAAAAATAATGGCTCAGGGGGCTGAGGTTGTGGCTCAGTGGCAGAGCACTTGCCTCACACGTGTGAGGCACTGGGTTCGATCCTCAGCACCACATAAAAATAAGTAAACAAAATAAAGACACTGTGTCCATGTATAACTAAAAATTA
>CM053400.1:17303622-17339755 GCA_028644305.1 Xerus rutilus | reverse complement strand
CCTGTAATCCCAGCACTTAGGGAGGCTGAGACAGGAGAATCGCGAGTTCAAAGCCAGCCTCAGCAATGGCGAGGCGCTAAGCGAGCAACTCAGTGAGACCCTGTCTCTACATAAAACACAAAATAGGGCTGGGGATGTGGCTCAGTGGTCGAGTGCCCCTGAGTTCAATCCCCAGTACCACAAAAAAAAAAAAAAAATTATTTAAAAAAAAAAATAATGGCTCAGCCAGGCACGGTGGCACACACCTGTAATCCCAGCACTTTGGGAGGCTGAGACTGGAGAATCGCGAGTTCAAAGCCAGCCTCAGCAACAGCGAGGCACTAAGCGACTCAGTGAGACCCTGTCTCTACATAAAACACAAAATAGGGCTGGGGATGTGGCTCAGTGGTCGAGTGCCCCTGAGTTCAATCCCCAGTACCAAATAATAACAATAATAATAATAATAATAACAATAATAATAATAATAGCTTGGGCTAGGGTTGTAACTCAGTGGTAAAGCACTTGCCTAGCATGTGTGAGGCCCTGGGTTTGAGTTTCAGCACCACATATAAATAAATTAAATAAAGGTCCATTGACAACTAAAAGAATATTTTAAAAAAATAACAATAGCTCAATTAGAAATTTACCTTTTGCAAGGTATAGATGAACTGACTAAAAAGTAAGAGGACTAGGGGCTCAGAGTATACCTCTGGGTAGCTGACCCAGCACCTGCAAAGCCCCAGGTTCCATCCCCAGCACCACAGAAAACAAACAAAATGTTCTGGAATATCCCATTAAACAAGAATGGGCTGGGATATAGATCAGTTGGGAGAGTGCTTGCCTTGCATGCACAAGGCCCTGGGTTCAATTCCCAGCACCACCAAAAAAAAACAAAAAACAAAAAAAACCACTACTAAACAAGAATGCTGGGCACCATGGCACTCACCTGTAGTCCCAGAGACTCAGTAGGCTGAGGCAAAAGGACCCAAGTTTGAGGCCAGTCTCAGGAATTTAGTGAGACCCTGTCTCAAAATAAAAAATAAATCCAGATTTGGTGGCACACACCTGTCATCCCCATGGCTCAGGGAGGATTGCTAGTTTAAAGGCAGTCTCAGCAATTTAGCAAAGCCCTAAGAAACTCAGTGAGGGGCTGGGATTATGGCGCAGTGGTAGCGTGCTCGCCTAGCACACATAAGGCACTGGGTTCAATCCTCAGCACCACATAAAAATAAAATAAAGATATTCTGTCACCTACAACTAAAAAATAAACATTTAAAAAAAAAAAAAAAAGAAAGAAACTCAGTGAGACCCTGTCTCTAAATAAAATACAAAAAAGGGCTGGAGATGTGGTTCAGTGGTTAAGCACCCCGGGATTCACTCCCCAGTACCAAAAAAATAAATAAAAATAAAAAGGGCTGGGGATGTAGCTCAGTGGTAAAGTGCCCCTAGGTTCAATCCCCAGTACCAAAAAAGTGAAGGGTACTTGGATAGTCATTATACTTTTGCAACTTAAATGATGCATATACTTTTATATAGATACATTTATATATTATTTTATTTGTATGTATAGATAAATATATACATACACACATACATACAGTCTTCTACATGTGTGAGATATTTCAAAATAAAAATTCTAAAATGGGGCGGGGGCTATGGAGCAATAATAGAGCACTCGCCCAGCCTATGCAAGGCCTTGGATTCGATCCCCAGCACTGCAAAAAAAAAAAAATCTAAGTTAAAGTGTTGCAAGGACCAGTCACGTGGGGCTGTGTAGATCAGGGCCCACTGCAGATACACAGTAGACACACAAATAATTAAAGCCTGAGTCATTTACTGACATCTGGTTCCGGATCAGGTCGCCCCTGCTCACTTGGCTGAGGCTCCAGCTCTGGCTGACTCCTGTCCCTCACCTCAACCGGAGCAGCTGGTGGAGATTCTGGGATCCTCTCTAGGCTCTCTGATTGGACCTGAAGCCTCCAGGCCTACAGGGACTGCTGGTTTGCTCCCAGTTGCTTGGTTATAGGATGCTAAGGGACATGGGCTCCACTAAGGGACAGATCCTCAGACCTAGGAGCCAGAGGGACACAAAGGGTATGGCTCTTGGGGAGACAACTGCCTGGAGTCCCTAAGGACCACAATGGAAGGCTCCTTCTCCAACCTCTTAGATGTGGTTGGCAGTTCAGGCTCCCTAGTTCTGGGGACTGGATGAATATAGCCCCTGTGTTCAAGAGGCCAAGTGACATTCAGAGGGCTGAAATCTACATGGGGTGACTCCCAGGTCACCAAAGATTTCATGCCCCAAGAGCAGCTGACAGTGAGTGGAATAATCTTTAACCTGATGGAGTCAGGTGACTAGAGTTTCCTGGTGACCAGACTGAGGGTTATGTTCATGTCTGGTTCTGTAACATCTCTGAGCTGCGGCCCAACTATGTGGGTTATGGGCTGAGCCCAACAATAATGGAGACTGGATTTCCCACCAGTCAGATGTCAGGAAGGCCCTGGGTGGGTCATAAAATATAAATAACCCATTTCTTGCCTATCAAAATGTGTGCACCAGTATCCATCTATCCCTGCTTCTGCCTTTTCCCTCTGTTTTGTCTCTTTCTGAATCTCTGGGTCTCTGTCTCCACCTCCCTTTGCATGTCTTTCTAGGATCCTGCCTGTCCCTCCCCCAAGGACCCTCTTCCTCAGCCCCTCTCTGCTTCAGCCCACCGTAGAGTGCTTTGATTCCAAAGACACTTCCTCTGCTTGCTTCTCTCCTTCCATCCCCCTCCCACATCGAAGGCCAGAATACAGCAGCCACCTCTCTCCCACCCCCAGAGCAGCCAAAGGGAGGGAACTGCAGGGCTGGGTTGAGTTGGATGTGGGGCTGCCTTTCTGTCCGCAGGAGGCCAGAGTATTGAGCTCCTGTGCTGGCGGCTCCACTTGGCAGTGTTTCAAGACCCTGGGGACCAGTGGGACAAGCTCAAGGTTACTCAGACGGAGGCTGAGCTGGACCAGGCTCTAAGTTTCCAACCTTCCTACTGACCCGAGTCCCCACAGCTATATCTGGCAACTAACCCCCTTCCCCACTTGGAAGGGAACCTTACCCAGACTTACCCAGAGATACTCCATGTTCTCCTTGGCCCTGTCCTATGATTTCTGACCTTCACCAGCTTCTCCTCTCTGCTGGGATTTGGATATATGTCCCCCAAAGGCCCAGGTGTCAATGGCTTGGTCCCCAGTTGGCACTATTGGGAGGTGAAAACTTTAAGAGGTGGGGCCTAGTAGGAGGTCTTCAGGTCATTGAGGGCTCACCCTTAAAGCGGTTAATGGGACCCCAGTCACCACATCCCTTGCTTCCTGGCTATGAAGTGAGTGGTTTTTGCTCCGCCATGATCTCCCACATGATGTGCTGTCGGACACAGGCCCCAAGCTATAAGCATGGACTAAACCTCTAAAGGAACCTTTCTAAGATCATCTCAGAGAAATGGAAAGCTAACTCCCTCCATCCTTCATTCCTCTAGCCTGGGGGTCCCTGAGATCAGACCTGTTCCCCACTCCCCAGACAGAGTATCCCTGAGGGCTAGATTACACAGGGACCTGAGGGCAAAGCTGGGGTTCCATCCCCAGAATGCGGGGAGGGCTCCTTAAGGACAAGCTTGGGTCTGCCTATCTCAGTCCAGGTGTCCCTTTAGGTTTCTTCACAGGGCTTTGCCCACAGTGAGAACAGATGGGACTTCCTTAGGGGTGGTGACAGAAGTTCAGGCAGAGGGTGAGGCACCCTGGCAGTGGCTCCACACACTCCCCGCCCCACTCAGGAGTGAGCCTCTGCTTCCTCATCTTCTCTAGGATTTCAGCAAGAATCTCACAGAGTGGAAGAAAGCCCAGGAAGTAAGGAGTCTGATCTGGTTTGAGTTACTTCTTCCCTCAGAGCCTCAGTTAGCTTATCCATAAAATGGAAAGCACACTCTGGGCAGGTGGGCTCCACAGAGACCCCTTCACTGCCAGGGCTAGGAGATCCCCCTACTCTGGCTCCACCACATAAACAAATAAAATAAGTAAAGATCCATTAACAACTAAAAAAATTATTTTTAAAAAAAGTATATATTATCTAAATAATTTCCCAGAAAATATTTGTCTCAGGAATACAAGATTGATTTAATTAATTTAGTGTAATTCACCAGATTAACAAACTAAAAGTTTTGAGACTGATTGTAAAACCAGAAGACCAAAAGGAGATGAATTAGAGCCGCTGGCCAAGGCTTTATTGGAAATACACGCTCTCGGGCTGAACTCTCCCGTCCATCATAGTGTGTACGGGAGAATGGCCCGCGTGTTCCAGCGTACAGACAATTTTAAAAGGCCCGGTCAGGAAGGGGAGGGCTTGAGGGGCAGGAAGAGAAGGCCAGAGTCCTTCCTGGATAGGTCAGGAAAAACCCGCTGATTGACAGGAGCCTCTACTGGTGCCGTCAGCGTCTGGCTGGCCGCTCCGTTCTGCAGCTGCCCTGACCGGTCCCCCTAATTGGACATCCTGGACCCTGAACAGACGTAACACTGATCATCTCAATAGATGCCCCATCTCAATAGATGCTTCCACCAGCATGCTCTCAGCAGATGGGCTTCACAGAGACCCCTTCACTGCCAGGGCTAGGAGACACCGGCCCCTCCCCACTCCGGCTCCATTGGGAAATGCTCCTGGAATCCCCCCAGCACCCCAAAGAGCCCTGGACAACCGTCCACTGCAGCACACAGCTGTTGCTTCGGCTGTATTGGCATTTCTGTGGCCTGGCTACCCCACGTAATGTGGGCTCCCCAAGGTCATAGTGAGTCTTCTTCCTCTCCATTAACTGCCAGGCGAGGCACCCAGCAGGTGCAATGAGGCTTCTCAGATTCTCTGCCTTCTCCCTGTCCCGACCCCACCTCACCCTAGCCTCACCGTGCATAACAGGCTCTTCCAAGCCCACTGTCCTCCTGGGGGTCCAAATCAGGAGGTCCTGGGCAGGATGTACCCCTCTAGCAATCTACCCATGCCTTTTACTCCTGCATTTCATCCATCTCCTGGGCTACAGACCTGGGGGATTTACTAAACCTTACACTGGCGGCCTCCAGTGAGCCAGGCCTCTAGGTCTCTGTGTCTTTGTGTGGTCCCCGCCACGGTGGCTCCAGTCTTGGCTGTTGCTTTGGCCAATAGGACATTCAGAAAGTGTGAAACAAGCTGAAGCTCAATGAGCATTTGCATGCTGGGATTTGTGTTCTCGGGAGCCAGCTGAGCAGCCACAAGGGAGGTCACCTAGACTTCTGAATGGTGAGAGGCTGAGGAGGAAGAGAAGCCCTCTTGAACCAGCCAGGCCCAGCCAGCCAAGCTTCCAGTTGAACACAGCCACGTGTGTTCAACTGGAACCGGCAGAACTACCCACAGAGCCCCGGGTGAAGCTCAGAATTGTTAGAGATAATACATTATGGTTGTTTTAAGCCACTAAGTTTTGGGCTAGTTTGATTCTCAGCAATAGGGAACCGAGACGAGAAGCATCCGAGTCCTCTCTTCAGACCCTGGCCTTCCATATCCAGTCCTGTGGGATCTGCTTCCAGAATATGTTGTGGATATGACCACTTGCCACCCTGTCCTGGGCACCGTCATCTCTTGCCTGAATGACGGCAACAGTCTTCTCATTGGACTCCCTGATTCCAGCCTCAAACCCTCTCAGCCACCACACAGTGGCCAGAGTGCAGCTTTTGAGATTAGATTAAGACACTGCTCTACTCAAGATCCTTATCACTAAGGTCACAAGCCCAATTCCAGGGCCTTTGGCGCTCTGTGGGGTGCGTGGCCTATTTGTCTCTTCATCCCCATCTCCAGTCCTGCTCAAGTCTCCTGGCCTTGCTCTCTGTACTCCAGCAGCACTTTCTGTTTCCTATATAGGCCAAGTATATCCCTACCTCAGGGCCTTTGCACTAGCCTTTTAACTCTGCCTGGAAGACTCTTTCTCTTAGTTTTTCCATCTGGGTCTTTGAGTTCTCAGCTTAAATGTCCCTTCCTCAAGAAGGCTATGTACAGAAAAGGAAACTGAAATCCAGAGAAATGAGATCATTTCCCAAGTTTACAGTTAGGAAGAGGCTGGGCCAAAAATCCTTCCTAGGTCAATTTCACCCCCACTCCAGGGACAACATCAGTGGTTTTCTGCCACATCAGCAGTTTGGGAGGTGGATGTGGTGGTTGTGAGTTCCTGAGAAAAAGAGCCCATGACCTTCCACAAACGCTCCCAGCTGTAGCCTTTGAGCCCTTCCCTGGGCTGGGTGATGGGGGCTCAGGGAAAGATTAGACCAGTCCTGTGCTCTGGGAGCTCCCATCTAGAGGCTGAAAGCACAGAGGAGATCAAGGTCATTCAGAGGCTCAGACAGCCTTCTGCATTAGCTCAGAGGAGCAGCCATCTAGCTGGGAGCAATCCAGAAAGATATCAGAGGAGTGAACATGAAATTGGCTGGGGTGGGCAGAGAGCGAGGAGGGTATTCAGTGGCCGGTTTTCTATAGCTCTGGAGAGAAACCAGAACACTCAGGGCTGGGGGTGCAGCTCAGCAGTAGAGGCTTGCCGAGGAGACGCAGGACCTGCTGTTTGGATCCATGTCACTGTGTGTGAGAGAGGGAGCAGGGTGATGGGGGATGAGCATGATCAAGAGAAGGGCCAAGGTCCACCTTCCCTGGGTCCCACTCCTTGTTCACTATGTGACTGCAACTAAGTCTGTTCCTTGGCCACACTTGTTTCTCAGTACTTGAGGGGGTGGGAGGAATGCTCTTTCTGCACAATGACTCTGTGGGACATAGTTCTACTAGGGTTTGAACAAAATTCAGGACCAAAGAAGTGGCCCTGTCTCAACCTGGTGCATGATGGTTCCTTAACCTGCAGCTCCCTCCAGGCCCAGGAACTGGGTGCAGCACAAGCTAAAACCAGGGACCCCTGAATGTCTCCCAGTTTTAGGTGGACCCAGGGCTTCCCACCCAACAGTGCAACCAAGAATCCCGGAAGCTCCCACAGCCCAGCTCCTCAGGATTACAGAGTTCTCACTGTCCCTCTGTCCACTGCACCCCCAGAGCCCAGCCTCCCAGGGTAACTGCCAGACTCCCCTGGTTCTCCTTAGTCTTCAGGATGCACCACCCTCTGGCCCAGGGAAGCAACAGGGAGAGGCAACTCTGAATGGCCATTGGCTCATTGTATGACCTGTACAGACAACTTGACCAATCAGAGAAGCTGAGACAACCTCAAGTCACACCTTCCTGTTTGGCCTCAACTTAGACCATTCTGCCCTGGTCCACCCCATTGGGCCCCTTTTTCAACTGGTTCCATTCCATTTGTTCCATTCAGAGCCCCAGGAAATTCTATCTGGTTGTGTACAGAGGGGAATGGCAGGCAAAATGGAATTGGTTATCGTAGAGAATTCTTGAGGAAGAAGCTTCCATTCTTCTGGGCCTGGGGTAACCCCCCTCCTGGACTCAATTCATGGGGTACCCAGAGAAACCACTATAGAGAACTCAGGTTCTGAATCCAAATAAACTTAGGCTTCTTCCTTCTACTATCTGTGGGTCTTGGACAAGTGGCTTAAATCTCTGAGCCTCTACTTCCTTTGGTATAAAATAGGTATTTGGGATTCATTCATTGAGTTTCTGTGAGGATTAAATAAAATAAGTCTTATACCTAACAGGCAGTCATGGTCATTAATAGTAATTTGTTCTCATGCTCATTCTCAGAGGCAGTGG
The DNA here is from genome assembly GCA_028644305.1 of Xerus rutilus. Lineage (NCBI taxonomy): Eukaryota > Metazoa > Chordata > Mammalia > Rodentia > Sciuridae > Xerus > Xerus rutilus. The sequence goes on along the minus strand of CM053400.1, from coordinate 17,332,041 downwards.
GCTTTCCTTTGACAGTCTTGGCCCCAGATTGGCTGAGGTGGGGAAGACCGAGGGTTTAATATAAAATAGCTATAAAAAGTAAACATCTGGCTGTGGTTGTGCATGCCTGTAATCCCAGCAGCTCCAGAGGCTGAGGCAAGAGGATCAAGAGTTCAAAGGCAGCCTCGGCAACCACAAGAAGCTCAGCAACTCAATGAGACCCTGTCCCTAAATAAAATACAAAATAGGGCTGGGGATGTGGTTCAGTGGTTGAATGCCCCTGAATTCAATCCCTGGTACCAAAAAAAGAAAGAAAGAAAACCATTTATTTAGCACTTACCATGTGAACCTATTACAGTGTTCTTCCTTTACTGGCAAGACCTCGAAGTAAATGCCTGAAACTTTGAATAGTACTGAACTGTATATGAACTGTATTTTTTCCTATACATACATTCCTATGATAAAGTTTAATTTACAGGTTAGACACAGTAAGAGATTAGCCATAACTAATAATAAAATAGAAAAACTATAAAAATATCCTATAATAAAAACGACATAAGTATGGTTTCTCTCAATTCATCTTATTATGCTGTAAGTCTTAGCAATCTCAACATGCCATCTTTTCTCTCTCCTGAAGTGAAGAACTTTCATCTTCTCACTTAACAGAAGGACTTCACGGCTTCTGTCTGGCATATCCGAATTGCTAGCATTGCTACTCTTGCCCTTTGGGGTCACTTGGACAGAAATGCCGTGATGTTGCGACCAATGATGGATAACCAAGATGGTTCCCAGGTGACTCACGGGCAGGTTGTGTACAGAGCACGAATTTGCTGCACAAAGGACGATTCTCATCCACCCAGGCCAGGGCAGAACAGCACAAAACCTCAATATGGGGCTCAGAATAGAACTCAACTGGGCTGAGCATGTAGCTCAGTTGGTAGAGTGCTTGCCTCGCATATGCAAGGCCCTGGGTTCAATTTCCAGCACCACAAAAATAAAAAAATAAATAGCACTCAACTTAAAACTTATGACATGTTTATTTCTGAAGGGAGCCTGCCTGCTTTTCTTGCATTCTTTTTCCTCAGCACCCAGGGGTGCTCTACCAATGAAAAGCATCTCCAGAACCTTTTATTTTTTATTTTGAGACAGGGTCTTGCCCAAGATTGGCCTCGAACTTGTGATCCTCTTGCCTCAGCTTCCCATAACACTGGGATTAGCCAGGCAGGATGGCACACATCTGTAATCCCAGCGTCTTGGAAGGCTGAGGCAGGAGGATCTCAAGTTCAAAGCCAGCCTCAGTAACTTCACAAGGACCTAAGCAACTTAGTGAAATCCTATCTCTAAATAAAATACAAAAAAGGGCTAGGGATGTGGCTCAGTTATTAAGCACCCCTGGGTTCAATTCCTAGTACTAAAAACAAAACCAAAAACCAAGACACTAGAATTACAGCAGTGAGCCATCACCCTCGGCTCTTTCTGGAATTTTCTGTTTAATATTTTTGGACTGAGATTGACTATCGGTAACTGAAATTGGAAAGTGAAGGTGCAAACAAGGAAAAACTAGTGTGCTATCTCCACTTTATGGATATCTGAGGCACAAGGAAGTTCAATAATTTGGTCAAGGCTACATGGCTAATAAGTGGGGCATAGTTTTAGGCCCTCTGGCTTTAGAGTTCACACTCTACACAATTGTACTATCCTGCCTCAATGTTAAACACATCTTTGATGAGAAATGCTGAAGTTCAAATATTATGTTCAAGCTGGCATGGTGGTGCATGCATAGAATCCCAGCCACTCAGGAGGCTGAGGCAGGAGGATATCAAGTTTGAGGCCAGCCTGGGAAAATTAAAAATAAAAGAAAAATTTTTAAAAATTTTAAAGGGTGAGGATATAGGCCAGTGGTAAAGCTTTTGCCTAGCATGCGTGAGGTTCAATCCTCAGTACTACAAAAAATTTTAAAAGGTTATATTCATACTGCAGCTGTTCAGGGGCACCAAGGATTCTGATTCTGTAACACTGAAGTTCTAGCCATTTCCACTGTTGTGTGCTGCCCCCTAGTGTCCCTTGGGAGAAGCACACCAGAAGCAAGTTCCAGGCACAAGAGGAAGGGAAGCCTGGAAAGCCCAGGCCGCCTGGCTCCTCCTCAGCCCTAAGGCCGCTCTGTTGAAGCTTCTAAAGAACACTCTGAACGTCATCCATATGTACAATTGTGATGTGCCTGACTATCCCACAAATTCTCAAATTCCACAGGTCTAACACTGCATTCTTAAACCCCAAACTTGTACTCCAAGGCATTTCTGCCCATCCAGTAACACAAGCCAGAAATCCACCTCCCTCTTACCCCCAGCCAGTCACAACCCCAAAAGCCTGAATGGTGGTGGAGGAAGGTGGCCAGAAAAGTAAAAATCAAACAGCAGGCACATCAATGGTCAAAGTGGATGTTCAGGACAATGGCCCCAGGTCAAGGCCAACAGGCAAACTGAGCTTGGGCAGCTCTGTTGATAAAGGCAAGCCTCTGGGTTGGGTTGTGGTTCAGTGGCCCAGTGGGTGCAGCACACAGGGAGCCCTGGTTTCACCCATAGCACCACAGGGGGATTAAAAAGGCAACCCCCTCATCTGTTTAGAAAGAGGTCCAAGCGCAGCTTGAAGGGCTTGGAGTAAGGAGCACTAGATAGAGAGCTAGGGGACAGGGTTCCCACTCAGCTCCATGACCCATACACAGCACAGCTTTGGGTAAACAGCCTGAGCATGAAGGGCTTCAGTTTCCCCACCTGTAAAGTGATAGCCTTCCCCATATGGTTGTTGTAAGGATCAAATAAAAGGTGGATTCTTTTTTTTTTTTTTGGTATAGGGGATTGAACTCAGGGGCACTCGACCACTGAGCCACATCCTCAGCCCTATTTTGTGTTTTATTTAGAGACAGCCTCACTGAGTTGCCTAGTGCCTCGCCTTTGCTGAGGCTGGCTTTGAACTTGCGATTCTCCTGTTTCAGCCTCCCTAAATGCTGGGATTACAGGCTTGCACCACCGTGCCCAGCTTGGCAAGATGGATTCTTAATCTGGAAAATTCATCCATCCTAGAAGACCTCTCTTTCCTTTGTCTTGCTGAATGCTGGATCAATGACACACCCTGTTGCTAGAAAGGTGGCAAATCATATTGGAAGTGAACACCATTCAAAGAATGTGGTGTTTTTTTGTTTGTTTGTTTTTTGAATTGACAAGTAAAAATTGTACATATGATGTTGAGTTTTTCTTTGGGCACTGGGGATCAAACTCAGGGCTTTGTGCATGCCAGACAAGTACTGTACCACTGAGCAACACCCCCAACCTTTTTTCTTTTTTCTTTTTCTTTTTTTTTTTTTGGTACTGGAGATTGAACTCAGGGGCACTCCACCACTGAGCCACATCCCCAGTGTTTTATGTAGAGACAGCGTCTCACTGAGTTGCTTAGCACCTCGCCGTTGCCAAGGCTGGCTTTGAACTGGCTTGCTTTCCTTCCTTCCTTCCTTCCTTCCTTCCTTCCTTCCTTCCTTCCTTCCTTCCTTCCCTCCCTCCTTCCCTCCTTCTCTCCTTCTCTCCTTTCTTTTCTTCTCTTCTCTTTTCTTTTCTTTTCTTTCTCTAAGTTGCCCAGGCTGGCCTTGAACTTGTGATCTCCAGTCTCAGCCTCCTGAATAGCCAGGATTAGGTGTGTGCCCCAAAGGACTGGGGTTGACGGGAGGGACTGAGCACCATGTCAGCCTTGGTTTTTTAAATTATGATAATTATGTCAAACAAAGTTTGCCATTTAAGCCATTTTTAAGTATAAGTTCAGCAGCATGAATTAGATTCAAAATGTTGTGCAATCATCACTTCTATTTCAAAAACCTTTTCATCACCCCAAACAGAACTCTGTACCCATTAGGCAATAACTTCCCATTTCCCCCTTGCTCTAGCCTCTGATAACCTTTAATCTTTCTGGGTCTGTAAATCAACTATTCTCAATATTTCATATAAGTGAAATCATACAACATTTGTCTTTTAGTCTGGTTTATTTCACTTAGCATAATGTCTTCAAGGTTCATTCATAGTATAGCATACATCAGACCTTCATTCCTTTTTATGGCTGAATAATATTCCACTGTGTGTATATGCCATTTTTTTTTATCCATCCACCTATTAATGGACACTTGGGCTTTTCCACCTTTTGATTATTGTGAATAATACTGCAACAAACACTGGCATACATCTCTTTGGGTCCTTGCTTTCAATTCTTTTGGGTGTATGTCTAGAATATTGCTGGTTTTTACTATTTTTAACATGCATTTTGACGGGGGAAGGGCTCTCGGGAACAAGGCACAGGAGAGGGCTGGGGCTGGGGCTCAGTGGTAGAGCACTTGCCTAGCATGTGTGAGGCACTGGGTTCGAGTCTTAGCACCACATAAAAATAAACAAATAAAATAAAGGCATTCTGTCCACCTACAACTACAATAAAAAAATTTTTTTAAAGGGACAAGAGCTGGGCACAGTGGCTCACGCCTGTAATCCCAGCACTTTGGGAGGCTGAGACAGGAGAATCGTGAGTTCAAAACCAGCCTCAGCAACAGCGAGGCGCTAAGCAACTCAGTGAGACCCTGTCTCTACATAAAACACAAAATAGGGCTGGGGTTGTGGCTTAGCGGTAGAGCGCCCACCTAGCGTGGGTGAGGCACTGGGTTCGATTCTCAGCACCACATACAAATTAATAAGTAAAAATAAAGTTAAAAAAGAAGAAGCTTGGGCTGTAACCTCCAGCACTTCACAGCTGTGGTCTCCTTCCCCCTGGTTATCCGACCCATTCACGACTAGAAAGTTTGTAGCTTCGTTGCACCATGTGTGGCACTTGGGCCCTCTTTGGCGGTGATGACTGCCTTTCTGTTCAGTGTCTGAGTGCTATGAAGACTGCACATAGGGGTCCAGATGCATTTCGTTTTGAGAATGTCAATGGATATACCAACTGCTGCTTTGGATTTCACCGGTTGGCGGTGGTTGACCCACTGTTTGGAATGCAGCCAATTCGACTGAAGAAATACCCTTATTTGTGGCTCTGTTACAATGGTGAAATCTACAACCACAAGGCGTTGCAACAACGTTTTGAATTTGAATACCAGACGAAAGTGGATGGTGAGATAATCCTTCATCTATATGACAAAGGAGGAATTGAGCAGACCATTTGCATGTTGGATGGGGTATTTGCTTTTATTTTACTGGACACTGCCAATAAGAAAGTGTTCCTGGGCAGAGATACCTATGGAGTCAGACCTTTGTTTAAAGCCATGACAGAAGATGGATTTCTGGCTGTGTGTTCAGAAGCTAAAGGTCTTGTTACACTGAAACACTCCACTGCTCCTTTTTTAAAAGTAGAGCCTTTTCTTCGGGGACGCTATGAAGTTTTGGATTTAAAACCAAATGGCAAGGTCGCATCTGTGGAGATGGTTAAATATCATCACTGCAGGGATGAGCCTCTGCATGTCCTCTATGACACTGTGGAGAAACTCTTCCCAGGTTTTGAGATAGAAACCGTGAAGAGCAACCTCCGCAAACTTTTTGACGATGCTGTTAAGAAGTGTTTGATGACAGACAGACGTATTGGCTGCCTTTTATCAGGAGGCTTGGACTCCAGCTTGGTTGCTGCCACTGTGCTGAAGCAACTAAAAGAGGCCCAAGTACAATATGCTCTCCAGACATTTGCAATTGGCATGGAGGACAGCCCCGATTTATTGGCTGCTAGAAAGGTGGCAAATCATATTGGAAGTGAACACCATGAAGTCCTTTTTAACTCTGAGGAGGGCATTCAGGCCCTGGATGAAGTCATATTTTCCTTGGAAACTTATGACATTACAACAATTCGAGCATCAGTAGGTATGTATTTAATTTCCAAGTATATTCGCAAGAACACAGACAGCGTGGTGATCTTTTCTGGAGAGGGATCCGATGAACTTACACAGGGTTACATTTATTTCCACAAGGCTCCTTCTCCTGAAAAGGCCGAGGAGGAGAGTGAGAGACTTCTGAAAGAACTCTATTTGTTTGATGTTCTCCGTGCAGACCGAACTACTGCTGCCCATGGCCTTGAACTGAGAGTCCCATTTCTGGATCATCGCTTTTCTTCCTATTACTTGTCTCTGCCACCAGACATGAGAGTTCCAAAAAATGGGATAGAGAAACACCTCCTGAGAGAGGCATTTGAGGATTCCAACCTCATACCTAAGGAGATTCTCTGGCGACCCAAAGAGGCCTTCAGCGATGGGATAACCTCAGTTAAGAATTCCTGGTTTCAGATTTTATAGGAATACGTTGAACATCAGGTTGATGATGAGATGATGGCAACTGCAGCCCAAAAATTCCCCTTCAACACTCCTCAAACTAAAGAAGGCTATTATTACCATCAAATCTTTGAACGCCACTATCCGGGCCAGGCTGACTGGCTGACCCATTGCTGGATGCCCAAGTGGATCAATGCCACTGACCCTTCCACCCGCACTCTGAGCCATTACAAGTCAGCTGCCAAAGCATAGGCACTCTCCAAGCTATGGAGTGAAAGTAAAGGTTTCTTCTTGGGGTGTAGGGCATTGGGGACAGATAGGGAAGCAGGGACAGTCAATCACTCAGGCCTACTTGGGCATGAAAAAAAATAAAAGTCATCCCTAAAACTTGAAAAAAAAAAAAAAAAAGAAAGAAGCTTAGCAAGACCTTGTCTCAAAAAAAACTTGGGATGTAGCTCAGTAGTAAAGCACCCTGGGGTCAATCTCCCAGTATAAAAAAAAGCTATTTGCCTATTGCATAACACTCCACATAACACTTGACAGGGAAAATATTATTCCCATTTTTATGAAGAGAAGGGAATGGCTTGCCCAGGGCCACACAACTGGTACAAAGCAGGGCTGGAGCCCTAAAGGAAGGTTCCCTCACATACCACAGAAGTAGCCAATGGTTCAGAGATGGAATGTTCCCCTTCCCTTCCCTTTTCCTCCTTCCCTCCCTTTCTTCCTTTGTTTTTTCTTTCTAGGTAAATAAAGTAGCTCTGAGCTGCTTCAGTCATAATGTTAATCTACAGTATTTTAGGGACCACTGAATTAGAATTTTGTAGTACAACTATGTGTTTTTATAACCAAACAAGTTCTAGAAAAACAAAACTATGGATACAGGGGAGAGACTGATTATAAAGGGGTATGAGGAAATTTTGGAGGGAGATGAACTGATGTATATCTTTTGGGGAGGGGTAGTGGGGATTGAACCCAGGGGCACTTAGCCACTGAGCCCCACCCACATCTCCAGCCCATTTTTGTATTTTATTTGGAGACAGGATCTCGCTGAGTTGCTTAGGGCCTTACTAAGTTGCTGAAGCTGGCTTTGGACTGGTGATCCTCCTGCCTCAGCCTCCTGAGCTGCTAGGATTACAAGCATGTGCGACCACACCTGGCTTGATATATATCTTGATTGTGGCTGTGCAATTGTATGAAATTTTTCCAAAACTCACAGAGCTGTACACTAAAAAAGGGTGAATTTTATTGTGCAAATTATGCCTTAATTTTTTTGTTTGTTTGTTTGGTTTTGTTTTTTGGCATGAGGATTGAACCCATAGCCTCCCACACACTAGACAACTACTCTACCATTAAGTTACACCCCTAGCCAATACCTTGATTTTTAAAGAACAAGAAATTTCTGTTTTCTTTCATTATAAAACAAAAGCTCTTTAACCACCCTACTCAAAGCCCAGACCATTACTAACAATGAAGTCTACCTACAGGTTTCCTGTCCTTGGCTTCTCTCCCACTCTACTCCTAAGTAATCATTATTCTCCATCTTGGATTCCTTATCCCCTTGCTCTTTTTCAAATAGTTTCTTTTAACATATAAATTAGATTGAACTATATAAATGTCACTTTTTTAGGTCCAATAACAGCAATTTCATGATTCAACCTAATCATGCCTATACACAGCAGTTCTAGCTATTTTTGAACTGTATAAAAAGGATCCCATTCCATAAGCAATCTCCTGGGACTTGCTTTTTCCATTTCATATTATATGACCCCAATCCAACCAGGTTACTGTTTTTGAGTCATCTTCTATTGCTGTTTAATTACTCCTTTGCATGATTTTCCCACATTTATCTCCCATTAGCGGTATTATGTGTTTTCCATATGGGGCTACCATGGACAATTTTTTAAAAATATTAGTTGTCAATGGACTTTATTTATATGTGGTGCTGAGAATCGAACTCAGTGCCTCACACATGCTAGGCAAGTGCTCTACCACTGAGCCACAACCCCAGCCCTACAATGTTTCTATCAACGTTCTTTTACACATTTCCTCCTAGTATCTGATTGCAAGAGATTTTCGTGGTTGTGCCTTAGAAATGGATTTTCTGGGTCTTAACACAGATGTACATTGTGTGTGATGGGAACCATTTTCTCAGCTCCAAATGAGAATACAATGTGCCACTTGCCTGAGGAGGGAACGTGGGTGAGATGTGTTGGGAAGGGTTGCCATAAACTTTTTTAAAATTTTTTTTTAGTTGTTGATGGATCTTTATTTTATTCATTTATTATTTATATGTGGTGCTGAGGATCGAACCCAGTACCTCACACATGCTGGGCAAGTGCTCTACCACTGAGCTACAGTCCCAGCCCCTGCCATAAAGTCTTTTTTTTTTTTTTTTAAAGAAACATTTTTTAGGACTGGGATTGTAGCTCAGCAGTAGAGCGCTTGCCTTGCATGCGTGAGGCCCTGGGTTCGATCCTCAGCACCACATACAAAGCAATAAAATAAAGACATTGTGTCCATCGACAACTAAAAAAATATTAAAAAAAAAAAAGAAACATTTTTTAGTTGTAGGTGGACACAATATCTTTATTTTATTTATTTTTATGTGGTGCTGAGGATCGAACCCAGTGCCTCACGCATGTGAGGCAAGCACTCTACCACTGAGCCACAATCCCAGCCCTGCCATAAAGTCTTTAGTGGACACTGCACTCCTATGTCTAACTTAGACTGGTGAACTTTTTCCTTATCTTTTATCTCACTGTTTATTCCTCCCAGTTGGGGAAAGGTACCATTCTCTCTCCACAGATGATGCCAAAAGAAGGAAAGTGCCTTGTTCAAACATCAGTTTGTGCCAACTGCCTGGGCAAATAATTTCCCTTCTCTAAGCCTCAGTTTTCACATCAGTAAAATGAGACTGATAATATCTAACTCCTCACAGATTAGTGGAAGGATTAATACTATGCAAGCTAAAAGTTTTGCATGGATCCTGGAGAAGCTCCCTAAGTCATTTGTTTATCAGCTCTACTGTTGTTATTAAGGGTAGCAGGAACCCAGGGTAGTGTGAATTCTGACTTCTTGCCACCCAATGGGGTTCCAGGGACCCCCTTACTACAACTGGAAGGCAGTGATCATTATCCGTTTTGGCTTCCTCTGTTGATCCAGCATGTGCCTCTCAGAGCTGCACAGCTTGACACTTTTCTCCATCCTACTTGGGCAGCTCTGGAGCAGAGCTTCACCTGCAGATTTCCCCGAACAGATGAGAAGGTGAACGGACAACTGGGCAGAGAACTCAGGTCCCTCGTTCTGCTTCAGAGCAGAGGAGGAAATTGGCATGAAGCCATTCGTTCAGCGGAGAGTATTTGCTGAAAACGTAGAATGTGCCAGGCCCTGTGCGGGACACCAGGAACATAGGGGAAGACCAGACCGGTCCTCAAGGTCAGAGGCTAAAAAGAGGAGAAAGAAGACAAGAAAACCTGCCTAGTACTGTGGGAAGGAAGTACAGAGAATTGTTCCACATAACAGAAAACAGGCAGGCTTGGGGGTCAGGGAAAGCGCCCCAAGACATGCCCTTACAGCTGGAGCCTTGAGGCCTGGCACACGCACGGAGGCTGCTGGGACGCCGGTCCATTGACAGGGAAGCCCGAGCCCGGCGCCCGCCTGCCGCCCCCAGCCAGGCCTCACTCACCGGGCTAGGCCGGCCAGCCTAGCGCCCGGGCCCAGCCAAGGTGTCCGCCCAGCGCCTCGGGGCGGGGCTTCAGCCCAGGTGCGCGGCGGCGGCACTTCGCGGAGGCAGGAAGTGTGTCCCCAGCGGCGGCCCGTGCAGCGCTCCCGCGAGACGCTCACCTGCGCCCCAGGTGAGCGGCGAGGGGGGCGGGGAAGCGCTGAGCCGGAGGCGGCTCACCTGGCGGGACAGGTAAGCCCCGCACGGGCCTGAGGGGGCGCGAACTGGGGCGGGGCCCGCGGGGGAGCCCCTCAAGGCGGCGCCAGGACGGGGAGGGTCCCAGGTCCGGTTCCCCGGGGGCTGCCCTCCCACTTCCGGGGTGTGCGGGCCGGGCCCCGGAGCGGCCTGAGCGCCCGGGCGCTCGGGCCGGGCAGGCAGAGTGGGGCGAGGGGTCCGTGCTCACCCTGGGGCCGGGGACTGGGCGCGGGAGCTGCGTCCGCCCGAGAGGTGGGGACAGCGTCGGGCGAGGGCCGTGCCCACTCGGAGGAACGGTGTCAGGACCCTCGAGCGGCTGCGGCTGCCGGCGGGCGGAGGCCCGTGCAGCTGCAGGGATGGGGCTCTCCCCGAGGGCAGTGCTGGCGTAGAGGCTGTGCCCGGCCGGGGCAGTGCGGGATCTGGCTCCCCTCACCCAGGAGCTGGCGCCCGTGGACAGGGAGTCTTAGGCTGCCCCTTTGGGGCCGGGGACCAAGGGTACACAGATGCCCCCCGCCCGAGCTGACGGCTGTTGGGTGAGCTGGACTGCTCGTCCCGCTGGGTGTGCGAGGATTGGCTGGGCACAGGGGCGGGACAGATGTGGCTGTGGCCGGCGTGCGCTGGGGTCCCTGGGAGGAGGGTCCAGTACTGAAGTGCATGTGTTCCTGGAGACTATGGCGGAAAGGCGAAGCATCATGAGAAGCGGCCTGACCCCGGATCATCTCTGGTACCTTGGAGTGCTCAGTGACTGAGCCCTTCTCAGATGCCAGGCACTCTGCTAACCCCCTGCAGTGTTTCGTTAGCACTTCATAGGAAGACCTCAAAGGTACTATCTTTCCCCTTTTAAAGATGAGGAAACCGAGGCCAAGTGTCTTGTCCCAGGCCAAAAGAGAGGCCTCCCTCACTAAACCAAGAGAGTGTTCCTGACATTTGGGTGGGGTGGGGGGAGTATCAGCATGGAGGGAAAGGTGTAGCCTGGAAGAAATAGACTGTTTGACTTCAGGAGGGGGAAATTGAAGCCAGGCACTGATCCTAGGTCTTGGTCCCCCCTCCATTCCACCCCTATTGGAGATGCGTGGCACAGGGCAAAATGCATGGGTTCCAGAGTCTGGGAGACCATAGCATAAATCCTGGTCCATCCCTTCCAGCTTGGTGTCTTGTGACAAGGCACTTCACCTCTCTGAGCTTCAGATTCCCGATCTGTAAAGTAGGGATATAGTACAGGGCAATTGTGAAAGTCCTCTTGGGCTAGAGCCTGTTTCTGGACCATTCACTGCTATTTCCTCAGCATTTAATATAGTGCTGGGCCTAACAATAAATATGTTGGATTAGTTTAATCAACAGTAGCAAGTCCTAAAGGGTTGGAAGTGAGGAAGGAGACAGTGATCCAGCCCATCACCAGTATCTCCTGATGCTCTTACAAATCCAGGCATTCAGAGCTCAGTATGGTTGAACAATATAGATCGTCCCACACTCCAGATCAAGGCCTGAGCCTGGAATTCTCAGGGATCCCCATGTGGGCCTCCTGGGACACAGGCTTGTTCACAGAGCTGGCAGCTTTTATTGCCCCTTTCCTTACAAGTGACAAATGGGCTGGAGTGGTGGACAAGAATCCTCTTTTGAGAACTGGGATAGGAGTGGATGGCAAGACTCATTGTGTACAAACAAAAGTGTGGCTTTGGACAACTTACTTAACCTTTCAGTGCTTCTGTATAATAACACCATAAAGAGGGTGGTCAGAATTAATTGGTTTATTACAGACAAAGCACTTAGAACAATGCAAGCCATCAATAATCACTTTCTCTAGAGTATAAACTCCTGAGGCAGGAGTCTTGTCTGTTTCACCATTGTATTCGTAGAGTTTAGAATGATCTCTGGTGCATAGAGGTCTTCAGTAAATATTTGCAAATTTAGTGAATGAGCTAGGCAAGGTGGCGCACACCTGTAATCCCATTGCAAGTTCAAGACCAACCTCAGCAATTTAGCAAGACCCTGTCGCAAGATAAAACATTTAAAAAAGGGCTGGAGAAGCCAAGCACGGTGGTGCACACCTGTAATCCCAGTCAACTCAGGAGACTGAGGCAGGCGATTTGTGAGTTCAAAGCCAGCCTCTACTACTGCGAGGCATTGAGCAACTCAGTGAGACTCTGTCACTAAAACACAAAATAGGGCTGGGGATGTGGCTCAGTGGTCGAGTGCCCCTGAGTTCAATCCCTGGGAGGGGGGCGGTTTTGCTGGGAATGTGGCTCAGTGGTTAAGCCCCTGGGTTCAATCATCCCTGGTACAAAAAAATAAATCAGTCTGTGCCCAACTCCGCATTGCTCAAACTATGGCAAGGATTTTTAATTAGGTGTCCTGGGTTGTGAGGGACTTTAAAATCCCTTATTACAATTTCAGTTTACACACTTCGGAGATGAGACTTCACACGCCTCCTCCTCTGGATTGTTTGTTGGTCCCTCTCTGATCAGCCTCAGTCCTTTTTCTTCTACCCAGTGGTCCTAGTTCTACCCTGATATCACACAAAATGTGTCTGTTCCCTGAAACACCTTCTGAACCTGCCCCTTCTCCACACACTGAAACAGAAAGGAAGCTGACACAGTCCTTGCCCTTCTGGGTCCTGGTTCTTGGGGAGATAAGCTCATCTTTTTTTTTTTTTTTGGTACTGGAGATTGAACTCAGGGATACTCAACCACTGAGCCACATCCCCAGCCCTATTTTGTGTTTTATGTAGAGACAGGGTCTCACTGAGTTGCTTAGCGCCTCGTCGTTGCTGAGGCCAGCTTTGAACTCGCGATTCTCCTGTCTCAGCCTCCTAAGTGCTGGGATTACAGGCTTGAGCCACCGTGCCCGGCTAGATAATCTCATCTTAAAACAGTGGACATGGGGCTGGGATTGTGGCGCAGTGGTAGCGTGCTCGCCTAGCACATGTGAGGCACTGGGTTCGATCCTCAGCACCACATTAAAAAATAACAATAAATAAATATATTCTGTCCACCTACAACTAAAAAAATGAATATTTAAAAACAAAACAAAAACAGTGGACATAAAGCTGACCCAGCCCATAGAGAGCCCAGGTGAAGGCTAGGGGGAGAGGGGCTGCCATCTGACTAGGGGTTCTCCAGGTCCTTGCAGGAGGAGTGCTGAGGGACCTGTGGAGTGGAAGACTTGCAGGAATAAAAAACTCCTGTATCCTCCTCACCACCATGTCCAACATTCATCCCTCCCTCTCTAGGTTTTTGTTGGTTGGTTTGAACCATTTGAGATTAGGTTGCAGACATGCCTCTAAACCCCTAAATGCTTTCGTGTATGTTGCCTAAGAATAAGAACAGTATCTTAAATAATTATAGCAATCAAATTCAGAAAAGTTAATATTGGCATATTACTATTAAATAATATGGAGTCTGTTTTCTAATTTCAATAATTCTGCATTATCTAGTTTTCCAAATTTCCCTCCTTTTCCCCGATCCTGTCCAGGACCACACTGCATTTGTTGTCATGTCTCTCACACTGGACTTGTCTGACGTGTCCTCATGATCACAGTCGGGCTGAGCATTTTGTCAGGTGTGCCCTGTAGTGGTGGGTCCTTCTTAGTGCACAGGATCAGGAGGCACTTGATGTCATTTCATCCCATTATCAGTTATATTAACATTGATCATTTGATTAAAGTGGTGTCTGCCAGATTTCTCTAATTTGGGGCTTTTTGAAGTTTTCATTGACTGCACTTAGTAGGGAATGGAGGTGGCCAGGATGGAAGCCTTAATGGTACCTGGGTTAGAGACAATTGTGGCCTTGTTCACGGAGACGGCATTGTTTTGCCCATGGCACACAACTTATAAGGGCCAGAATGGAACTAGAAAAAATATATCTTGGTGCCCAGTCCTTTCTTCCTCACACTTTACCAGGTTTTAGGACCCCAGTGTCATTAAATCAGGAACAAAAAGATAAAAAATAACATCTCAGAAAATACAGGTGAAGGACAGTTAGTGCCCAGCAAATCCTTATATGTGATCAAAACTCTGCCAAAGCCAGGCTCAGAGGCATATGTTTGTAATTCCAGAGGCTCAGGAGGCTGAAGCAGGAGGATCACAAGTTCAAGGCCATCCTCAGCAATTTAGTGAGAACATGTCCCAAAGTAAAAAAATGAAAAGGGCTAGGCATATAGCTCAGTGATAGAGAGCCCCTGTGTTCAGTCCCTGCCCCTACCAAAAGAAAAGCCTTCCCAAATACACCACTGGCTATTCTTCCTCAGGCAGTTGTTTATTCCCATAATTCCTCATATATCTTACATCTTCCACCTTACAGGCTTTTAAAAATCTGTTTTTCTACAAAAGCACATGTGAATCAAGTACAGGGTCTTTAATTCATTAATCTTTAGTTCTATGGTGCCCTACAAAGCCAGGCTCAGTGTCTCAGTGAATAAAGTCTTAGCTCTGAGCCTCCTAGCAATCAAGTCAAAAAGGGAATGAAGATGTATTTTGTGTCTCAGTTTTGTCTAATCAGAGGAAGCAAAACTGCTTGGTGTTAAATGTTGCTAGAAGGGCAGTTCTGAGTCAGACTGAAATATCAACAGGCAACCTATTACATTCCCATGTCTGATATGAAGGACAAAAGGAAGGAAGGGAAAGTGGTAATGATCAGGTTTCATAGCAAGTGAATAGAAAGGCATTTCTTGAGCACCTTCAGCAGCTCTGTGCCAGGCTTACCAACACTAGGAAGGAACTAGAGAGTCCAGTTTTCATAAAGCAAGATCCTGGGAAATCTTTGTTTTGTGGTAAAATATACATTAAAATTACCACTTTGGTTTGTTTTTAACCCCCTCCCTTTTTTTGGTACCAGGAATTGAACCCCAGGGCACCTAACCACTGAGCCGCATCCACATCCCCAGCCCTTTTTGTATTTTATTTAGAGACAAGTTCTCTCTGAGTTGCTTAGAGCCTCACTAAGTTGCTGAGGCTGGCTTTGAATTTGTGATCCTCCTCTCTCAGCCTCCTGAGCTGCTGGGATTACAGGTGTGTGCCACTGCACTTGGCTTTTTTAACTTCTTTAAATCTTACAGTTCTATTCACATTCTTATACAACTATCACCACCATCCATCTCCAGAATTTCATTGTCCCCAGATGAAAGTCTGTACCTATTCAACCCTAATGCCCCATTTCCCTCAGCCCCCAGCTCCTAGCTTCCTACTTTCTGTCTCTATGAATTTAGCTATTCTAGATATTATTTTTGTAGTACTAGGGATTGAACCTAAGGATGCTCTACCCAAACTGTAATTCCAACTGTTTTTATTTTTATTTTTTATTTGAGACAGGGTCTTGTTAAGTTACTGAGGCTGGTCTGGAATTTACAATCCTCTTGCCTCAGCCTCTTGAGTAGCTGGGATAGAGGTATGCACCACTATCCCCAACATATTTGAGATATTTCATATAAGTAGTGCATTACAATATTTATTCTTACTTTTCTGTCTTATATCACTTAGTATAATGTCTTCAAGGGATAAGCATGTTGTAATATTATCAGAATTTCATTCATTTTTTAAAAAATCTTTTTAGTTGTAGATGAATACAATATCTTCACTTTATTTACTTTTATGTGGTGCTGAGGGTCAAACTCAGTGCCTCACATGTGCTAGGCAAGTGCTCTACCATTGAGCCACAACCCCAACCTGAATTTCATTTCTTTTAAGGCTGTATAGCATTCCATTGTCTGCATAGACATTTTGTTTAGCCATTCATTCATCGATGGAACATTTAAGTTGTTTTCACCTCATGGCTACTATAAATAATGCTATTGGGAACAACATATAGGGATAGTCAAGTCCGTTTTCAATTTTTGCATATACGCCCAAAACTGGAATTGCTGGCATATATGGTAATTGCATTTTATAAAAAAATATTTCTTTCAGTGCCAGGGATGGAACCTAGGGCCTCATGAATGCTAGATTGAGTGCTCTACCACTGAGCTATGTTCCCAGCCCTTATGTTTAAATTTTTAAGGAACTCCCATGCTGTTTCCCACAGGACTTGGCCATTTTCTACTCTCACCAGCAACACACAGGGCTCTGCTCTACATGCTGCTAACACTTGTTTTCTGGGGGCTTTGTTGTTTGTTTAGTTTAAACAGTCATTTAGTAGGTGTGAAGTCCCAGGAGATTTTGAAATCTGAGTCAGACCAAAAAAGTTTGTCTCTGGGGAGAGAAGAGCACAAACAGATGGTTAATGGGCACACCTGGCCTCTCAGAAGTCAGTCTGTGCTCTTCAGGACAGCCCGAGCTTGTTCCTGACCACTGCTCCTGACTTCTTCGTGGCTTCTCCCCCGCAGGTGCCTGGCTGCAGGAAACCATGCAGTGAGCCATGCCCCGGCCAGGACAGCCCCGCCCATCATCTGGGCCACCACGCTTGGGACCCTGGGAGCAGCCAACAGAGCTATGCCTGGAGGCTTATAAGCAGACACCTCAGCCCGCACCAGGCCGCCGTACCCGTAGGCCAGACCCCAAGGACCCTGGCCACCATGGGCCAGAGAGCATTACCTTCATCTCTGGCTCTGCAGAGCCGGCCACCGAGCCCCCAGCCTGCTGCCTGCTCTGGTGCCCCTGGGGGTGGGACTGGTGCCGGGCTGCTTTCTGCTTCCGCCGCTGCCGGGATTGCCTCCAGCGCTGCGGGGCCTGTGTGCGGGGCTGTAGCCCCTGCCTATCTGCTGGTGACTCCACTGAGGAGGCTGCCGAAGCCAGCTGGGCCAAGGAGCATAATGGCGTCCCCCCTAGCCCTGACCGTGCACCCCCTAGCCGCCGGGATGGCCAGCGGCTCAAGTCTGCGGTGGGCAGCAGCTTCAGCTACCCTGACGTCAAGCTCAAAGGCGTGCCCGTGTACCCTTACCGCACCACCTCCCCGGCTCCCGACGCGGACTCCTGCTGCAAGGAGCCGCTGGCCCAGCCCCCTCCCACGCGGCACAGCCTGCCTAGCACCTTTGCCAGCAGCCCCCGTGGCTCGGAGGAGTACTACTCTTTCCATGAGTCGGACCTGGACCTGCCCGAGATGGGCAGCGGCTCCATGTCGAGCCGGGAGATCGACGTGCTCATATTCAAGAAGCTGACCGAGCTGTTCAGTGTACACCAGATCGATGAGCTGGCCAAATGCACGTCGGACACTGTGTTCCTGGAGAAGACCAGCAAGATCTCGGACCTGATCAGCAGCATCACACAGGACTACCACCTGGACGAGCAGGATGCGGAGGGCCGCCTAGTGCGTGGCATCATTCGCATTAGTACCCGAAAGAGCCGTGCCCGCCCACAGACCTCAGAGGGGCGCTCCACCCGGGCTGCTGCCCCAGCTGCTGCTGCCCCTGACAGTGGCCATGAGACTATGGTGGGCTCAGGTCTCAGCCAGGATGGTAGGTTGGGCCTAAGGGCAGAGTAGGGAGGGCTCGGCCAAAAGAGGGCTGGACTGGGGTCTTGGGCCACTGTGGGTCTTCTTTTCTCTTAACTCCTGTGCACTGAGATCTGAGATTCCCAGTGAGATCTGAGAAAGGCTGAGGAACATGCAGACCCTGCAAGCTCTCTGGTCATTGCTGGCCCACAAGTGCAATGACCCAGTCAACAAGTCGACCTAACAGACTCCTTCTCCCCTACTTGCCAAAGTAGCTTCCAGACCTAGCCTGGGTAGCAGGACCCTGGGGCCCATATGAGCTTGAACCTCTAACCTAGCCTGGTCTAACCAAAAGACCCACCTGCCCATCCACCACTGCACTTGCACATGCACACATGCAGTTTATCTGTGTCCTTGTTTTTAAGCATTCCTCTAGCCCTACCCAGGGATGAGTGACCCCTCATTAGGCTGCAAACAGAAAAAGGTGGTGGGGATAAAAGAATGTGACAATGACCGCTGCTCCCTCATGTTCCCTTCCTAGAGCTGACAGTGCAGATCTCCCAGGAGACGACAGCAGATGCCATCGCCCGGAAGCTGAGGCCATATGGAGCCCCAGGTGTGGTCCTGACCCCATAAGGATACAGAGTGGCGGACTATCCAAGGGGCCCCTCACATGCTCCTTTTCCAGCTATCCTTTGGGATGGGGAAGATAAGATCAGAAAGAGACGAGGGGGCTAAGCATCCATAACCTCATCCCAGTCTTAAAAACTGGCTTGAAACAGGAGATAGGTGTTTAGGAAAGATGAGCTAAAGTGACCCAATCCCAATCTCCTTAGTCTTTGTAGCAGGAAGCAGGCTTCTGTTACAAAGGCACTCTGTGTGGTTTCTACTGTCTCCTGGGCCTTCACAACAACCCCCTGGGAGAGGGAGGCTAGGATTCAGATGTTTAGTCACCTAAGCCACATGACAGCTCAAGCCCGACCAGGCTCAAGCCCTGCTGTTCCTCTCAGCAGGCTTCTCCCTGGCAGTGGGCCCTGGATGAACTCCTTCCCCTCTCTTAGCCTGTTTCCTCCTTCCACCAGGGTACCCAGCCAGCCATGACTCGGCCTTCCAGGGCACCGACACAGACTCCTCAGGGGCACCCCTGCTCCAGGTGTACTGCTAACCCTTGCTGGATACAGCAGGCACAGCCCTTCCTGGGAGCAAGAGTCTACAAAATAGAGGCACCAGGACCCTCTTTGAGGAAGGCTGGACTGTAAGCCCAGAGCAGTGCTTGCTCGGCTCCGCTTGTCTTCACTGACTGCTTCCTGGACCATGTGCATTTCACAGGGCCGAGGTGCCCATATCCCCACCTGGCCTGACCCCTGCCAGGGCCTATTCCTTCCTGTGGATCAATCATGGAAAACAAGGACTTAGAAGTTACCTTCCAGGACTGAATCCCAGCTTTGTCCTCATAATGTCACCCTCAGCAATTATTACTGCAAACTTGAAGCTTAAGTAGACTGGGCTGTGGGTGGGCAGGGCCTCTGTAGAACTGTGGGCAGTGCCCACTTCACCTTATGGTATTGAGCAGTTTGTTCTAGCTATTGGGTGATGTACATGCTAACAACCATAGTTGCAAGTACAAAGGTAACGGACAACTATCTGATCATCTGGGCTACAACACAGTCCTTTCTGCCTGCTTTGCCTTGCCTAATTGCTGCCCAGGAGACAGGACATGGGTACTAGGCTGGGCTGTGATGAAGTTGCAGTCATGATGTGGGAGCAATACTGCCTGTGCTCCAAGAGATAAAGGGCCAAGAACAGTGCTGGTACCTGAAAAGGGTTCTGGACTTTTTAAGTTCTAGGGATACTTGTCTGCAGTGTCCCTGTCAACTGTTTGCAGAGGGCCTTTCAGCCATCCGTCTCCCCAAATCCCCGATCATTTGTCAGCAGCCCCCACCCAGCCTAGGCCTGCTGCTCCTCTCCACCTCCCCCCTGTGCTAACAGCAGTGGTTTTCAGTTACCTTGGCCTTTCTAGCAACACTGGAGTGGAAAGGAACCTGGGGCTGAAAAGTCAAGGAAATAGTGGGTCACATAGCTGATAACCGTGGCTCTGGATGGAAGCTGACCTTGGGGCAGCAGGAGGCTCCCCTTGCTTGGGCACCAGCATCCAGCCTATCCACTGCTCTCCTCAAACAGGCATCTGTTAGGATCCTTTCAGCAGAGACTGGGGCAGGTCCACCAACCCATCTTCAACTAATAACCAAGCTGGAAGATACTCATGGTCTTCCATCTCTACCCCTTTACTTGCAGCCCCTTTTATTGTGTCCCACATGGGCACCCTTTGGAAAGTGACTAGACAAACTATACTTGTCCAGTTTCCTATTAGATACACAGGATGGTCCCCTAGAGCTATGACCACAGGGCCTAGTTGTAGCTCCTGCAATCTAACAGGACTGTTTCCTTAAGCTGTGTTCTCCCATCTATGTCAGGGTCTCTAAGAATAAAATAACCAGGCTGTGTGTGTAGCTCAGCGGTAGAACATTTGTCTAGTAGTCAGGAGGCCCTCTCTGGGTTTGACTTCCATCCACACAACTACAGAGCACCAGAGCAGGAAAGTGACACCTGTCCCTCTACTTCAGCCTCAGCCGTGAAGCACCATTTTCTGATAAACAGCCTCATGAACTACCAATTGCATTTCCCAAAAACACGACTTGTCGAATTTGAGAAAGAGACTAAGATAAGTGCTACGGTAATCTCTATGGTGCCTTCAATGACCTCTACCCTCTGGAAGAAGCAGGGCAAGGCCAGCTAAAGGCCCTGCTGAGGGGCTGGCTCTGAGGCCTTAAAAATTTTAGAGGTCCAGGTCAGAGACACAAACAGTGGAGCCTCACAGGACTTTACCTTGTCCTCCGGGGCAGGTCCCTGTACCACACAGAATGGATCTGAGTCATGGGTGGTCCCATCTCCCTCACCTGAGCTAGGCAGTGTCACTTTTGCCCTGGGAAAGAGTCCAGAGTTTGAAAAACACTTGGTTGAGAGCTGGGGGTGGTGGAAGGAGTCTTAGAGACGAAAATAAAATCAATTAAATCCAGCTGGCTTAATTTTTGCTGGTGCATGGGCCCCTTTGAGAATCTGACATATTTCCTGCTCTTGGTAGCCAGAAAAACTCACCTTTGCTCAGAACCATACAGACTAAAAACTACATCCTAATCCTCCAAGAAATGAGAAATTGAGGCCCCACAAGGGGCAAGGACTTGCCCTAGGTCACATGGCAGAATCTGGGCTAGAAGCCAAAAACCTATCTCCCAGCAGCAGCCAAAAGAGGCCTGCCCCAGGGAAAGGCCAGAGGGAGGAGAGGACACAGGTGGAGCTGGATGAAGAGGTTTAATGTGTAACAGTAGGCCAACTGGGGAGAACAAGACCCCCAAGACCCCAGCCCTTCTCCCATGACTCCCTGGGACCCGTGTGCCTGGGCCAGTCCTATGCCTGCCCCAGCCCTGAGGCTCCCTAGTCCCAGGGAAGGGTGGGAAAGAAGTTGGATGGCTGGGGGCTTAGCCCCAAGAGTTCAGGGAAGCAAACACAGGAGCTAGTTGAATTTGGCCTTGGAGAAATCCATCTCTGGATGCTGATCCATGAACCTAGAGAAGTGGAAGGAGAAGGTCAGACAGGCAGTCCTCCCTAAGCTAGTTTAGTCTCCCAGTTTAGGTATCAGGTCTAACCTCTTTAGAACCCTAAGAAACCTGGAGTCAGGCTGGGAAGGGGTGGGGTCCCAGGTGTCTGAGGCCCACTTGAGGCCCTGTGGCTGGAAACAGGTGCCAACACTGAAAACACTTTTCGTATAGGTGGCAATGACCACCTATAACCTCTTGCTTCCTACCCTGAGCTGGCCTTGCCCTAAGGGTGACCTCGGCAAGTGATTAGGATAGGTAAGCCAAGGTCATGAAGCCATAAACTTGGCTGGCTCATGCTAGAAGGGGGCAGGGCAACTCCCAAGTCCTGCTGGGTGACCCCACTCTCTGCTGTCACCCAGGTCTGAGCCCTCAGGTATCCACCCTCCCCATGTACCCATCTCTGAGTTGCTCACTTCTTTAGAATCTCCTGTTTCTTCTGCTCATCCGAGGTGGGCAGCCCCATGGACTTCTGTCTCTGGTCATACATCATTTTTTCCACCATGCTGCGTGTCTCACTGTCCAGGTCTGATAGCTGCAGGCAGGCAAGGACAGCGATGGGTCAATCTCTTAAGACCACCTAGGTCCGTCCCTTGCCTCCCTGCCGAAGTTGGAAGCAACCAGCCAGGGCTCACCTTGGAGTTCTCAGGGTTAATCTTCTTGGTATTGATCTCAGGGTCACTGGACACCAAACGGCTCCACCATTCCATCTTATTAATCTGTAAAGAAAAGGACACCTGGTAGTAGCAGGCTGGGGACCTTTACTCTATGCCCCAGCAATCACCCTTCAACCATTCCAGAACCAAATTCCCTCCCATCCACATCCTGTACCTGAGACTCCCACAAGCCTGTGCTGGGACCAGAAATACAGATGAGCCAGACCTCTGCTCTCCTAGCAGCTGGGGAAGATAGACGCAGAGGCCAACGGTAACAAACAGCATGACAAAGGAAAGAAAAAGCTGGGCACAGTGGCAAAAACCTGTAATCCCACTGGCTCAGGAGGCTGAGGCAGGAGGGTCACAAGTTCAAAGCCAGCCTCAGCAACTTAGCAAGGCCCTAAGCAACTTAACGAGACCCTCCATGTCTCAAAATTAAAAATAAAATAAATAAAAAGGGCTGCAGATATTGCTCAGTGGTTAAGCACCCCAGGCTCAATCCCCCGTGCCAAAAAAAAGAGAAAAAAGTATGGAGGGAGACAGTCATCTACAGTGGAGGGAAAGAAGCTATAGAGTGGAACCAGGCTTCTTGGTGACATGCTGTAATCCCAGCTAATTGGGAGGTTGAGGCAGAAGGATGGCAATTCAAGGCCAACCTAAGCAACTCAGTGAAATGCTGTCTCAAAATAAAAAGGGCTGGAAGTATAGCTTAGTATAGCAAGCAAATGTAACTGCAAAAAATATTTAAAAATTTAAAAAGCTAAAGTGGCACTTGGACTAAAGCCTAAGACACAAGCATTATACCAGAAAGGAAAAAAGGGAAAAAAAACAAGGAAGGACACTAGTTGGGAGGAAAAGAGAGGCACAGAGGGTGACCAAGCAGCCGCCAAGGGCTTCCAGGTGGGGTGGGCAGGGCTTCTGTGCCAGAGGAAGCTGTCCTTGGATCCCTGTCCCTTGCTAGAGACCCCCTTTATTTACTGGTCTGTGTCTCAGGTCTCTGGAAAGGCAGTGCGGTAGAGAAGGCTGGCTTCCTGAACAGAGACTTTTCTACATTTTGCTCACTGTTCTCTCTAGTCCTAGAACAGCAAGCACATGCACAGAGTAGATGTTCAAGTGTACGTGCAACTGAAAGCATGTGCAAACTTGATGGGAAGGCAGAGGCTTGGCACAAAACAGTGTTCAACTCTGACTCTCAATCACAGCTCTTTCCTGATTCCAAAGGCCTCCAGCACGACCCCAGTGGATCACCACAGCCCCACCCCACTTCCTCTGTCAGCACCCATGCTAGGAAGCCAGGCCTCACGCACCTTCTCCAAATGCACTGTCACCACCTTGCCATCCTCAATGAGCCACGAGCTCTCCTCCACCTTCACTTCATTGTAGAGTTCCCCATCAATGACTGCTGGTTGACCCTTGAGTCCCACCCTGAGGTGTCGCCGCTGGATATCCACCACCACGTCCTTCCCCTTCAGCCGGAAGCTGACACGAAAGGGCACTGCCAGCTGCATGGGCATAGGCAGTCAGGAGAGGTCTCTAGGGGCTGCCAAGACCCCAGGTTGGTTCCCTAACTTCCACCCCAGCTCCAGTCACTCACATCCAGCTCCGACAGGGTCTGGGTCCAGCGGTAATTGGGCAGGTCAGCCCCATTGCCCAGGTTGGGCTTCAGTTTCCCTTTGTCCTTCTCGTCCTCTTCCTCCTCCTCCTCAGCTTCCTGCTCACAGTCAGAGGTGCTCAGCTACTTACTTGACAAAGACCAAATCCCACTGGGCCAGGCCCACGGCACACAGCCACAAAAGAGACCTGGCCCCTGCCCACTTGATGCAGGGGTACACAGATGCAATACCCTGGCCTACCAGGAACCAGAGGTAAAACTGGTTCTGATCTCTAAGAGGAATTTGGACTATCATACCATGTGACAAAGGTCATGGCTGTGCCCACAGACCCCAGCCTACTTTGGATGGTGCCCTACTTAGGCACTGCCCTCTCCGGTTCTTAGGCTTTCCACACAAGGCCTAAGGCTAGTGGGAGCTTTTTTTGTTTTGTTTTTAACCCACATCCATTTGTTCCGTGTCTGTGAATCAGATCTTGAAGTATGGGGAGGATCTCTAAAGCTCGGGTGGGAGGATGGTAAAGGAGGGCATTCAGAGATAGAGAGGCTAGTTCTCAAGTCCTGGCTAGTCCCAAGTGCCAACAATCCATCTCACCTGCTTCCCTGGTGAGCCAAGGCTGCCATTCTTGAGCTGGGCCTCATGATTCTCTGCATCCTTTTTCTGTGGCAAAGGGCACAGCAGTTGGCAACACAGTCCCCACTTTCCAATTCCAATGGAAATCTAGCAGGGATGAAAGGAAAAGCCCACACTCACCTGGTCAATCTCCAGCTGCAGCCTCTCTGCCTCCTCGTCGGTCAGTTCCTTGATCTGCGGCCCAGGGATCTCTGCCTTAGCTTCCTTGGCCAACCTGGCTGCCCTTTCTGCCTTCTCCCGTCGCTCAGTCTCCTGCCGTGCTCGTTTCTCCCGCCGGGCCTTCTGTGCCAGCTGGTTGTGGTGGTTAAAGGTCTGTGTGATAAGCTGGAAAATGCAGAGAGGACAGTAAGGCATCAGAGCATGGGAGAGTGTCTCAAGACCTTAAGTCCAAGTTAATCTCTACCTGCTGGGCACTGAGCAAAGCACTGCACTCAGCCTGTTTCCTTGCCTGTAAAGTGGAGATGGTACACTTACCTCATAGAGTATAATGAGAACACCTGCAGCCAGGCACGGTGGCATACATCTGTAATCCCAGTGACTTGGGAGGCCGAGACTGGAGAATCACAAGTTCAAGGCCAGCCTCAGCAACCTATCACAGCCCGAAGCAATTCTGGGAGGCCCTAAGTCAATATAAAATAGGGCTGCAGGTGTAGCTCAGTGGTTAAGTGCACCTGGGTTCAATCCTTGGTACCCAAAAAAAGAAAAAAGTGAAACTGGAGCACAGCTTAGTGGTACAGCACTTGCCTAGCATGCTTGACGACGCTGGGTTTGATCCCCAGCACCACATGGAAAAAAAAAAAAAAAAAAAAAGTAAAGCTGTTACAAGCAGAACCAAAGCCTCATCCCTTTAATAAGTCTTTCCTGAGCTCTCAGGTCTACGCCTGTTGCTTCTCTACTCTTACTTGTGTGTCCTGTCCCAAAAAGCAACGTCCCCGGGGCTGGGGTTATGGCGCAGTGGTAGCGTGCTCGCCTAGCACGCGTGAGGCACTGGGTTCGATCCTCAGCACCACATAAAAATAAAATAAAGATATTCTGTCCACTTGCAACTAAAAAATAAATATTAAAAAAAAAAAAAAAAAAAAAAAAAGCAACGTCCCCTTGGGCAGCACCACACCCAGAATGGCCATATCAGCAAAAGCCAGGTTTCGTAGGCAAGAGGTTAGTCTCCCTCTCCCTAGCTAGCAAGCAAT
This sequence comes from Xerus rutilus, assembly GCA_028644305.1. Lineage (NCBI taxonomy): Eukaryota > Metazoa > Chordata > Mammalia > Rodentia > Sciuridae > Xerus > Xerus rutilus. Next base: position 17,306,765 of record CM053400.1, on the reverse strand, counting down.
AATTTTCAATCCCTTTCTTTCCCACTAAACTTTCCCAGGATGCTTCCATTTCACAACCTGCTAGCTGACCTCCTTGCCACTCAAGTGCTACCCGTTGTCACTTGTCACTATCTGGCTGTGAGGCTTCAGACAAGTGAACAACTGACTGTTTCTGTGCCTCAGGTTCCTTATCTATCAGGAAGACTGAATATGAAAAGCACTCATCAAGTGCTGGCTTCCCACACCCGTGACCAGCTGGGGCTGTGTGTGCAGAAACTGGCAGGGAATGGGACAAGCGCCTTTGACACCATATAAAGACAGTGGCAGGCCAGCAGCTCCCAGTGGGGCTCACCTGGAACCTATTAGCAATGCTAAATAAATCTCAGGCCCCACTGCAGACCTACTCAATCAGAAACACTGGAGTGTGACCCTGAGGTCATCACTCTGTGCCTGTCTAAACGCAGCCTTGGCATGTGCTATTTTTTTTTTGCCTAGAATGTCTTCATCCCCACTCCCAGGTTACCTGGCAAGCTCCTACTCACCCTCCAAGACTAACTCAACTGTCTCCTGACTTTTACCTCCAGCCCTTCAGCAGGCACCACATACCCTAAGAAACCCTCCATATCCTCCATGGCCACCAGCAATACACGGCACACACAAGCACCCGCACCTGGAGGCCTCATAGAACACCCACCACGTGATCAGTGGTACATAAACCATCTTCAAACACCCCTGAACCACAGCAGGTGGAAGATGTCTGCGAGGGCTCATGATCACAGAAGTCACTCAGGGCCGCCAGACCTGGGGTTCTGCCAAATGCTTGTGGGTTCTCATTCATCTGTGCCCATTCCTCTGCCTACTCCCAATCACTAGCCACATGCCACACCATAGGAGAGCCACACTGAAATGATGAAGGCCACCAAAAGCCTCCACAAAACACATGAGTTAATAAAACTATGGGGAGAGTGGGAAATGAACCACCTGAAGGCCATTCCGTTGTCAGGAGGAACCACTGGTCATGAGACAATGACACAGCAGACTGTTCCACCACTGGGCCTTGCCCAAGTCCCTAATCAGGGGGACCTTGAACTCAAGCCATTCACCAACCAGTGGCCAAGGGGAGGCGTGAACAGGGCCCTCCCCTCTCCCAGTTCTGTGAATCATGTCACATCCCATTTGTCCTATACCTTCCTAGCTCCTGGAGGTTAAGTGAGGGCATGGATGACCGAACCATCAAGCAGAGTCAAGGCCAATCACAGTGGCCTCTGACCCCTCCTCCTAGTCTCCTCCCATCAGGAGGAGGACATCCTTGGCTGTATGGCAGCCTCCCCAGAGGCTGTCGTGGAGTCAAGCTTCAGTCACCGGACACACCTCTGGAAACCATGCCCACCTGGGCAGGGAAGGGTATAAGGGGGATGGAGCTGCTGGGTGGGCACATGTGAACACAGGCTTTCCCTGGCTGGGCTGAGTGATGGGGAGTAGAGTGGTTCTCATCAGTCTGACCAGGGCAGACCTCAAACTCATTTAAACTAAACCCAAAGGCATGAGGTCCTGAACCTCACTGCCCTAGAAGGAGGGCACCCCAATACTGCTGAGGGAGAGAACACATTCAAACAGCAGACAATAACGCTGACCCTGATCAGCGTTCTCAACATGGGCCCTACTGAATTCCTCCACACCTGAGCAATTCACCTGTCCCCTAGCCTTGCCCCAGCCCCCCCTTCCCCCTTCCCACACACCACAGCCAAGGAGCTGGAACAGTGCACTCACCTCTGCCCTTTCACCATTTCCCAGCTGCCCCAAAACGGGCCCCTGGAGTAGGACTGAAAGGTGACAGCTGGGGATGCCCGGGGAGGCAATGAAGAGGAGGCAGCTCCTCACCTAAGGCACAGATCCAAAGGTCCCCAACACTGCAACTACCAGAACATCATTGGGGGCCACTGCTGTGATGCCCAGAACCAACCTGGGGTCTCTCCACCTTGACCCACAAGTCAGTGTCCTTGGAAACTCTCCTCCCCTAAGGCTCCCATCTTAAGGAGTGGAATTACCATCCATCCAGGTTCCCAAGGACACAGCAAAGAGTTGTCTGTGAGTATCCACCTGGTACCAATTTTATCGGATTTAATATTCTGCCATCCTGGCCACCTCAGGCTGAGCCTTGTCACTATCCCTGTCTGGACTTCCAGAAAAAGCAGGAACAGCTCCTGCGCAGAACCGCACACAGCTCCCCATGGCTCACACTGCCCCTAGCCCCTCAGCCTCTCTCTGCCCATGTCCTACTGTCTGTTCTTTGTTGGCCTTGACCTTCTGAGAGTTCCTCTTTCTCCTCAGATCAGGCTGAATTTGTGCGGGTCATAGGCATGCCCTCTCTTGCTGGATTTAAGAATTTCCCTCTAGGGGCTGGGGTTGTGGCTCAGTGGCAGAATACTTGCCTCACACATGTGAGGCACTGGGTCAGTTTCCAGCACCACATTAAAAAAACAAAACAAGGGGCTGGGGTTTTGCACAGTGGTAGCGTGCTCGCCTAGCACGCGTGAGGCACTGGGTTCGATCCTCAGCACCACATAAAAATAAAATAAAAGATATTCTGTCCACCTACAACTAAAACAAATAAATATTTAAAAAAAAAAAACAAATAAATAAATAAACAAAACAAAGATATATATATATATATTTTTTAAAAAAGGAATTTCCCTCTAGAATTTTTTTTTCCTACAAGTTTCCCTGCCTGTGCATATTGTCATGGTGCCTCCTGCATCTTGGACACTGTCCTGCTCCTCAGCTGTCCCAGTCCCACTTCAGCTTTCAGGCTACCCAAGTGCTGCATCCTCTCCAAAACCTTTCCTGATTCTAAGTGCCCTCTCTCTTCCTGAGGGCGCCACAGAACTCCTCAACCCTTCTGACAGCACTTTCTTCCTTGAGTTTAACTGCCTGGGACTCTGTCATATGGCCCTTAGAAACATCACCCTAGCCTGATTTACCTTTGTAGCCCCAAAATACCTCAAACATTTTTCTGAGGGAAGAATTGTATGAAACAGCTCTTGCTAAAATGCTAATCCACTGGGAACTACACCTGTACAAACATAGGAAGTTTAAAGAACAATGACACAGGCTGGGATTGTAGCTCAGCGGTAGAGCGCTTGCCTCGCATGCGTGAGGCCCTG
>CM053400.1:17277291-17303122 GCA_028644305.1 Xerus rutilus | reverse complement strand
GTTCGATCCTCAGCACCACGTACAAAGCAATAAAATAAAGATATTGTGTCCATCTCCAACTAAAAAAAAAAAAAAGAAGTGCTTGATTATCAGATCTCATTGAGAAAGTAATTCTCTAACTTTGGGGTGTGTCAAAGATGAAATGTCAAAATTATATAGACATGTCTAATGTTTCTTCAACAAACTATTCACTGTTGTACCTTTAAAAAAAAAAAAAAAAAAAAAAAAAGAACAATGACACAAAGAACCTTCGCATTTTCTCTACTGAGAGCCAAGGATGGAAGGACAGACAGAAATGAGACTCACTTAAAAAAGGATTTGGTATGGCATAATGAAGAAACAGAGACTGCGACAGTAATTCACATGGGCATGCACAAGTAATGGAGATAGTGCTTGGCACCGGTGCTGAGAGGCTCATGTTATTATTAGGAGCCAAACTAGCTCGTGTCCTTTGACATAGATTTCCCTCTTGGCTTAACTCAGTAAAAATAATTTCAAGTGCCTGAAACAGTTTACTCAAGTCCATGAGTTTATAACAATGGGGGAAAACCCACCTCATTGGTCACCTTTGGAACATGACTGGGAACCAATTAATTATCCCAGAAGCTGTGAGGAAAGTGCTTTTCCTGCATGTGCTCTGCCTGTGAGTTCAAGACAGGTCTCAGGTAACCAAATGGTTAGTAAGGAAAAAGTCTCACCAAGGAAAGAAAAATTAAAGTGTCAGCATTTTGCAAACCTCGAGGAATGAAATAATAGATTTAGGAATCATTAGTGATTGTTAACATCACAAAAAGAGAAATAACCAAAGGAAATCAGGCTGAGGTCAGTGGTCAAATAGTAGCCCAACAGTGCCAGGCCCTGGGTTCAATCCCCAGTACCACAGAGAAAAAGAGGAAGAGAGACACCAAACATTCTGTGCTTCCTCACAGAGTACACATGACCATCTATAAACAAAGTCTGAGGAGAGGAAAAAAAACCAAAAAAACAAAAACACTCACCTGAAGCAAATCAAACCTTGAAAGATACCTACCATCATACAGGAAATCCAAAGGACAAAGACACATAATAAAACACCATAGGGATGCAGGACACAATTAGAAGCACAAATAATGCTTGGTCTTTGTCCCAGGTTTCTGACACAGAGCTCCTAAATCCTTTGTATTTTCATAAGTAACAGGAGCCTCTTTTGTTCTAATGAGGCCATTCTTGTTAGGAATCTACACATAGCTTCAGGATGAAGACTGGTTGCCAGTAGTAGGACCAACCAGGATCAGAGTGCTGGATCTGGTAGACCCACTCCCTAACTCCCTAGTAATAGAGGGGACATGGAGATTGAGCTGATCAACAACAGCCACTGATCTAATCATTCATGCCTATGTAATGAAATTTCCATAAAAACCCCTAATGCTGGCCATGGTGAGACATGCCAGTAATCCCAGTAGCTCAAGAGGCTAAGGCGGGAGGATCTCAAGTTCAAAACCAGCCTCAACAACTTAGCAAGACCCTGTCTGTAAATAAAATATTAAAAAGTAGGGCTGGGAATGAGGATCAGTGGTTAAGCACCCCTGGATTCAAACCCTGGTAACAAAATAAAACAAAGCAAAACAAAACAAAACTCTAACAAGGAGGTTTGGAGAATTCCCAGGTTGGTGGACACAAAGTGTTGAGATAAAGTGAGAGCCCAGAATGGGCAGGGTGGCTCTGCACCCCACACTTGCCCTATGAGTTGTATCTTTTAATAATGGTAAAGCAGAGCAGTAAGTACAGCTCTTTCCCAATTTCTATAAGGAGGATCACTCAAGCCCAAGAGTTTGAGGCCAACCTGAGCAACACAGGTAGGCACAGTAGCACTCACCTATAACCCCAGCTACTTGGGAGGCTGAGGTAGGAAGACTGCAAATTTAAGGGGGGCCTCAGCAACTCAGCAAGATCTTGTCTCAAAATAAAACATAAAAAATTAAAAAAGGCTGGGGCTGAGGTAATGGCTCAGCAGTTGAGCGCTTGCCTTGCATACGTGAGGCACTGGGTTCGATCCTCAGCACCACATAAAACAAATAAAGATATTGTGTTCATCTACAACTAAACAAAATATTTAAAAAAAAATAAAAAAATAAAAAAAGGCTGGGATATAGCTAAGTGGTAGAGTGCCCCTGGGTTCAACCCCCAGTACTGCAAAAAAATAAAAGTATGTATTTGTGTGGGAGCCGGGGGGTGACTCAAAAGCAGAGCATATGCTTAGCATATATGAAGTCCTGGGCTCCATCCCCAGAACCACAAAAAAAATGGTTCTATGGATGGAACCTAGGGTACTTAACCACTGAGCCACATCCTCAGCATTTTTTTTTTTGGTGCCAGGGATTGAACTGAGGGTACTCGACCACTGAGCCACATCCTCAGCCCTATTTTGTGTTTTATGTAGAGACAGGGTCTCACTCAGTTGTTTAGAGCCTCACCGTTGCTGAGGCTGGCTCTGAACTCGCAATTCTCCTGTATCAGCCTCCCAAAGAGCTGGGATTACAGGTGTGCACCACCTGGCTTCCTCAGCCATTTTTATTTTTTATTTTGAGACAGAGCCTTGCTAAGTGGCTGACGCTAGTTTTAAACTTGTAATCTTCCTGCCTCAACTCCCTGAGTTGCTGCAATTACAGGCATGTGCCACTTTGCCCAGCCACAAAAAAATTTTTTAAGTCTCCCACACAGCCAGGCACGGTAGTGCACACCTATAATCCCAGCACTTTGGGAGGCTGAGACAGGAGAATTGCAAGTTCAAAGCCACCCTCAGCAATGGTGAGGCGCTAAGCAACTCAGTGAGACCCTGTCTCTAAATAGAACACAAAATAGGGCTGGGGATGTGGCTCAGTGCTAAGTACCCCTAAGTTCAATCCCCAGTACCAAAAAAAAAAAGTCTCCCACACAAGGAGTCAGGGTTGTAGCTCAGTGGGATAGCACTTGCCTAGCACATGTGAGGTCTCAGCACTGAATAAAAATAAATAAAATACAGGTATTTTGTCCATCTACAACTAAAAAGATTTTTTTAAAAAAGTCTCCCATATAGACTTCTTTTTTTTATATTTTTTAGTTGTTAATGGACACAGTATATTTCTTTATTTTTCTGTGGTGCTAAGGATCGAACTCAGTGCCTCACACGTGCGAGGCAAGAGCTCTACCACTAAGCTACAGCCCCAGCCCTAGACTTTTCTTGATCAGCTATTTAATTTACATATACGAATAAAACAGATGGTACAATTTGGTTTTCTTACAAATAAACATTCAGTTCTAGCAACATGCCTTTTATTTTAATTTTTTTAGTTGTAGATGGACACAATGTCTTTATTTTATTGCTTTGTATGTGGTGCTGAGGTTCGAACCCAGGGCCTTACGCACACAAGGCAAGTGCTCTACCGCTGAGCTACAATCCCAGCCCTTTTTTTTTTTTTTTTTTGCAACATGCCTTTTATTAAGTCATCCTTTGCCTACTGAACTAAGCTACCACACTAGCCACAATAAATCCTCGTGTATACTAGACTTCATTTCTGGATTCTCTATTCTACTTCACTGGTCCATTTATCCCTTCAGCCATGATTCGATCATCATGGCTTTACTGAAGTCTGCAATTATTCATAATTCCTAGCCCCAAAAGTCATTAAAAACTAAAAACATTTTATATTTGTTTGTGATATGTAGATACTTATACTCTTGATTACTCACATTTGGTATGAAGACTGATATAATTTCTCTGCAGAAATACTAATGCATTTGATTACAGGATGCTACTTCTGAGCCCTGGATCAGGGTATGCTGTATGCAATATGCACAGTACATGCAAAAATCTTGCCTTCCTAAAATCCAAAGAATTCCAAATCCCAACCACATCTAGCCCCAAGAAGTTTAGAAAAAGAATTATGGGCTGTATTCTCACACATGTCACTTCATCTATTATCTTTCCTTATCCTTCAAACAGCCTCTGATGTAAAGATCGTCCTCTCTCACAAGCAGGAAAAATTAGGCACAGAAACTTAGTGGTCACAAGCCCACACAGTTGTAACGTGGAAGGGATGGGGGTGCAGGATCCACAGACACATCTGTCCAACTCCAGAACCCACGCTCTTAACCATACTGTACTTGGAAAGGAAGCATATGTGGCTCTGTGAATAGTATGTGGTCAACAGAAGAGTTATTGTGCTGTAAATAATGACCAAGTGGCAATGCTAGATAGGTTTCTGCTTAAGAATCTCACCAATCTCCTGGAAAAGAGTGATCCTAAGGGAAGACAGCCCAGAAGCATGAAAATCTCTAAGAAGGGACCAGGAGGCATGTATTACATGGTAGCTAACACCACTTAATGTTATTGAGTTCACCTCTCAAAAAAAAAAAAAAAGTTCACTTCTCGCTCTTCTTCCAGCTACCTCCAACTCAACCTTCACATGTCAAGTATCACTTCCTCAGGAAATGTTCCCCAAGTCCCAACCTAGGTTAGTCTCCAGATTAGTCTTTGTTTCGCACCTCCAGAGCACCTGCCCTCCATCTACCACTTTTTCACAGCAATTTTTAGGGGGGAGGGGGCTACACTATGAGATCCATAAAAACGAAGACCATGACTATATATACCACTGTAATCTTGAAGGGTTTGCCTTAGAACCTAACATGAACAAAGTATTAAGAATTCAATATTCATTGAACAGCCAGGAGCAGTGGCACATGCCTACAATTCCAGTGGCTTAGGAGGCTGAGGCTGGAGGATCTCAAGTTCAAAGCCAGCTTCAGCAATAGCAAGGCGCTAAGCAACTCAGTGAAATTGCGTGTCTAAATAAAACACAAAATAGAGCTGGGGATGTGGCTCAGTGGTCGAGTGCCCCTGAGTTCAATACCTGGTACAAAAAAAAAAAAAAAAAAAAAAGCCAGCCTCAGCAACTTAGTGAGACTGTCTCAAAATAGAAAATAAAAGGGCTGAAGATGCGGTTCAGTGGTTAGTAGCCAAGGCCCTCTGGGTGTAATCCATGTACCTATCGCCGCCGCCGTGCTCCCCCTGCCCATACCCGCCAAAACATCACAGGCAAGCGTAGGAATGTAGCTCAGAGCACTTCCTAGTGAGCAAGGCCCTAGGTTCAATCCCCACCACTGAATTAAAAAAACACATCATGGGAAATAAGACGGGCGCGGTGGCGCATGCCTGTAATCCCAGCACTTAGGGAGGCTGAGACAGGAGAATCGCGAGTTCAAAGCCAGCCTTAGCAATGGCAAGGTGCTAAGCAACTCAGTGAGACCTTGTCTCTCTATAAAAAAAAAACAACAACACAAACTAGGGCTGGGGATGTGGCTCAGTGGTCAAGTGCCCCTGAGTTCAATCCCCAGTACCACCCCCCACCAAAATCATGGGAAATAGGTGGATTAAGCACCCAACAAGGAGTGGGCATTTAGCTTCTACTAAAAGTTCCTATTATGCCAAAAGGAGATCAGATCAGCTTTTCTTCTGAAGAGAAGGACTTGCCCAAGCGATAGGAGTCCCCCGCACTCACCTTCTCCGCCATCCCCTCTTCTCCTCCAATGAAAAAGTCTGTTTTGCGTCTAAGGAAGCTGAAAAAGGTGTTCACAAGCTGAAAGACAGAGGAAGAAGACTTAGAGCTGCAGGGGGTGCCATGATCGGAACTACACACAGTAACTTCCTTATTCTAGGAAGAAACTTGGTTCCTGACCATTTCCACCTCTGAGCCTCCCAACAGAGACATCTTCCCAACAAGCCCCTTAGCCATTTGCACCAGGAAGCCTACCCTAACCTTATCTAAATCACCTGAAAGATAAAGTTCTGATTTCTTATTTATTTCTGCATGCCCACTTCATTTTCCTTGTAGTACTAGAAGCAGCCTGAGCCTATGGAACACTATTCCTCTACATCCAGGTCTGAAATGCCTGGGCCCAGCTTTTGTCTCCAGAAAGTATTAAAACAAAAGTCTACCAGGTGCGGTGGCGCACGCCTGTGATCCCAGCGGCTAGGGAGGCCGAGACAGGAGGATCATGAGGTCAAAGCCAGCCTCAGCAAAAAGGAGGCACTAAGCAACTCAGTGAGACCCTGTCTCTAAAATAAAATATAAAAACAGGGCTGGGGATATGGTTTAGTAGTCCAGAGCCCTTGAGTTCAATCCTCAGTACCAAAAAACTTTTAAAAGCCCATCAAGAGTCTACTTAAGTAACTAGGACAGACCCAGGAGGAGGGGAGCAAATGAAGCCACTTCAAAGGTTAAGATGGACTAACTCTGGTTGGGGTACCAAATAACCAAGTGATTAAGTGCATGGGTTTATGCATCAAACTGTAATCCCAGGGAGGCTGAGAGAGGAGGGCGGCAAGTAGCCTCAACAATTAAGGAGACCCCATCTCAAGTAAACATTTTTAAATGACTGGAAATGTAGCTCAGTGGTAGAGTGCTTGCCCAGCATGCAGGAAACTACCCCCCTTCTTTTTCCCTTTGGTACTAAACATTGAACCCACGGGCACTTAACCACTGAGCCCCATCCCCAGCCCTTTTTATTTTTTATTTTGAGACAGGATTTCACCAAGTTGCCTAGGGCTCACTAAATTGCTGAGGGTGACTTTGAATTTGAGATCCTCCTGCCTCAACCTCCAGAGCCACTGGGATTATAGGTGTGTCCCACCACCTCAAGCAGGAAACTCCCTTTTATTTCTTAAGGGGCTCTAAATCTGATGCTAGAATTTAACAGTTCCAATTCCTGCTTTTAAACACTTCAATCCATTCAAAAATGAACTCACTCCCAAATCCATTTTGTAAAAAAAATAATAATAAAATCAAAAAACCAAATCCATTTCGTGTCAAAAATTTAGAGAAATGGAGACAAGTAGACTTTTTTTTTTTTTTTTGGTACTGAGAATTGAACCCAAGGGCACTTAATACTGAGTCATATCCCCAGCCCTTTTTTTGTATTTTATTTAGAAACAGGGTCTCACCAAGTTGCTTAGTGCCTCTCTAAATTGAGGCTGGCTTTGAACTTCCTTTCCTCTGGCCTCAGCCTCAACTTTTCACACTTGCAAATCAGACTTTCCCCTCCCTGACACATACCAGTAATCCCAGCTACCCAGGAGACTAAGGCAAGAGAAGAAGTCCAAGTTCAGGATCACCTGAACAACTTAGTGAGACCCTATTCCCAAAATATAAAGGGTTGATCACAAGTTTAAGGCCAGTTTTAGCAACTTGGTAAAACCATCAGCAATTTAGGGAGACCCTATCTCAAAATTTTAACATAACAAAAAAGAACTAGGAATGCAGCTCAGTGATAAAGCACCTCTGGGTTGTTCTATCCCCAGCACCAAATATATATATTTTTTAATTTTAGAAAAGGGTTGGAATGCAGCTCAGTGATAGAGCATGTATGTGCCAAGTACATGTGAATCCCTGGTTTAAATCCCTAGCACCACAAAACAAAAACAAAAACCTTCCTCCTTAAAGGATTTAGAAATACATGGTTACCACAGGAACCTAAGGGGAATGGAAAGCTCAGAGAAAACCTGTCCCCATGAGACACAAAATCAGCAACAAGGGCTGGGGATATAGCTCAGCTGGTAGAGTGCTTGCCTCTCATGTCCAAGATCCTGGGTTCAATCCCCAGCACACACACACACACAAAATCAGCAATAAATTGTGGAAAGTACACTGACCTCGGGAGCTTGGTCCTGCCTAAGTCAAGAGACTGGCAGATGATCTCAGACAAATCCCTGTCACTCTCTGGCCCTCAGCTGCATTACAGAACCAAGAGGTCGCCCTGGTTTCAACACACTTTTCTACCTCTTTCTGCCCCCCACACCCCAAAAAACCACAGTATTGAACGTGTAGCTCAGTGGTTGCCCTAGCATGCACAAGACCCTAGGTTTGATCCCCAGCACTATCAACCCCCCCTCAAAAAAAAAGACATAATCTGTACTAGTTGATCCTTATCGTTCATACACAATGTGTTATTGGGTCTGGTCACTCAACAGGAATTAAGTGTTTGAAATGCTCTTTGCAAGTTCCATGGCAAGGACAGGTTCCCACTCCTGTATCTCCAGGATCCAGATGCGCAAATGTCCAGCATATGAAGCACTTATGACAAACACTTGTTGAGTGAACAAGCCTTGTTACTGAGAACTCACTATCCTTCACTTAAAAACACGACTTTCTTCCAGTTCAAGAAAACAGGGATTCGCAGTTTCATCTCACAAAGAAACTGAGGACTGGACAAAATGTAAAGGTTCCCAGTAGCTAGCTAGTGGAAACCAATTGTGAATACGTTTCCTACTCCCCCCACGCCTAAAAAGGCCACGTGCTAACACCACGCTGTTCTCCCGCCCCCACCACCTACACCCCGCACACATTGGTAAGCTAGATCCAAGTCTGGGTAGATGCAAAATTACAGTATGTGAGATAGTTCAAAGGATGCTCTTCGGCTCCCGCCATCAAGGAAGAAACGGGGCTGGAAGCGTGTATAGTACCCAGGGAGGGATCTTACGGGCGTTAGGGACAATCCAGGGGCGAGTTCGAGCGCACCAGAATTTCTAAAATAGAACTACTAAGGAGCGCCAGAGGCCCAGGACCGATACCAGAGGGGTGAGCCTCGGCAGGGTGGTCAGACCGGAAGCTGGCGCACAGAGAGAATGTGCGGGAGATCTCAAGGGCCTGCGAGCCCCAGGGATCTCGGCTCGCACCGGCAGAGAAGGGCAGAGGGAGCGTGGCTAGGGCCACTGGGCCAGGCGGGCCCACGCCGCGCGGGCCGTTACCTCCTGCACGCCGCCCTCGTGCTGCTGCGCCATCGCCAGCAACATGCCGTCGAACCGCTCCTCCTCCTGCTCCCCACCCATGGCGCCGGCCCCGACCCACGCTCCAAGCTCCGCACTTGCGTCCCGCGCCCTCCGGGTTCCTTCGAGTCGCGTTGGGCCCAACGGCTCCACTAGTCCCCCTTCCGCAGAGGAGCCGGAAACACGCACGCGTCCCGCCGTCCAGGCCCGCCTTCTCCCTCTCTTCCCGCCTCCCTCCACATCCGCGGCCATTGACCGCGCGGCAGACAGCCAGCTCGGCCGGCCATTGGTCGACGTGTTGAGCCAATCAACGAGTGCGTCCCTGGAGCGGTGGGCGTAGCCGAGAGCCCGAGAGTTTGGTTTGAGTTGCTATGGTCACCGAATGCTTTGGGAGCCTTCTAGAAAGCCCTGGGCTCAAATGTGGTGGAGATGGAAGTTAAAAAAGAGCAAGCTTTGTTCCTCTGCCTTACTAGTGATGTTCCAGAACTTATAGAATAATGGCCTTTTGTCATTTCTTCCAATACTATGTGAGGCAATTGACACCCAGTAAGAACGCATTTGCGTAAGAGACAACCTCCCTCCATCATCATCATCACCCTTCATGGGCATTCAAACTGCAGTTGCACAGGACCCCAGGCTTGGAAGGTTTTTACACTTGGTTTAATGCTCTTCCGTTGCAGCCTTGAAATTCTTAATAATTTTTTTAGTTAAAAAAAAAATTTTGTCCAGATAAACCAAACTATAATGTTCTAATTAAAAAAAAAAAAAAAAAGAATCGCATTGGTCCCCCAAAATTATGTAACAAGCTGTGATTGACCTTCATTTCCCTTAATATGCGGAACAGGTCCCAACTGTCCTCTGTCCTCTAGTGCAATGAAATCTCATCATCTTAGTCTTCAGGAATTCTCCTGTAACAAATTTCTGGACTACTCCCTTCAACTTATAGGCATGCTTTAATGTTATGTACATTTTTGTAATTCTGTGACTTCGGTTTCTTCCTGCTATCTTTCCAATTTTCAGCACATGTTCACAGCAAGACTTGAAGATTGTTTTTTTTTTATTTTTAATACCTTTATTTTGTTTTTTATTTGTTTTTATGTGGTGCTGAGAATCGAACCCGGTGCCTCACACTTGCGAGGCAAGTGCTCTACCACTGAGTCACACTCCAGCCCCAAGACTGTTGTTCTTGTTCCACTTCTTTACCTTCCATGTCTCCTCAATTACTCAAATTGGGTTTTTTTGTTTGGTTGGTTGGTTTTGGATAGGAGTATTGAACTCAGAAGCACTACCCCAATCCTTCCTATTTTTTTATTTTGATACAGGGTCTCACAAAGTTCCTCAGGACCTCAGTAATTTGCTGAGGCTGACCTTGACCTTGTGGTCCTCCTGCCTCAGCCTCCCAAATTGCTTGTATTATAGGCATGCACCACCACACCTGGCTCAATTGGTCTTTTCCTTAAAAGGCTCAGATAAGGTTACAAAGCTGCATCTGCCAAAGCCAATGAACCACAGTTACCTTACAAGACCTCTCAGCTGAGAACATGACCAACACTGATACTTCTTCCTACTACATACAACAAATGAATTCCTCCCAGAGTCTTCCCCATTGAGCTAAATGGTCTCTTCAAGCCTCCCTTGGCCAAAGCCAAATCTTCTACCCATCCACTCGTTTGCACAAGCCCAAATGTAACTCATCTAATCTCTTAGTAAGTTCTGTTAGCTCTTCATCCAAAATATACCTGGATTCTGTCCCCTTCTCACCTTACTGTGAAGAAAAGCGCCATTAGTACTCCAGTCTAAGCCAGGGTCACCTTTTGCTTGGACAAGTATACCTACAGTTTCCTCACTGATCTCCTTTCTTTTTTCTTTTTTCCTCTGTCGTCCATCCTACCCAGCAGCCACAGCAGCCCTTCTAAAGTATAAGCTATATCTTGTTACTCCCTTGCTTTAAATTAGCCCTTCAATGAATTACCATTGCATTCAGGATAAATTCCAAACTTCCAGGCATGACCCCCAAAGGAGCAACACCATCAAGGCCCTGACCGCCTCTTCCTCGTGTCCTGCTCTCCATTTTACTCACCAGGCTCCTTCTCACTAGCTTCCTTCAGCTCCTCAAATGTCCTGCCCTAATTCGTAGGCCTTTACCTGCCAACTCCTCACCCATCAGGTTGAAACCCAAATGCCACCGGTGTGATGAAGTCTCCATTGCTATGATTTTTGTTTTCAAAGTGTCCTCTGCTGAGCTGGGTGCCATGGCATATGTCTGTAATCCCAGCAAATCGGGAGGCTGAGGTGGGAGAATTGCCAGCTTCAGCAATTTATCAAGGCCCTTAGCAACTTAGAGAGACCCCATCTCAAAATAAAAAATAAAAAGAAAGGATTGGGTATGTGACTCAGTGGTTAAGCACTGGTTAACCACTGGTTCAATCCGTGGCACCAAAAAAACAAAACCTCAAAGCGCTCTCTGCTTGTTCTTTTCTTATTACATACTACAACTGAAATGTACAATTAAGAAATTTTGGTTCTACATCCAGTTCCCCTCACTGGAATATAAATTTCATAGAAGCTAGCACCTGTGTGATTCATCTGAGCATTTAGCTCAGAGCCCCAAACATTGCAGAACCTCAAAAAATATTTGGGGGGCCAGGTGCAGTAGCACACACCTGTCATCCCAGTGGCTCAGGAGGCTGAGGCAGAAGGATTACAAGCACAAAGCCAGCCTCAGCAATTTAGTGAGGCCCTAAGAAACTTAGCAAGACCATGTCTCAAAACAAACAAACAAACAAAAAGGGCCGGGGACATGGGGACATGGCTCAGTGGTTAAGTGCCCCTGGGTTCAATCCTTGGTACCCCCACCAAAAAAATTGGAGGAATGAATAAATGGTCTTTGCCTGATGTCATTAACCAATTGTATATAATAGCAATAAAGTTTACTGACTTCTTATTAAGTGTCCAGTACTGAACTAAATAGTTATTTGGCTGAAAACACCCTTGCAATGCTCCTATGATATAAATGCTGTTTTGAGTCTTATTTGAGAATAAAAGGAAGAGAAATTAAGTTATGTACCGAAGGTCACACAGTTGAAAGGGAAGAGACAGGATTCAATCTGGTCAGTCTGACTCCAGAATCCACTCCTTGCCCACTTCATCTCAGGGTTCCACCCTCCCCCAACTGATTTCTGATTTTAGAAATCAGTCCCAGGCACTTCTATAATGTGACTCCTCCCTAAGAGACCAAGGCCTGATCTTGAGCCTGGTGAATTCACCAAGATAATAGATGTTGCCCAAGAAGTCCTCTTGGTGGAAAGTCTGGTGACCTCTGACTCTATCTGCATTTGAACACCACCCACAGCAGGTAAGTTGGTGATCATGACACTATGTGCTATGTGCACTATCAGGTGTGGACCAGGTGAACTAGGAACCCAGGAAAGAGACACTTTCTTCTTCTCAGGAGGTTAAAAGGGAAGGATATGGACCCTGTGCTAGAGCAGTAACATTTGAGCCAGACCACAGTTGCCCAGGAGTTTGCCAAGCACATAGGTTAAGGGAAAAGTATCCCTTAAAGGTATTAAAAGGGAAGCTGGGTCTAGTCCAGTAGAGAGACTTCCTCCTCAACTTTCTCTTCCAGAAAATGAAGGCAATAACAATGATGATGACAAGTGCCATCTGTTATGGAGCACTTGCTAAGTGCCAGGTGCTTTGTGTCATCAGACACTCATTTGAAACTCATGGGCACCAAGGAAAGGCACTGTCAGGGTCAGATAGCTATGAAGCTAAAGAAGCTTGGACTGGGGCTGTAGCAAAGGGATAGAGTGCTTACTGAGCATGTGAAAGGCCCTAGGTTCAATCCTCAGCACCTCCCCAACACACACACACACACACACACACACACACACACACAGAGGAAACTTCAATTTTAGGGGCCCATACTTGCACCGAGTACCCATTCTAGGTACTGAGAGAGGCCCCAGCAATGTCTTCATCAGGTCAAATACTTTTTAACTTACAAAAGTAAATTTTGTAAACTACAATTAGTTAATACCACTATCGCTTCCTCCTCTATGCCACTTTCCCTTGAATCAGAAGAGCTATAAGGATTTGGAGATTCAGCTAAGGGGAAATCAGAGATGCATTTAGTTTGGATATAGTTAGGTGGCTGGCAGTCACTTTTGTGTATAGTTAAGTCTTTGTTCTGTGTCAGAAGGGCTTTCAGGAACATATCCTACCATTCACTGCACATCATGACCCTCTTAATTCCCAGTACCCCCATCCCCCAAAAAACAATATGCTGGGCGGGAGTTGTAGTTCAGTGATAAGAGTGTTTACCTAGCATTCATGAGGCTCTGGGTTTGATTCCCCTAGCACCACAAAAACAAAGACAAAACTAAAAAATATACAGCATATATAATCATAGATATTCCTTGAGTAGTTTTCTTTTTTAATAGGAATTATACCAAATATCCAGGTGGTGGTGCACATTTGTAATCCCATCTGACTGGGGAGGATGAGGCAAGAGGATCACAAGTTGGAGGCCAGCCTCAGCAATTTAGCCAGATCATGTCAAAACAAAACACAAAATAGGGCTGGGGGATGTACCTCAGTGGTAGAGCATCCTTGCGATCAATGCCCAATGCAGAGAAAAACAAAACAAAACAAAACAACAAGGCCCTGTACTGTTCTTGCAACTTTTCTGTGTTTGCAATTGTTTCAAAATAAAAATAGATCACTGACTGACATGTAAAGAGAGGAGCAAAGAATATGCAATTAAACCATCTAGGTAAATTTTGTCAGGCAATTGACCAGTAAAAGTATTTTGTTATCTGGGTTTGTGATGCTTATGGGGTTTTTATGTTGTGTGTGTGTTTTTTTTTTTTTGCATGTGTGGTTTTTGATTTTCTGTTTTTTATTGTTCTTTGGTTTTTATTTTTTTGTATTGGGGATTGAACCCAGGAGTACTTTATAACTGAGCCATATCCCCAGCCTTTTTTATTTTTATTTTTATTTTATTTATTTATTTATTTTTAGTACCAGGGATTGAACTCAGGGGTACTCAACCACTGAGCCACATCCCCAGCCCTATTTTGTGTTTTATGTAAACACAGGGTCTCACTGAGCTGCTTAGTGCCTTGCAGCTGCTGAGGCTGGCTTTAAAATCGTGATTCTCCTGTCTCCACCTCCCAAAGTGCTGGGATTACAGGTGTGAGCCACTGCGCCTGGCTCCGGCTGCCTTTTTTATTCTTAACTGTGAGACAGGGTCTCTCTAAGTTGCTTAGGGCCTCACTAAATTGCTGAGGCTGGCTTTGAACTTGCAATCCTCCTGCCTCAGTCTCCCGAGTTGCTTGGATTACAGACATGCACCACCATGCCTGGCTTATTGTCACCCTTTTAAATATGAGAAAACCAGCTGGGCATGGTGGCACACATTAATAATCGCATCAACTTGGGAGCCTCAGGAAACCAAGCCACAGAAAGAAATGTGGGTTATTCAAGGTCACTCAGCTAAATGAAGAAGCAGTATTTGGACCCAGGCAGTCTGACTGGAGAGTCTTTTTTTTAAAATTGTAGATGGACACAGCATCTTTATTTTACTTATTTATTTGTACGTGGTGCTGAGGATCGAACCCAGTGACTCACGCATGCAAGGCAAGCGCTCTACCACTGAGCTACAATTCCATCCCCCTCCAGAGTCTTCTTTGAGGGGAAGCTGTGAAGCTTCAGTGAAATAAAAGGACATGACAGCAACTTTAAAAATATAAGGATTAGGCTGAGCATGGTGGAGCATGTCTATAATTTCAGTTACTATGGAAGCCGAGGCAGGAGGATCACAAGTTCAAGGCCAGCCTCAGCAATTTAGTGAGACCCTGTCTCAAAAAAATAAAAAGGGTTGAGGGTGTAATGCAGTGGTAAAGTGCCTGTGGGTTCGATCCCCAGTACCCCTCCACACACAAATCATCCACAAACAAATAAAAACACATGTCTGCCTGTCTTTGTGTACTTGGCCCCTTAGCTAGAGGAGAGTGGGAAGCTAAATCCCCCCACTCCATCTCAGAACTACTTGGAATTTGACATCAAGGACCTCGCTCTGTCCTCACACAGCCCTACAGGAAGGCTTTAGGATCACAGATGGATGGACAGACAGACAGATGACCAAGGATCAGCCCAGAGTTACACAACTGGCTGAGAAGTGATAGAGCCATGAGCAAATGCCAGCTCTGATGATGCCAGAGCCTCTCTCACTGTCCAGAGCACCAGATTGCCCAAGCATGTACAGCAGAAGGACTGGCCAAGGCCCAGGGATATGGCACAACCAAGGACCTCCAAGTCCCCTTCTACCCCACGACGTACTGTCTGAGACAGATGCCCAGGACAGAGGAGCCATGTGGCAGCAGAGCCACGTTTCTGTCCAGGTCGCAGGTGAGTGACCAGGCGGCAGCAGAGCAGTGGGAGTGAGCAGCTAGCCACCAGATCCGGGGACTCAGGCCTTGGCTGCACAATTGGGCCAATGGATCTGGGGGAACAAAAAGGGATTTTGGGTCAGACAGATCTGGGCTCTGTCTCTTTCTGTTGGAGTGACCTTGGGAAGGCACCTCACCTCTTTGAGTCTCACAAAGTAAGTATCTAGCCTCACAGGAAAGCTCTCAATATTAGTAGTGACTGATACATAGTAGGAGTTCAGTAAATGGCAACCATATTTCATGATCATTCTCTGAGGGTTTCTCAGTAGACATTACTGCTCAGAAGCTGGAGGAATCCAGACCTGGGACAGAGGGTTCTGATGGACCTTATTCCCGCAGGAGCCCAGAACTGGAGTAAGAGGTAGGGGACCTTTTAAACTGTACAGTGGACAAAGTCCTCCTAGTCCCCAGGGTTCTGGCTGCCTTCCCTGAAACCTGTTCCTTGCCACAACAGGAGCAGGGCCCCAAGGTTACACAAACAAGCTAGTGATAAGGCACTTCCAGGGTGGCTGTTGCATTCAAGGCTTGTCTAGCTCTGTGGCTGGCTTCCTGTCTTTGCAAGAACCCTGGTCTTGTGAACACAGAAGAGTGGGCACCAATAGAAACACCAGTCAGAGCCACCTGCTGATTGTGCACCTGAGGCCTTGGTGCCCTGGTACAGCCTGGGTTAATGACCCTGTTTATCCACTTGAGTCATCCGATAAGGGGCAGCCAGGCCAGCAGGCTGGCAGCCCTGTGCCCTGCACCAGCCACTTCATTGACTGAAGCGATAGCAGTGCCACGTGGAGCTCCCAATGCCCCCTCCCCCGCCACTTCTCCACTGTCCTGCCAGGGTCAGTGTGTGCGCTCCGCGTTGTTTTTTTTCAATGAACAGGACTTCTGGAGTCAAGGTTGTCGGGCCATCCTCCCTCCCGCCCTTCCCTTTGCAGTATAAATAACACCAACAGCTCAGCATAGAGGGCCAGAGAGCTGGGAAGAGAGAGGAGCAGGTCCCTAACCATGAGCTCCAGCCAACCAGGGGCCTGCCCATGCCAGGGCGCTGCAGGCCGCCCGGCCATTCTATATGCACTTCTAAGCCCCAGCCTCAGGCCCAGGCCCTCAGTGGCCCCATCCCCAAGCCGCTGCCTGTGCCTGCAGCACCGGCCTGTCCGCCTGTGTGCTCCTCACCGCACCTGCCGGGAGGCCTTGGATGTCCTGGCCAAAACAGTGGCCTTTCTCAGGAACCTGCCTTCCTTCTGCCAGCTCCCTTCGCAGGATCAGCGGCGGCTGTTACAGGGCTGCTGGGGCTCTCTCTTCCTGCTGGGGTTGGCCCAAGACACAGTGACCTTTGAGGTAGCTGAGGCTCCAGTGCCCAGCATCCTCAAGAAGATCCTGCTAGAGGAGCCCAGCAGCAGTGCTGGGAGTGGTCAGCTACAGGACAGGCCCCAGCCTTCACTGGCTGCTGTGAAGTGGCTTCAGTGCTGCCTAGAGTCCTTCTGGAATCTCAAGCTGGGCCCCAAAGAGTATGCCTACCTAAAAGGAACCATCCTCTTCAACCCAGGTGAGCTCCCAGACACTCCTGGATGGGGCCCACAGTGGGAGGGGGCCAGGGCCCAGCCAGGGAAGGATCCATTTTCACATTGGGTCGTCGTATCATCAAATCATCACCTCACTCTAGAGGCACAGGAAGCTAAGTGACTATCTGAAGGTCCCACAGCCAGGTAGGGGCAGAACAGGGATGGGAACTCAGGTCTGTTCACTCCAGAGACACTGTGCCTAAGAAATCTGCTATGACCCTTAGGGCATGTGGGGTAGGGGCACAGCACAGCTGTGTCTCTGTCACATCTTCAAGGGCAGACTGCATGGCGAAGTTCTGAAGGTTAAACTCCTCTATGGGTTCAGAAAGACCACACGAGGAAAGGAATGAAGGGATGTGGGGGACAGGGAGGACGCCCTTGTAAAATCAGCCAGGAGAGCAACAGATGGATAGTGTGCTTGGTAGTGAGAGAGCATGAGGTGAGAGTTCCCCACCAAAAGGCCTTTGTGGCGTCCATAATGCAAATTACTATGGTAATAATAGCAGTGAAGTCATATTACACATTCCATATGTTAGGCTTTCATCTAAGGGTTACATATACTGGTTCATTTAAACCTCAAAACAAGCCTAGGAGAGTGAGTTTGTTTTTTGTTTTTGTTTTAAAGAATTTAACCTTTATTTTTTATTTTTACTTATTTATTTTTTAATGTGGTGCTGAGGATTGAACCCAGTGCTTCACTCGTGTTAGGCAAGTGCTCTACCACTGAGCTACAACCCCAGCCTTGTGTTGTTTTTTTTTAAGTGCTAAAGATTAGCCGGGCGCGGTGGCTCAAGCCTGTAATCCCAGCACTTAGGGAGGCTGAGACAGGAGAATCGTGAGTTCAAAGTCAGCCTCAGCAATGGCGAGGCGCTAAGCAACTCAATGAGACCCTGTCTCTACATAAAACACAAAATAGGGCTGGGGATGTGGCTCAGGGGTCGAGTGCCCCTGAGTTCAATCCCCAGTACAAAAAAAAAAAAAAAAGTGCTAAAGATTGAGTCCAGTGGTGCTTAACCACTAGGATACACCCTCAGGTCTTTTGAGTTTTTATTTTGAGACAGAGTCTTGCTAAGTTGCTTAGGGCCTTGCTAAGATGCTAAGATGCTAAGTTGTTGAAGCTCGCTTCAAACTTGGGATCTTCCTGCTTCAGCATCCAGAGGAGCTGAGACTACAGATGTGTACCACTGCACTTGGCTGAGCAAGTACTATCATTATTCCCCCTTTACAGATGAGGAAACTGCAGGCTCGAAATGTTAATGCACACCTGAAATCCCAGCTACTTGGGAGACTAAGGCAGCAGGATTGTAAGCTCAAGGCCAGCCTGCACAACTTAATGAGACTCTGTCTCAAAATAAAAAATAAAAATAGCTGAGGATGTGGCTCAGTCATTAGCGTGTTTGCTTAGCATGACTGAAGCCCTGGGTTCAATCCCCAGTGTTTCAAAAAAAGAAAAAAACTAAGGCACAGAGATTAAGTAACTTGACCAAGATTACTCAGATAATTAGTGACACACAGGCAGTCTGGTTCTTTTTTTTTTTTTTTTTTTTCTTTTCTTTTTGGTAATAGGAATTGAACTCAGGGGTACTCGATCTCTGAGCCACATCCCCAGCCCTATTTTGTGTTTTATGTAGAGACAGGGTCTCACTGAGTTTCTTAGTGCCTTGCCATTGCTGAGGCTGGCTTTGAACTTGCGATTCTCCTGTCTCAGCCTCCCAAAGTGCTGGGATTACAAGCGTGTGCCACCGCGCCTGACTCTGGCAGTCTAGTTCTTAACACTATTATATACTGCCTTTCCATAAATGGATGGGTGAGTAAAAGAAAAAAGTAAATATGGAGGTGGTAGAGTGGGGCCTGGAAGACTGAGCAAAGGCAGCTGAGGGCTGGGAGTGTAGTTCAGTGGTAGAGCACTTCCCTGGCATGCACAGAGCCCTGGGTTCAATCTCTAGCACCCTCCCTGCCACCAAAGGAAAAAAAAAAACTACCTGAGCAAGTTTCATGGGAAGCTGAGTCTGGAGGATCACAAGTTTGGGGCCAACCTAAGCAATTTAGCAAGATCCTGTCTCAAAATAAAATATAAAAGGAGCTGGGGATGTAGGTCATTGGTTAAGTGGCCCTAGGTTCAATCCCCAGTACTGAGGGGCTGGGGAGAAAAGGGGGAGAGAGAGGTGCAGAGGGGTGTTTGCTGGTGGTCTCAGGTTCTGGGCCAGCCTCATCCTTTGGTGGCTGGGAGTGGGGAGCTCACCAACCCTCTCACCCTGTCTTCCTGCAGATGTGCCAGGCCTCCATGCCTCCTCCCACATTGGGTACCTGCAGCAGGAGGCTCACTGGGCACTATGTGAAGTCCTGGAGCCCTGGTACCCAGCAGGCCAGGGCCGCTTGGCACGGGTCCTCCTCACGGCCTCCACCCTTAAGAGCATTCCATCCAGCCTTCTTGGTGACCTCTTCTTTCGCCCTATCATTGGAGATGTTGACATCACTGGACTCCTCGAGGACATGCTTTTGCTGAGGTGACCTGCAGAGGCTGGCAGTGCTGATTTGGGCTGGCTGTCCCCAACAGAGAGCCAATGCTCCTGGAGAGGAAAGCCTGCTACCCAGTGCTCAGCCCCCAGGAGCAGCCTCTCAGCCACACCCACACCCCAACTTGGACTTCCTCGGTTTGGATACAGTACTCCAGCCATCTGGTAGGCCCTTGGTGGTCCCCAGAGCCTCTGGGCCAAGAATGCTGTCCCCTCTGGGGATGGTTTGGAAGTATAGACTGCTCACTGGGACGGAATTCCTTGTGACTTTGTACAGAGCTAAATTAAGTTATTGTTTTTTGTAATAAAAGGTGTGATACCTTTGGAGCCTGACAGTGTAGTTTGTGCATATGGAAGGGACCAGCTCATCTCTGGAGCCCCTTCCCTCCCCTATCAGAGGGACCCCAAGGAAGGAAACACAGGGGTCCAGGAGTCAAGCCTCAGACAGCTGGGGTAATTTTCACTGGGATGGCGACTCCATTTCTGGGAATGAGGTTGTTTTACATCTGGGTCTGAATCCAGGAGATAATATCAGTTCAGAATCTTTTACTTCCTTGCCTTTACTTTTGGGAGGAGAGGGTTTCTCTCCTATCCTCAGGTTCTCCACTAACCCTTCTGAGCTCCTATTCTCTACCAGGCTCCTTCTCACCTGAGGGAAAGTAGGATCACAGCCAGTTGTGATGCAGTCCCTGTGAACTGGGATGTAGCTCAGTAGTAAAGCATGTGTTTGGCATGTGGAAGGCCCCGGGTCAATACTCAGCACAGCAAAGAAAGAAATAGGGGTGGGGCAGAAGAAGAAGGAAGAAAGTAATGAAGGAAGCAGCCCATTTCAAATTGAAACAGATAAGTCACCACGATTTCTGCAGTTTGCGAGTTTGGGATCATTCACATCCTTTATTTATTTATTTATTTATTTATATTTATTTTGGTACCAGGGATTGAACTCAGGGGCACTCGACCACTGAGCCACATCCCCAGCCCTATTTTGTATTTTATATAGAGACAGGCTCTCACTGAGTCGCTTAGCACCTTGCCGTCGCTGAGGCTGGCTTTGAACTGGCAATTCTCCTGTCTCAGCCACCTAAAGTGCTGGGATTACAAGTGTGAGCCACTGTGCCCGGCTCACATCCCCCATTTATGTAGCCAACAGAAAAGGGTGGCCCATTATCCTCTCAATGCAAGGGGACGAGGCACCTAGGCTGGCCTGCAAGCTGTTTGGAGGCTGAGGCAGGCCAGGGTTTAGCTGGCCACAGTGGTATGATCATGCCAGTTGTTAAAGTGTGAAATATTTCCATGACAGTTGGTTCACAGCCACTGCCCTGAGTCCCTCTGAGTTCCCTTCCACTGCCCCTCTTCCCTGTGCTGTCCTGGGGTCCTCCTTTTGAACATTTCCGTTGTCTAGCCACTGCAGAGGCTGAGCTGTACCCTCTAGCACTGCTGCACTCAGAGCACAGCTCGGGGCTGTCCTAATTGGTCAATATCTGTTTCCCAATGTTTGTTAAATATTTTGACCTGGTCACCCTGGTCAGGGTGAATGACCTGAAGGGTGGACAGGAGGCAATGATAACAACACACATGCCTATAGGACTTCCAGTCCTCCTCCTTTCTCTAGCAGTAAGGCCTCCTGACCAGGCCCCACCTCCACCACCACCACAGTTTGGGTTCTTCTCACGGGTACTAAGTTAATTATTGCTCAGTGAGAGGTCATTCTCACAGGACAGTAGTCTAGGAGTCATCTTTCAGGCCTCTTTCTTCTCTTTTTTCTTTTTTGTAGTTGTAGATGGACAGAATGCCTTTATTTTATTTATTTATTTTATGTGGTACTAAGACTTGAACCCAGTGCCTCATACTTGCTAGGCAAGTGTTCTACCACTGAGCTACAGCCCAAGCCCCAGGCCTCTCTTTTTCTTTTTCTTTCTTTCTTTCTCTTTTAAAAATATATACCAGGGGGCTGGGATTGTGGCTCAGTGGTAGAGCGCTTGCCTTGCAGGTGGAAGGCACTGGGTTCGATCCTCAGCACTACATATAAAAAAATGAATAAATAAAGGTCAATCAACAACTAAAAAAAATTAAAAAATATATATATATATATACCAGGGATTGAGCCCAGGGGCACTCTCCACTGAACTACATCCTCAGCTTTTTTTTTTTTTTTTTTGATTTTGAGATAGAGTCTTGCTAAGTTGTTGAGGCTGGTCTTGAACTTGTGATCCTCCTACCTCAGGCTTCCAAGTCACTGGGATTGTAGGCATGTACCACAGTGTCTGGCTCATTCTGGTCTTTTTCTAAGGCCCTAGGTTAGGACCATAATGACCTAGCCATGTCCTCATTATGGGTACCCAGCACCAGTAGCAAGGGCAACCTGTCTCTTGCTCAGCAGACTGCACATAAGTCAGACACAAGAAATAGAAACACAGCTCAGACCCATAAAAAAGATACATGCAACTCAGGTGTATAACTCAGACACATCTTCACAGACATACAACTCCCTCTCTCTGTTTCTCTCTCTCTCTTTCTCTCTCTCTCTCTCTCTCTCTCTCTCTCTCTCTCACACACACACACACACACACACACACACACACAAATACACCTCCATCCAATACCACACAGCACAGAAAAGCATGACTCAGATATACTCGGTCAGAGCCGGGCGCGGTGGCGCAAGCCTGTAATCCCAGCAATTAGGGAGGCTGAGACAGGAGAATTGTGAGTTCAAAGCCAGCCTCAGCAACAGCAAGGCACTGAGACCCTGTCTCTACATAAAACATAAAATAGGGGGGCTGGGGTTATGGCGCAGTGGTAGCGTGCTCGCCTAGCATGCGTGAGGCACTGGGTTCGATCCTCAGTACCACGTGAAAATAAAATAAAGATATTCTGTCCACCTACAACTAAAAAAATAAATAAATACTTAAAAAAAAAAAACATAAAATAGGGCTGGGGATGTGGCTCAGTGGTTGAGTGCCCCTGAGTTCAATCTCCAGAACCAAAAAAAAAAAAAAAAAAAGATATATTTGGTCAGCAGCATGCTGCAGACCCAAACACATTTACACAACAAAGTATGTTCCTTTTCAAATTTCCTCCCTATCCTTCCATGGGGATGGGGAGCAACACTCCTATTTCTTGTCTTTATTGCTTGAGTCATTCCCTGACCCCTAGCTCTAAGTCTTGTGCTAGGAACGTAAAGAATATAACAAAACTATGGAGACAATTATGGAACAATATAAGGGCAATATTACTTTCTCCATGAGATCACAGGCTTTTCAAAAGTGGGGGGCGGGGGCTGTGTCTCCATTATCAACCCTCATGGGGTGAGACCTGTGTCTCATTTTCAGGAAGGGAAGAGAAGGATGAACAGGTCTAGACAGGGTATGGAACTTACTCATGGTCTGGGCTGATCACTGTCTGTGATGAGATTTGAGCTCAGACTCATATGATTCTGGAGGCCAAGTTCTTGCCAACAGCATAGGTTGGCATGAATCATGGCCAGGATCAGGCTATCTGGAGCCATCTTAGCCACTGCTTGCTGACCGTTTACCTCTCAGCTATGATCCCTGTCCTCACGCCCAGCCAGGGCTGATTCACTGGAAAGCAGGAGGGTGGCTATGGCTCTGGGTCAGCCTACATACCATTTTACTGCCTCATTATCTCTACCCTCATTAGCCAAATCATTGAGGGCTTATTAAGCAGTCAGGCAGCTCACATGTGCTGTGCCCCCACTGACTCACCTTGCCCTTGGGCATCTGCATATCCTAGAAACTACAATGCCTGCAAAAAAAAAAAAAAATCAACACCCATTATCCATCCATCCGTTCATTCACTCCATCATTCAATGTGTCTTGACCTCCACTAGTACCAGACCTTGTTCTAGATGCCAGGAGTCAGAGCACACAACACATAAGATACAGTTTCTGCCCTCACGCAACATCCTGCCCCTGGCAGAGGAAGACACATAACTACTGTAACACAAAGGGATCCGAACTATGAGAGAAGAACATAGAACAGTCAGCTGGAATAATTCAATCTGTCTGGAGGTAGGAAAAAATGCTTCACTCAATTGGCGACTGTTTTGAGAATGAATAGGGGTTTGCAAGGATGGGTATTCTGAACAGAAGGAATGACATGCAAAGGCACAGAGGTGTCAGAGAACAAAGGGAATGTGAGGCCCAGGACAGCAGGCCCCTCAGCACGCAGATGCACACAGAGACTGCATCAGAATAAGACAGCAGAGAAGCCGGGCGTGGTGGCTCACGCCTGTAATCCCAGCACTTTGGGACGCTGAAACAGGAGAATCGCCAGTTCAAAGCCAGCCTCAGCAATGGCGAGGCGTTAAGCAACTCAGTGAGACTCTGTCTCTACATAAAACACAAAAAATAGGGCTGAGGATGTGGCTCAGTGGTCGAGTGCCCCTGAGTTCAATCCCCAGTACCAAAAAAAAAAAAGAGAGTTCAAAGCCAGCCTTAGCAACTTAGTGAGGCCCTAAGCAATTCAGCAAGACCCTGTTTGTAATAAAATACAAAAAGGGACTGGGGATGTGGCTCAGTGGTTAAGTGCCCCTGGGTTTAATACCCAGTACCAAAAAAAAAAAAAGTTGGGCTAAGGGTTAGGGTTTTACCTCAGTAGTGTAGCAGTTGTCTACCATGTCTCCAGCACCACAAATGACAATAATAAGCAAAACAAAAGGACAACAAAAAAGAAAACCTCAAGAGTCAGGAATGATCAACTTAAGAATAAACAGCAACTAAACTTCTCTTCCTCACCCCACTATGAGGTGAAATGAGGAGATGTATGGCCTGCGTATTCTCCCAGGAAAGTGCCCCACTTTACCTAGAGGGAGTTCATGGCTACACCCAGGGGCACCTCCCCATGTTAGTGCCAGCAATAGTCATTCCATCAGTGATGATTAGAAACAGTTCCACAAACGACAATTAAGCACAACTTCTTGGTCATCTCATAGCTTTTCCAGAGCATGCTTTCCTCATATATATATGTATGAATATATATATATATATATATATTTTTTTTTTTTTTTGCAGTACTACAGATCAGACCCAGGGGCACTCTACCACTGAACTACAACCCAAGCACTTCAGTAATCTGAGCACTTTGAGAGGCTGCGACAGGAGGATCGCAAGTTCAAAGCCAGCATCAGCAACGGTGAGGTGCTAAGCAACTCAGTGAGACCCTGTCTCTACACAAAATAGGGCTGGGGATGTGGCTCAGTGGTCAAGCACTCCTGAGTTCAATCCCTGGTACCCCCCACAGAAAAGAGTTAATGGGGTTTGAAAGAACGAGTGTGAGGAAATGGGATGACCAGAAGAAGTATCATGGGTCAGATTAGAGAATGTTTTACCCTGAAGTCACCCTATTTTTAGGAGGGGCTGTTGAGGAGGAGTTGTATGCTGGCTCCAGCTGAGATTGGGCCAGAGTTCAGGGACCTGGGGAAAGAAGTTAAACCAAAGTTAGTTAACAAGTATTCTGTTCTGATTGATCAGTGGGGACAGTAAGTTCATCTAAACTTTTATGAAGCAAAGAACTGGAATTTGGAATCTGTCTGGCTTTGTTATAAGTCAACATGGGAACATCCACGAATCTTATCTAAGTCATATGGGGAAGGGTGATTTGATTCTTCGCAGAAAACTGTTCCAGGACACAAAAGAATAGGGGAGGGGATGAGTAGGAGTCCTCAACTTCCAGAGTTTTCCAGGATCACAGGACTGTGGTCAAGTTGCACACTGTCATGACATTTCCTGATAAACATGTACAATAATTTCTTCAAGGTATATGCCTAGAAGTAGCGTTGCTGGGTTAAATGATAGTTGGTGGCTGGAGGTGAAACTCATACAGCTTCACTTTACCAGATAATGCCAAATTGTTTTCCAAAGTGGTTCTATCAACTTACACTTCTACCAACAGTGTGTAATAGCTCCAGATGCATATCATCGCTGATATATATGTGTGTGTGTATATATATGTATATATATGTATCACTGATATGTATGTGTGTGTATATGTATGTATATATATTTGTGTGTGTGTGTGTGTGTGTGTTGCTGAGTATTGAACCCAGGGCCTCATGCATGTGAAGCAAGCACTCTACTAACTGAGCTATATCCCCAACCCTCGTGCTGATATTTTTGAGTCTTAAAATTTTGCCAATGTGGTGGTCGTGAAATGAATCTCATCGCAATTCCATTTTTATTGAGATTGTCTTTCATTATAATCGAACACGTGTTCCCTCTTTTGTGAAGTGTCTTCAGTCCATTTTTCTACTGAGTTATCGTTTTCTTACTGATTTGTGGGAGTTTTATGTTTTGGAAGAATAAATGATGAGCCGGGCGCGGTGGCTCACGCCTGTAATCCCAGCACTTAGGGAGGCTGAGACAGGAGGATCGCGAGTTCAAAGCCAGCCTCAGCAACAGCGAGGTGCTAAGTGACTCAGTGAGACCCTGTCTCTACATAAAACACAAAATAGGGCTGGGGATGTGGCTCAGTGGTCGAGTGCCCCTGAGTTCAGTCCCTGGTGCC
>CM053400.1:17250972-17277191 GCA_028644305.1 Xerus rutilus | reverse complement strand
TAAATGATGGACGGCTAAAAAGACTCTGAACTGAGGGAAGACTGATAAAAGATTTGGGTGACACACAACAGCTAAATATCTTTAAAATGATTTCTCCTTCAGGTCTTCTACTTGATCCATATTGGCGCATTCTTAAAGAGTTCTATACGCGGTGGCTCACGCTTGTAATCTCAGCACTCAGGGAGGCTGAGACAGGAGAATCACGAGTTCAAAGCCAGCCTCAGCAACGGCGAGGCGCTAAGCAACTCAGTGAGACCCTGTCTCTACATAAAACACAAAATAGCGCTGGGGATGTGGCTCAGTGGTCGAGTATCGCTGAGTTCAATCCCCTGTATCAAATTAAAAAGTTCTATAGGTCCATTTTTCAAGTGAGTTCTTCCGAAATCGCCGGTTCGCTACGGTAAAGTGACGTGGTCGACTTCTCCGGGTCTCTCCCAGCAACAGGTCTCACTTTCGTTCGGCTGATTGCGAGTTTCACAACCTCGCGATGTGTACGGTGCTCTCACGAGAGTTGGTTCCGGCAGATCATGTGACAATCCAAGATGGCGTTGCCCGGTGAGGCGGAGGAAGAGGCGGCGGTTTACCTGGTAGTGAGTGGTATTCCCGCTGGGTTGCGGTCGGCCCAGTTACGGAGCTATTTTAGCCAGTTCCGGGAACAGCCGAGCGGTGGCTTCCTCTGTTTCCACTACCGACATCGGCCAGAGCGGGCCCCTCCCCAGGCCACTCCCGACTCTGTCCTCACTTCTAACGATCCTGTTGCTGAGGGTCAGGTTCTCGCCCAGACTGCGGCCACCGATGCCCGAAGTCTCTCGAATGGGAACTCTGCTCCTGCTCAGACCCGCACCTGCTGCTGCGTCATCTCCGTACGGGGGTTGGCTAAAGCCCAGAGGTTTCTTCGCATGTACTCAGGACGCCGGTGGCTGGATTCTCAAGGAATTTGGCTCCCGGGTCGCTGTTTCATCCACAGACTTAGGCTACCCACTGAGGCATCAGGTACAAGTATAAAAGATAATGGACTGGGGGGCTGGGGTTGTGGCGCAGTGGTAGCGTGCTCGCCTAGCACGCGGGAGGCACTGGGTTCGATCCTCAGCACCACATAAAAAATAAAATAAAATAAAGATATTGTGTCCACCTACAACTAAAAAATAAATATTTAAAAAAAAAAAAAAGATAATGGACTGGGCCTTCAGGCTCAGAAACAAAGCCACTTTTTCCTAGGGGTGATTAAGATAAGTCAGACCTCTCTGGTTACGATCAGAGGTTAGGTCATTTCTGGCCAGAGCTTCAGGCCCAACTTGAACCTTAGTTAACTTAGGAATTAACAACAACAACGGAGAGAGGCCTATTCAGATGATCATACATTTTTCAATTTATTTGATCCTCTGTGAGATCCTTTTCTCTGAGAAGTTGATTTTCCACTGACAAAAAAGGGAAAAAGGAAATCAGGTTTCTGTCAACCTAATATAAGCAGTAGAGAGACTGGTTCTTCAAAAAAAAGAGTTTATTTGGGAGCGAAGAGGGATTGCAGTTGGGGATACGTGTGTCATGGTTAACTGTGGAGGGCCATAAGTGTATCAGGGAGGCAAAGATCGGCAAGGGATTTTAAAGGCAAGATGTGGAAGGTTACCTAAGTTTTTTGAAACAATTATCCTTGCTTACGAGGATCACTAACAAGGATGGAGCCAGTTCAAGGTTGAACAGGCTGTTGCTGGGTAGGTGTCCTCATAAAAGTATTTTTTTTTAAATATTTTTTTAGTTGTAGATGGACATAATGTCTTTATTTTATTGCTTTGTACGTGGTGCTGAGGATCGAACCCAGGGCCTCACGCATGCAAGGCAAGCGCTCTACCGCTGAGCTACAATCCCAGCCCATAAAAGTATTTTAGTTTAAGGTCATGGTGGCTTTTGTGCAAGGTTGTGGTTTGGCAGTCTTTTGCAATAGTGCCTTTTATCAGGCCAGTGTGGATGAAGACCTCCTGTCTCTATTTTGTTAATGTCTGGCATAAGCGGTTGCATTTTGATCTGACAATTTTCATATAGCTCTTTTATTATCTTTCTCTCTTGCACTCTCTTTGTGCTCCCCTTCCAATCTCTTTTCTCTGGATAGTTTCCACTTGCTTGGGAAATCATTTGGGGAAACAGGAAATACAGTGCATAGTTCTCCCATTTATTCATTCAACAAATGGCTATATTTCTAGAACTAAGGTGATGCTAACTGGTATGCAGAGAACAATTGGACACAGTCTGTGTTCGAAATCCATAAAGACAAATTTAGAAAGAAGTAATTGTTAGAGATGTCATTCTAATTATTAACAGTTACTGGGTAAGCTCTATGTACTGTATTAAGCCTTTCATTTTCTTACTTTGAGTATATTGCATTACAGATTGAATGTAGGTCTACTGTGCTACTGAGCTACATTCCCGCCCCATTTTATTTTATTTTTTAAAAATTTTGAGACAGGGTCTTGGGAAATTGCCCAGGCTGGCCTCAAACTTGCAATCCTCCTGCCTCAGCCTCAGTAGCTGGGGTTCCTGGCATGTACCACTTGGCCTGGCTTTATTTATTTATTTTTAAGAGACAGAGCCATTGGTGGGACGTGGTGGCACACATCTGTGATTCTAGCAACTGAGGAGGGTGAAGCAGGAGGATCTCAAGTTTGAGGCCAACCTTAGCAACTCAGCAGGGCTCTAAGCAACTTAGTGAGACCCTGCCCTAAAAGAAAAATAAAAGGGCCAGTGATGTGACCCAGTGATAAAGTGCCTTTGCATTCAATCTCTAGTACCAAAAAAACAAGAGAGAGTCTATCTCGCTTTGTTGTCCACACTGAGGAAAGCCTCCTGCCTCAGCCACCTCATTGACCCAAATGGCTACATTTATTTTTTTTTTCTAAAAAATCTTTATTTATTTATTTTTATGTGGTGCTGAGGCTCGAACCCAGTGCCTCATGCATGCAAGGCAAGTGCTTTACCACTGAGCCACAATCCCAGCCCAGCTACATTTATTTTTATTTTATTTTTTAAAAATATTTTTTAGTTGTCAATGGATCTTTATTTTATTTATTTATATATGGTGCTGAGAATCGAACCCAGTGCCTCATGCATGCAAGGCAAGCGCTGTACCACTGAGCCACAGTCCCAGCCCCCTACATTTATTTTTTAATGTGTACTGAGGATTGAATCCCACCAAGTTACACTTCCAGCCCATCATTTTCATTGTTTTTTTCCTTTCCTTCTTTCTTTCACAGTACTAGGAATTGAATCCTGGGGCACTCTACTACTGAGCTAAATCCTCAGTCTTTATTGTGTGTGTGTGGTGCTGGCGATTGAACCCAGGTCTGTGTGCTTGTTAGGCAGGCATTCTACCAAATGAGCTATATCCCCAGCCTCCCACTTTTTTTTAGATAAGGTTTTTTTTTAATACCTTTGTTTTGTTTATTTAGTTTTTTTGTGTGTGGTGCTAGGGATCAAACCCAGTGCCTCACACATGCCAGACAAGCGCTCTACCACTGAGCCACAACCCAGCCCTAGATAAGGTTTTGCCAAGTTGCTGAAACTGGCCTGCAACTTGTGATCCTCCTGCTTCAGCCTCCTGAATGACTGGGATTACAGGTGTGCACCACCATGCCTGGCCACTCTGTTATTTTCTTTTCTTTTTTAATATTTTTTTAGTTGTAGATGGACACAATGTCTTTATTTTATTGTTTTGTATGTGGTGCTGAGGATCGAACCCAGGGCCTCACGCATGCAAGGCAAGCACTCTACCACTGAGCTACAACGCCAGCCCTGTTATTTTCTTACTGACTCCTTACAACAAATCTTTGAGATAGAAACTATTTTATTCCCGTTTTATAGGTGGGGAAACTGAGGGATGCAGAGGTTTTTGACTTGCCCAAGGATATAGAGCTAATAAGTGTCAGAGCCAGAATACAAACCTAGGCATTCTGCTGCAGAGCCTATGTTTGTTTGTTTTTTCTTTTTACAAGGGCTTACTATATATCCTAGGCTTCCCTTGAACTCCTGGCCTTAGTTGATCCTCCTGCCTCCTCCTCCTACAGCTGGGGCTGTAAGTGCACACCACCACCATACCCCGCGAGAGGCTATGCTTCTTATCAAGTACTGTGAGATGATAGGAGGGAGCAACTGACTTCCTAGAGAGCTTAGGGAATATGGCTTTTAACCTGGATATTGAAAGATAAGTAGGAATTATAGGAAAGAATGGTGTTCATAGCCGGGCGCGGTGGCTCACGCCTGTAATCCCAGCACTTAGGGAGGCTGAGACAGGAGAATCGCGAGTTCAAAGCCAGCCTCAGCAATGGCGAGGCACTAAGCAACTCAGTGAGACCCTGTCTCTACATAAAACACAAAAAAATAGGGCTGGAGATGTGGCTCAGGGGTCGAGTCCCCGTGAGTTCAATCCCCGGTACCAAAAAAAAAAAAAAAAAAGAATGGTGTTCACAGTAAAATGGCATTTGCAGACACAGAGATGAAACTTTCAGGGTATGTTAAATTGTTTGGTGTGGCTAGAACACTGGCTATGAGAGAGTGCAGGAGATAAGAGTTGGTGATAGTTGCGACTCTAAAGATCAGCATGAGGCTGGAGGTGTGGCTCAGTAGCATACTACATGTTTAGAATGTACAAAGCCCTACAATCCTAGCACCAAAAAAGAGAAAGAAAAGCTGAGTATAGTGGTACACACCTATAATGCTAGTGATTTGGGAGGCTGAAGTAGGAAGATTACAAGTTCAAGGGCAGCCTCAGCAATTCAGCAAGGCCCTAAGCAACTCAGTAAGACCGTGTCTCAAAAAATAAAAAGGACTGGAGATGTAGCTCAATGGTAATGTGCCCTTGGGTTCAATCCCCAGTACCAAAAAAAAGGGAAGGGAGGAGAAAAAAAGTCAGCAGGAGCCAAATCTGGAAGAAACTTAAGGTGCTTGGTCAAGGTGATGAGAAGTGGCGTGAAACTGGTAGGTTTTCTGTCAGGAAGGTAGAGAGGGACTCCAGAGAAGTTTGAAATGGAACATCAGTTAGGGTAATGGAGTTAAACCTTGACTGATTTCTGGCTCAAGTATTGCTGGAGGCTTCTGGGTTTCAAAGACTGTTCTTCCTTCTCAAGGTTTGGGCTCTTTTCCATTTAAGACCCGGAAGGAACTACAGAATCGGAAGGCCAAGAATGAAGTCTTCACTCTGGCTGACCTGAGGCAGCTGCCAGAACTGAACCCCCCAGTGCTGATGCCTAATGGAAATGTGGGGACTCCCCTACGGGTCTTTTTGGAGTTGATCCGGGCCTGCCGCCTACCACCCCGAATTATCACCCAGTTGCAACTCCAGTTCCCCAAGACAGGTTCCTCCCGGCGCTATGGCAATGTGCCCTTTGAGTATGAGGACTCAGAGACTGTGGAACAAGAAGAGCATGTGTACACAGCCGAAGGCGAAGAAATACCCCAGGGAACCTGCCTGGCAGATGTACCCCCAGCTGGTCCTTACGAAGAGTTGGAGGATGAAAGGGAAAAGGAGGAAGAAGAAGAGTCTCACTCAGATGATGTGAGTACCATATGCCATCCTGTGCTTGTTTGCAGTTTAAAGAGGCCAGAGTATTAATGATACCATGTTTCAATTATATATTATAAGAGTTCTTAACCTGAAGTCCTCAGGAGGCTTCCAAGGAGTATGAGAATTCCCTGACATTGACTGTAAAATTGGATTTGCAGGGCTGGGATTGTGGTTCAGTGGTAGAGCACTTGCCTCCCATGTGTGAGGCACTGGGTTCGATCCTCAGCACCACATACAAATAAATAAAATAAAGATATTGTGTCCATCTACAACCAAAAAAAATTAAAAAATTGTATTTGCATGTATATATGTATGTGTATACACACACAGACTACACATATATGTAGGCAAATATATATATATATATATATATACACACTTAAATATATATGTATATATGTATGTGTATGTGTGTTTAATTTTGAGGGAGAGAGTCCATGGTTTTGTATAAGTTTTTTTTTTTTTTGTACTGGGTATTAAACCTAGGGCGCTTAACCACTGAGCCATATTCCCAGCCCTTTTTTGTATTTTATTTAGTGATGAGGTCTTCTTGAGTTGCTTAGGGTCTTGCTAAGTTGCTGAGGCTGGCTTTGAACTTGTGATTCTTCTGCCTCAGCCTCCTGAACAGCTGGGATTATAGGCATGCACCATTACACCCAGTTTATATAAAAAGATTTTTAAAATTAGACTTCTTTTCATTCCCTTAGAAGGAAGGAAAGAAGGTTCCAAGGTTCCTTTTCTTTTTCTTTTCTTTTTGTTACCAGGGATTAAACTCAGGGCGCTCAATCACTGAGCCACATCCCTAGACTTTTTTTTTTTTTTGAGTCAGAGCTTCATTAAGTTGTTGAGGCTGGCCTTGAACTTGCAATCTTCCTGCCTCAGCCTCCCAGGCCAATGGGACTAAAAGTGTGTGCCTGGCTTTTTTTTTTTACAACAACAAAAAACTTAATATTGAGTTACATATTTCAAAATTAATTTAAAAGCTGTTTTAACCTTAAGAAGGTTCCTTTTCAGCCGGGTGCAGTGGCTCAAGCCTGTAATCCCAGAACTTAAGTAGGCTGAGATAGGAGAATCACGAGTTCAAAGCCAACCTCAGCAACAGCGAGGCGCTAAGCAACTCAGCGAGACCCTCTCTCTACATAAAAAATAAACACACACACACAAAATAGGGCTGAGGATGTGGCTCAGTGGTCGAGTGCCCCTCAGTTCAATCCCCAGTACCAAAAAAAAAGGTTCCTTTTCATAGATAAAAACATACTGATGAAGAGATGTACACTTTGCTTAAGATCATCTAAGAAAGCAGAGGCAGGTAGGGCGTGGTGATGCACACCTGTAATCCCAGGTGTATAAGAACTCCCTGACATTGACTGTAAAATTAGATTTGCATGTATATATGTATGTGTGCCTACACACACACACATTACACATATATGTACATGCAAATATATATATATATCATATGTATATGCATATACATATATTATATACATGTACATATACTTTGGGAGGCTGAGGCAGAAGAATTATGAGTTCAAAGCCAGCCTCAGCAAGGGTGAGGCACTAAGCAACTCAGTGAGACCCTGTCTCTACATAAAACAAAAAATAGGCTGGGGATGTGGCTCAGTGGTTGAGTGCCCCTGAGTTCAATCCCTGGTACCAAAAAAAAAGAAAAGAAAAGAAAGCAGAGGCAGAGCTGGGATGGGAACCCAGTCCTTCTTGTTGCTTCTGTAACCTCTCTGTGCCTTCTTTATGTGGTTGAGCAGTTACCACTGTCTTCTGACCTTGAGTCAGTGGATTGAACACCAGCTTCTACTCAAACTTTGTCAGCAAAATAGATATTTCTTTAATTCCTTTGTCCAGACTTGGTTCATACATAAAATCAAGTGAAGTGGGTTTTGTTAGGACAGCTTGTTAGTTCTTGCCCCCTTCTTTCTTTGTAACATAAAGGCCTAAACAGTGTGTACTAATTAGCACTGAGAGTTCAGAAACTGGTGAGAGACCTGTAGGCCTTCAATAGGCTGTAGGACTTGAGCAATGAGCTTTAAACAAGTGGAAAAGAAATTGGTGTGGGAGGGAAGGGCACATATTTCAGACAGATCTTCATGGCCAGAAGCACAGAACTGAAAGTGAATTTGGCTCGTGGGAGGAGTAAACTATCTTGAGCAATGTTGGGATGGTGAGATGTGTTGGTTAAGGCTTCAAGGGCCAAATATGTGTTGCTTCTGGAGACACTTGAAGGAATGGAGCCTTTTTTTTTTGGTACTGGGGATTGAACCCAGGGCGCTTAACCACTGAGCCACATCCCCAGCCCTTTTTTTAAATTTCATTTAGAGACAAGGTCTCACTGAGTTGCTTAGGGCCTTGCTAAGTTGCTGAGGCTGGCTTTGAACTTCTGATTCCCTAGCCTCAGCCTCTAGAGCTGCTTAGATTATAGGCATGTGCCACCCAGCCCGGCTCTAGGGAGGGACTTGAGGTCAGGAAGCTAGACAAACAGGTCACCTCTTCCCATCTTTTTCCAGGATGATGATCGGGGTGAGGAGTGGGAGCGACATGAAGCATTACATGACGATGTGACCAGGCAGGAGCGGACCACTGAACGGCTCTTTGAGGAGGAGATTGAGCTTAAGTGGGAGAAGGGTGGCTCTGGCCTGGTGTTCTACACTGATGCTCAGTTCTGGCAGGAGGAAGAAGGAGGTAAGGTGGTGTTAGTCAGCTTTCTGTCACCGTAACAAGTACCTGAAATATCAGCTTCTAGAGAGAAAAGGTTTATTTTGGCTCACAATGGCTTTTTGGTGTGGTTGCTGTGGTGAGGCAGCATGTGGTGTGCCGAGCCCATTCACCTCAAGGGTGGGAT
This sequence comes from Xerus rutilus, assembly GCA_028644305.1. Classification (NCBI taxonomy): domain Eukaryota; kingdom Metazoa; phylum Chordata; class Mammalia; order Rodentia; family Sciuridae; genus Xerus; species Xerus rutilus. The sequence continues at coordinate 17,268,786 of CM053400.1, read as the reverse complement.
GCAGAGAAGGAAGAAACCAGGGTGTCACAGTCCTCTATGAGGGCACACCCCAAATAACCCCCAAACCTCTCACTAGGCCCCACCTCTTTTATTTTGAGACAGGATTTCCTTATGTTGCTAGGCTGGTCTCAAACTCCTGAGCTTGCTGGGTGCAGTGGTGCATGCCTATAATCCCAGTGGCTTGGGAAACTGAGGCAGGAGGATTGAGAGTTCAAAGACAGCTTTAGCAAAAGTGAGGTACTAAGCAACTCAGTGAGACCCTGTCTCTAAATAAAATACAACATACAGATGGGGATGTGGCTGAATGGCTGAGTGTCCTTGAGCTCAATCCCAGGTATCCCCCCCCAAAAAAAAAAAATAATAACAACCCTGGGCTCAGGTGATCTTCCTGCCTCAGCCTCCTGTATAGTTGGGACTATAGGCACATGCCACTGTGCCATAGGCCTTCCACCCTTAGAAGTTTCCATCACCTTTCAGTAAGACCAAGCTGGAGATTGAGCTAATTTTAGCACATGGGTTTTGAGGGGATGGTTAAGATCCAAACTGTAGGAGCCTGGCACCCAGGCAAGGGCAAGGTGAGCTGTATTTGCTCTTTTGGGTTCTTTGTTCCACATGGTAGATTCTCTGACATTGAACCCAAACAAAACGCTATGGAACAGGCTTACTTTTATTGTATATCAGAGAGCAGTCATCCCTTTTTGGAGTGAGGGATCAGTGGGATGGACAGAAAAATGCCTTGACTCCAATTCTGAATTACCCTCCCAGAGGAGAGACCTGAAAATACAAACAAAAGCTCCAGGTTCTGGAACATGTGTCTGCCTATATGTTTAGCTCTCAACAGAACTGCTTGTCCTTAACCCACTCTGAATGCTTTTATATCTCTGCAGACTTTGATGAACAGACAGCTGATGACTGGGATGTGGACATGAGTGTGTACTACGACAGAGGTACTGGGCAAGAGGTGGCAAGAGAGGTGGAACTGTTGTCCTGGCCCTGGGGTGACACTCTGCCAGATGTGCTTAACAGACTGAGACAGACAGGAGACCAGCTGCCTTGTCCTTTGCTGTCCTCAAGGGGACTGGATCCTCACAGATACCAAAATCTGCAAATACGGGGCTGGGGTTGTGGCTCAGTGGCAGAGTGCTTCCCTCGCATGTGTGAGGCCCTAGGTTCGATCCTCAGCACCACATAAAAAACTAAATAAACAAAATAAAGACCCCGTGTCCATGCATAACTAAAAAATATTAAAAAAAAATCTGAGCTGGGCGCGGTGGCTCAAGCCTGTAATCCCAGCACTTAGGGAGGCTGAGACAGGAGAATCGTGAGTTCAAAGCCAGCCTCAGCAATGGCGAGGTGCTAAGCAACTCAGTGAGACCCTGTCTCTACATAAAACACAAAATAGGGCTGGCAATGTGGCTCAGTGGTCAAGTACCCCTGAGTTCAATCCCCAGTACCAAAAAAAAAAAAAAAAAAAACCTGCAAATACTCATGTCCCTTATGTAATAAAATGGCACAGTATTTGCTTGCAGCCTACACACATCCTTTCATATACTTTACTTTTTAAGAAAACAAAATTATCTCCAGATGACTTAATACAATACACATGTTATATCAATATTATACTGTATTGTTTGGGAAATAACAAAAAGGCAAAAAGTCTATGTGTGTTCAGTGCAGATGCATTTTTTCCCAGAGTATTTTCAATCCACAGTTAGTTGTATCCACAGATACAGAACCAGTAGATACAGAGGGCTGACTACTTGACATCTTGAGTACATTAAGCGCTGGTTGTGAACAAAGCCTTTTTCCTTGCTGTGTGAGGAGAAAGGACACTTGAGGACAGTCCTCAGGGAGGTCTGCGTCTGATGGGTAGGCCCTGGTGGAGTGGGATGATTAGGAACTCAGGCCCTGATCAGAGCATAGCTCTGGAGTAAAAAATGACCTGGGGCTAGGGGAAGACTTGGGTTCTGATTTCATGTCATCTGTTGACTCTGAGTTTTCTGCACCAAAGTTTCTTTATCTGTATGATGAGGAGAGCCATAGTTCCTACTCTTGGAACACTCCCCTCTAATGAGAAAAAAGGTAATATAATAGGATACCAAGAAAATATTTCAGTAAATCTTGTGAGGGAATCCTAGAAACCTGGTCCCTCCCCTGCCCCTTCACTGAGAAGGACCCTTCTGCAAACTGGGTTCTGGTTCCTCAGATGGTGGAGACAAGGATGCCCGAGACTCTGTCCAAATGCGACTAGAACAAAGACTCCGTGATGGCCAGGAACATGACTTTGTGATTGAACACCAGGTGGGCACCTTTGAGCGCCACACCAAGGTGAGTACTGTGCCCAGTCCACTGACCTCTCTCTTTTTTCCTTTTTTGTTTCCATTCCTTCTCCCTTCTCCAATCCCCGTGCCCCAGGAAGGAGCCCCATTTCTTGAGCCTTGTCCTTTCCCTCTGCAGGGCATTGGCCGGAGGGTGATGGAGCGGCAGGGCTGGGCAGAAGGCCAGGGTCTGGGCAGCAGGTGCTCGGGGGTACCTGAGGCCTTGGACGGTGATGGCCAACATCCCAGATGTAAGCGTGGATTGGGGTAAGTGTGGCTTACGGACTTCCCAGGAACTCAAGCCATCCTTTCTGCTGTGACCTGTTTTCCTCTTCCCACTAGTTTTGGGATGGGTGCTGAGTACTCCTAGAGGATGAACTTTAGAGTAGAATTAGAAGGAAAAAGTGGATCTGGCACTGTTCATTTTTATTTTAGACAAAGCCCTAAGACAAGATAGTCATTGATCCCCTGGGAGAGTTTTTTCTTTTAGTCTAAGTTTGGACTTAAGAACTGTTAGGGAGTCTGTAGTGATGGGATAGAACTGTGGTTCTGTAATCCCTTGTTGCTGGCACTGACTTTTCAATAGATAGATCTGGAGGCTGGAGACCAAAATTCCAGTGGGTTTTTTTGGTACTGGGGATTGAACTCAGAGGTACTCAACCACTGAGCCACATCTCCAGCCCTATTTTGTGTTTTATGTAGAAACAGGGTTTCACTGAGTTGCTTAGCGCCTTGCGTTTGCTGAGGCTGGTTTTGAACTTGCAATTCTGTCTCAGCCTCCCAAAGTGCTGGGATTACAAGTGTGCATCACCACGCCTGGCTAAAATTCCAGTTTTAAAGCTCTGTCTTTGGGGCTGGATGTGTGGCTCAGTGGGAGAGTGTTTACCTGACATGCACAAAGCTCTTGGTTAGATCCACAGTACACGGGTTTTAAAAAAAAAAACGCAGTTGTGTTTTTGAGACACAGATATGTATCAGCTATTTCCCTGTCCTTTTCCAACCCCTTTATTGAGTTTTCAGAGAGAGTAGCCCTCTTATTGAGAGATCTTTCCAGGTACCATGGAGAGAAGCTACAGCCATTTGGACAACTGAAGAGGCCCCGTGGAACTGGCTTGAGGCTCATCTCCACCATATACGATGAGCCTTTACCCCAGGACCAAAGGGAGTCACTGCTTCGACGTCAGCCACCTACCAGCATGAAGTTTAGGACAGACATGGCCTTTGTGAGGGGTTCCACTTGTGCCTTGGACAGCCCCTCAGAGCCTAAGTGAGGGTTGGAGGCTTCCTTGCAGGATGACAGCCCTCTGCCTTGGCCTTGTTTACTACCAAAGCATAAAGGAGCAGCAATCCCCGGCTGCTTGCCGGTTCTCTACCTCAAGGGCATTTTTACAGCCCCATCCCTTGGACATTAGGGCTTAATGACCTTTCCTCACTAGTCTCCTACTCCTAGTCCCTGTTTCGGCTTGCGCAGTACCTTGAACTGGACTGCCTGAGACCATCAGCACAATCTTCCCTGGGGTTCTGAAGGAAGCCGCCGTAGAGGCCAGAAAGAGGGCGAAAGGGCAAAGAGGTGAGAATTTGTGGTCCCTGGAAGAGAAGGTTTTGGGCGGGTCCCTCCACCGCTTCTACACTCACTGGCTGGGGCCCAGCAACGGAGAGTCCGCGGGAGGGGGCGGGGCCTGTGGGCCCTGCGGCGTAATGGGAGAATAAAGAGGTTTACCGCCGGACATCGCTTTCTCTCCTAATTCTGGTGTGGGTAAAAGTCGGAGGATCGAGACAGCTGTCCAGCTCGCTCAGTCCCAAAGGCCGACCCCCGCTCCCACGAAGAGAGTTCTGTGTGGCCACGCCCAGTCCGGTAGCGTCGCTGCCGTGGGGTGGGACTTCCTTTCTGGGGCCCGCTGCTTCCGACGCCGTCCGGAAGTCGAGAGCTGGTGCGGTCATTACCGGCGTGTTTGCTGCCCTTTCCTGGCGTGGGTTCTGGTCGTGGTCGTCATTCTCCTGGAAAGCACGTCGGTGGTCGCCCGCTCTTGGTTTCATCTCCAGTGCGGCTGCCTGCCCTGTTTTCCCGTTGGGCTCGCCTGCTTGGTTCCGGGCCACGTTCTGCCCATGGCGGGAGCTGCTCCGGCCACGGCCTTCGGGCAGGCGGTGATCGGCCCGCCGGGCTCGGGAAAGACCACGTACTGCCTGGGCATGAGCGAGTTCCTGCGCGCGCTGGGCCGGCACGTGGCGGTGGTGAACTTGGACCCGGCCAACGAAGGGCTGCCGTACGAGTGCGCTGTGGACGTGGGCGAGCTGGTAGGACTGGGCGATGTGATGGATGCGCTGAGGCTGGGACCCAATGGCGGCCTGCTTTACTGCATGGAGTACCTGGAAGCCAACCTGGACTGGCTGCGGGCCAAGCTTGACCCCCTCCGCGGCCACTACTTCCTCTTCGACTGCCCAGGCCAGGTGGAGCTCTGCACGCACCACGGCGCCCTTCGCAGCATCTTCTCTCAGATGGCTCAGTGGGATCTCAGGGTGCGTCTCTGGTTGGGCTGGTCCATTTTGCCTGTGGTGCAACTGAGACAGGGAGGACAGGTGCCACGCCCTCATGTCACAGTGAACTAGGGGCCAAGTTGCTTTGGATTAAAAACAATTATGAGCTCCAATTTTGTTTCCGCCACTGACTTGCAGTGTGTTCTGGGTGTCATCTCTTTGAACTTCCGTTTTCTTACCTATAGAACGGATGTATTACTACCCAGTTTGACACTTTGGTACATGTGGAAGGGGTTATGTATAAAGTGGCACAGTGACTGTTGTAAGTTGGTGAGCAAGAGTAAGTGAAAAAATGGAGGCGGATGTGTTGGGATTTGAATTTGTTGTTTACTTAGAGCTCTGTGCCAGGCATTTTATAAAGAAAAGAGAGAATGTCAAGGACGCCTGTAATATCAGCCACTCACAAGGCTGAGGCAGAAGGATTGCAGTTTCAAGGCCAGACTCAAAACCTAATGAGACCCTGTCTCAAAATAAATTAAAAGGACTGTGGATGTAGTTCAGTGGTAGTCCACCCCTGGGTTCAATCCCAGTACTGCAAAGAGAAAAAGTGCCCTCATATCTTCTGGGACAAGGGCATGAGGATGGCTATTAGAACAAAACAGAACCAGGAAGACACTATTGGACAAGGTGTACAGTCTGCCCTCAGCTTCTAATATGATGAGGGAACAGGCCAAAATGTTCCCTGCCTCTGTAGGTCACACCCTGTCTCTTCCCCTCCCAGCTGACTGCTGTCCATCTTGTGGATTCTCACTACTGCACAGACCCAGCCAAGTTCATCTCAGTACTGTGTACCTCTCTGGCCACCATGTTGCATGTGGAGCTGCCACACGTCAACCTCCTCTCCAAGATGGACCTCATTGAGCATTATGGGAAGCTGGGTAAGAGTTCCTGTTTTGGGTTGGCAAGGAGTAGGGCAGCAGCTGGGCTGGAGTGAAGAATAGGTCTCAGCTGAAGGATGCTACCTCTGGGACCATGCATGGTAGCACCCATAGCAGGTTCTGACTCCTTGTGCCACATGCTGTTGTAGATTTTGGAGGGAGGAGGGCTACAGATGGTGATGTGTGAAGGAAACAAGGTGATATGACAGTGAGTGGCTGGGAGTGAAGAATGCCTTACTGCTCTTAGGCAGTGACATCTGAGATGACACCTGAATGGTGAAGAGCCAACTGAAGGAGGATTGTTCTAGGCAAAGGGTCCAGGAGGGGTAAGGGCTTTGTATAGGTTTTGGGCTGCACTGACCAAAATACCATTAACCGTGTAGTTTAAACAGCAAACATTTATTTCTCAGTTTTGGAGGCTGGGAAGTTCAAGATCCAAGGTTTGGTGAGAGCCTGCTCCTGGCTTGTGGACAGACACCTTATGGCTGTAACCTCACATGGCAGAGACACAGGGGAGTTGTTTAGGGTCCCAATGGCCAGCATTTTTCTCCTGCCAAATTAATGCTCTGTTGTACCAGAGGTGTTGGTTCCCTAAGTAGTGTCTCCAGCCATAAAGGAACTTACAGAAGAAAAGCTAAAATGGCCTGTACATGATCAGGGAGGGAGGTTGTTGGGGAAGTGACATGACACTGACATTGTTCAGGGAGGCTAGCTACCATTCAAGACATGAAGGGATGTCAGCACCTGAGAGGAGCCACCTCATCTCACCTTAGGGCATTCCTGCCAAAGAGCCCAAATGCTCAACTTTTCTGGGCAGAAATGAACAGTGTAGAGAGACCTACTTTCCTTCTTTCAGTGGGAAGTTATTCACAGAACTGACTTAGGGACCTCAGAGCATCTATTTTGTTCTCATTTCACATTAAAAAGAAACTTAACTGGGTGCAGTGGTGCACACCTGTAATCCCAGAACTTTGGGAGGCTGAGACAGGACAATCCTGAGTTCAAAGCCAGCCTCAACAACAGTGAAGCGCTAAGCAAATTGGTGTGACCCTATCTCTAAATAAAACACAAAATAGGGCTGGGGATGTGGCTCAGTGGTCGAGTGCCCCTGAGTTCAATCTCCAGTACCAAAAAAAGAAAGAAAAAGAAAAGAAAAGGAAGAACTGTCTTAGAAAGGGAAAGTGATTTACCCAAGAAGCCATGCTGACATGCTCAGATGTCACTGCCTAAGAGCAGTAATTCAATTTGACCAGTACTTATAGAGTCTTTGCAGTGTGTGTTCCAGAACCTGGAGGTACTACATGGCTGAGCTTCATGAGGCAGGTACTAAGCACAGTTCTCAATACCTGTTTGAAATAGTTATTTACTACCACTAGTTGGGCACTTCTCTGTACCAGGTGCTAAAGTTTATAGCATTTAATCCTTTAATCTCCATGAGATGGAGACCTGTCCATATAGCTAGTAAGTGGCAGAGGCAGCTGGTGAAACCAAGTATTTCTTATTAATTTCATTTTACTGCAGCAGAAAGTATTTGAGTGACTGAAGAAAATATGTCTGGGGCTGGGTTTGTGGCTCAGTGGTAGAGTGCTTGCCTAGCATGTATGAGGCACTGGGTTCAAGTCTCAGCACCTCATATAAATAAATGAATAAAATAAAGGTCCATCAACAACTAAAAATAATTTTTAAAAAAGAAGAAGAAAATATGTCTGTCCCAGTCCTCAGGTTTTTGGTTCTTTGTTGTTGTTGTTGTTGTTGTTTTGGGGCAGTACTGGGATCAAGTCCAGGGCCTTACACATGCTAGGCAAGCACACTATCACCGAGCTACACCCATAACCCATATGTTATGGCCTTTTTTTTCCCGCATTGGGTGTTGAGGCTCAGGGCTTCATGCTTACTAAGTGCATACTTTACCACCAAGCTACACCCTCAGCCCTTCCAGTCCTCAGGTCTTCAGCCTGATGCTGGCTGCTCCTGAACGCTGGTTTCTCCCCTTAGCCTTCAACCTGGACTACTACACAGAGGTCCTTGACCTTTCCTATCTGCTTGACCACCTGGCTTCTGACCCTTTCTTCCGCCACTACCGCCAGCTCAACGAGAAACTGGTGCAGCTCATTGAAGACTACAGCCTGGTCTCCTTTATCCCTCTGAACATACAGGTACTGGGTACTCAGAGACCTCTTCCCCTTGGCCATAGGCTCTGACATGTTGGATTGATTAGCCAAGGGCATATAAAGCTTTCAGAGCTTAAACAATGGTCTCTGTCCTGAGTCTATCATTGGGCTCCCTTGTATTCTGGACCAGGGCCTATAGTGAGCAGGATGCCAGTAGAGAGGGCAGACTAAACTTTTACCCTATCTGTTGTATATCACTGGGTCTTCTCTACACGTTTTCTCTTCAGTGTGAAAATGGATGAGTGCAGAAAGTTATCAACAAGGGACTTGACCAGTAACAAGTGTGTTAAGCCCATTCATCTGGGTAACTGTTGACTTTGCAAAGCAGTGTCCGACCCCTGTGCCTCTCACTTTGCTTTCTGCAGAGATACTTAGGAGACATGGGTGCATGTTAGATTCCTTTGCAGTTGTAAGACTTGTTTTTTTTTCTTTCTTTTCTGTTTTTTCCCCCCTTTTTTCTTTTTCTTTTGATGTGCGTCTGGGTGTTTTACTAGGGATTGAACCCAGGCCTGAGCTACATCCCCAGTCCTTTTTATTTTGAGAAAAGGTCTTCATAATTTTCTGAGGGTCCTGCTAAATGGTTGAGGCTGGTCTTGAACTTGCAATTCTCCTGCCTCCAGAATTTCTGGGATTACAGGTGTGTTACAGCACCTGGCTTTTAGTTTGTTTTTTTTTTTTTGGTACTGGAGATTTGAACCCAGGGGCACTCGACCATTGAGCCACATCCCCAGCCCTATTTTGTGTTTTATGTAGAGACAGGGTCTCACTGAGTTGCTTAGCACCTCGCCGTGGCTGAGGCTGGCTTTGAACTCACGATTCTCCTGTCTCAGCCTCCCTAAGTGCTGGGATTACAGGCTCGAGCCACTGCGCCCGGCTGGCTCTTAGTTTTTTTTTTTTTAATTTTTTATTATTATTTTTTTAGTTGTAGGTGGACACAATGTCTTTATTTTTATTGATTTGTATGTGGTGCTGAGGATCGAACCCAGGGCCTCATGCATGTGAGGCAAGCGCTGTACTGCTGAGCTACAATCCCAGCCCGGCTTTTAGTTTTTATTTTGAGACAGAGTCTTGCTAAGTTGCTGAGGCTGGCCTCAAACTTGTGATCCTCCTGCTTCAGTCTCCCAAGTAGCTGTAATAAACCCAGTGGACTGAGTATGCATAGAAGAGCTTATCTGTTCTCATCTGGGTAGGTTGGTAGTCAGGAAAGATGGGATTTAGCCAGGCCTCTGGGACACACAGAACTATTCCAGGACAAGGAAGCTACATACACAGGGCATTATGAAGGGAGAGCGGGGAGGGTGTGTTTGGAGATTGCAGGCAGTTTGATGTAGCCTCAATTCTGCATACCTCTCTTTCACTCAGTTATTTATCCTCCCTGCTCAGGACAAGGACAGCATCCAGCGAGTCCTACAGGCTGTGGATAAAGCCAATGGCTACTGTTTTGGGGTCCAAGAGCAGCGAAGCCTGGAGGCCATGATGTCTGCTGCAGTGGGAGCTGACTTCCATTTCTCCTCGTATCCTTGCTCCCTAGCCTCACCTGCTTCCTGGCCACAGTCAGAGGGTAAAGCATAGGGTGCAGGAATGGCCACAGGAGGTGCCATCACCATCCTGGTGGTGACCAGTTGACTCTCTGGTGACTTTCTTTCTCTTTTTTTGGTACTGGGGATTGAACTCAGGGGCACTCGACCACTGAGCCACATCCTCAGCCCTATTTTGTGTTTTATGTAGAGACAGGGTCTCACTGAGTTGCTTAGCGCCTCGCCGTTGCTGAGGCTGCCTTTGAACTCGCGATTCTCCTGTCTCAGCCTCCCTAAGTGCTGGGATCACAGGCATGCACCACTGCGCCCGGCTGTGACTATCTTTCTTATGTGCAAAGATTGGTCCTTAGAATGCTTCAGGGTTGGCTGTACTCAGAACAAAGGAGGATATTGATTGGAAATGTAGAGATACAGAGGCCTAAAAATGAAAGGGCATTTGATCACTGGGGAAAAGTGCAAAGGGTTCAGTTTGCCTGGTGTGTTACACATGAAGCAGGAAGGGAGATGCCGGGATGAGGTAAGGTGGGCAGGACTGGCAGTGGCGGGCTTGAGTGTTCTGCTAGAGTGTGGACTTAAGCTCATGAGCAGAGAGCCAGCATTCAGTCAGTACTATTGAACAAGGTATGACCCAATTAGATGCACATTTTAGAAAAGCCCCTCTAAGCATGGAAAATGCATTTAAGGGATGTGATTGTGGATAGGAGAGTTTTTATAGTCTTGCTAAGTGAGAAAAGGTGAACTATCTATAGTGAGAAGAGAAAGAAGGGTCTGGATTGGAAAAATATGAATGAGATAAACTAAAAGAGTTGGACCCCCCAAGTTTCTTGCTTGGACAGTGGAATATGCTAGTTAACTGAGATGAGGAGGATGGCTGGGTGTGGTGACACACTTGTAATCCCAGCAGCTTGGGAGGCTGCAGCAGGAGGGCTGCAAGTTCAAGGTAAGCCTGGACAACTTAGTGAGACCCCATCTTAAAGTAAAACAATAAGGGCTGGGGATATGGCTCAGTGGTCCAGCACTTGTGGATTCACTTCCTAGTATCCCCCCACATACACACAAAAGGAGGGCGTACGTTTCTCATTTGAAGGGATGGGAGCTGGCAGACGTGCTGTGTTTGAGGGGGCCATTGGACACCCAGAGCTGTCTAAGAGACAGACCTTTGGAACTGAGTTATTGCCCAGTGAGGGTGTCCCTTAGGTCACAGAGTCCATCGTCTGAGAGATTCAGCATCTACATAGGATGCTGGAGACAAAGAGGGTTCCAGAGTCCTTAGGCATAGGGGAAAGTAATTCTAGCCAACACTTACTGAGGCCGTTTTACATGTAGCAAACAAAACTCACAAGGACAAATGAGTTATAAATGATGGCAGTAAGTTGAGCATGGTGCCACACACCAGTAAACCCAGCTATTTCAGAGGCTGAGGCTGAAGGAGTGTAAGTTCGAGCCCAGCCTGGGCAACATTGTGAGATCCTGCCTCAAAAAATTAATTAATTAATTAATTATGGCAGTAGAGTGAGCAGTCCTTAATGACAGGACCAAGGAGCTGCTTCACATGTGCAGTCACTTTCTGCAGCCAAGAAGAAATTTATCATTTTCTTTGAACCTCCATGAATTCTTTTCCTGCCAAGGAATTGACAGATTTTATTGAGGACCTACTATGTGCCAGCTGCGATACTAGGAACTTCATATTCACAGTCTCACTTGATCCTCACAATAGCTTTCAAGTGATATTTTACAGAGAAGAAAAAGGGAATGGCAAAAGTCAGGATATGAACCCCTTCTCTCTGGCTCCATAGCATGTACCATAACAAAGCTGGAAGGTTAACACTCTCTGGTCCTCTGATCTTCAGCTATGTGGGAAAGAAGCAAATATAGACACATTTACATCTGGATGTTTAGAGGCTTCTCAGACCCAATTGGTCCCTTTTACCTGTGTCCTGATACTACACTTATGAGGAAACAGAGGGATGGGAGGAGTCTGCTAGACATGGTTGGAGGGTGGACACCAGTACAGGTTATATACTGCCCCAGACCAGTCCTCCATCCTGTGCCTACTGTCAGCCTTGACTCAGCCTTCCTCAGCACACTGGCCCTCCAGGAGAAGTACCTGGCGCCCTCAGACCAGTCGGTGGAACAAGAAGCCATGCAGCTATAACAGCAAGCTGGGCCCAGGATGCACAGCCCGGCCCTGGGGAAAGTGGAGGCTCCCGGTAAGCAGCAGACAACTCAACAGGCTGCAGACCCAAGAGCAGGTCCTCCTAGCTGGCGAGGGGACACTCAGCTTTGCAAAGGACTTCTGGACAAAAAGCCAGACATGGTAAAGAGCAGAGCACCTACAGTACCATCAGTGATGCCCTGGAGCTTTGGGCCTTGCCACAGTGGAAGTGTCACCAGGAAGCTGAGCACTGGCTCTACTTGGGCTTTGATGAAATGCACTTTAATAGAGTTTATTTTCTACTTTTTGTGGCTTCCAAACTTTTCTTCAATCCTACAGGCCCAAGGAGTTGGAGCAGAATAAGGGACCCTCTAGAGGGTCCTTCCTGTTCCTTCATACAGGTCAGTGTTTCCAAGAGTGCAGGATCCACCATGTGAGAGGATTGACACCCACTCCCCAGTCATGTGCTTTTGTCACTCTTCAGTTTTAATAGTGAAGTTCATACTCAAACCTTCCCAGGTGACACTTCCTAACTAGACTTTATTTAATGTTTTTAATTTTTATGGTATTTCATGATTTTGCTGTATTTTTGGTAAGTGTTAGCTAGTCAAAAGTTTGAAAGATTGTTTGCTTCAGATATGAAAAATGTATGCAAAGTGAGTTGTTCAAATAAAAATATTAGCCAGGCAGAGTGGTACACACCTGTAAGCCCAGCAATTTGGGAGGCTGAGGCAGGGGGATTGCAAGTTTTAGGTCAGCCTCAGCAACTTAGCAAGACCCTGTCTCAAAATAAAAAATAAAAAAGGTCTGTATATGTAACTCAGTGGTAAAGTACTCCTGGGTTTAATCCCCAGTACCAAAAAAAAAAAAAATGTTATGAAGGTGTATAAAAATTAAGATAAGATGGTTTGAAGCTAGGAAGTGCTGCTTACTGTACTTTCCTGTTCTTACAGTTGGCTGGGACTGCAGTTCATATTTTCAACCAGTAGGTGGCACCCCAGACTTATTTTTGTGGTTGTAACCTGGAGGCTGGATGGGGTTCTGCCTAGGAAAGGTTGTGCCAGAAATCTCATTTGTAGACCTTCAAGCCGGTTAACATCTATGAAGAATTTGACATTTTATGAAGTGCCTCCACACATCCTTATGTGGTTATCAAGGCAACCTCTGGAGATTGCCAAAGCAGGGGCTCTCACTAAACCATTACCTATTTTACAAGGGGAAAACAGAAAGGTGAGGAGTTGGAACCTAAGTCAGTCTTGCTGTCTCCTGCTTTACTGATTGAATTGTGTGTGTCTCCCTTTGCTATTGATACTTACAGCCTTTGAACTGGAATGTAACTCAGTCGGTAGAACACTTGCCTAGCATGTGTGAAGCCCCATGTTCAATCCCCAGACCTCAAAGGGGGCAGATTAGATAAGCTCTTAGCCCACAGTATTTTGGCCAGACATGAGAAAGAATTTAGGCATTTGGGGGCTGGGATTGTAGCTCAGCGGTAGAGCGCTTGCCTTGCATGCGTGAGGCCCTGGGTTCGATCCTCAGCACCACATACAAAGCAATAAAATAAAGACATTGTGTCCATCTACAACTAAAAAAAAAATTAAAAAAAAAAAAAAAGAATTTAGGCATTTGTAAATGATTTTTTTGTTTTGTTTTGTTTTTGTTTTTGTTTTGGGATTAAATTCAGGGGCACTCTACCACTGAGCCACATCCCCTGCCCTATTTTGTGTTTTATGTAGAGACAGGGTCTCACTGAGTTGCTTAGTGCCTTGCTATTGCTGGGGCTGGCTTTGAATTTGCGATTCTCCTGTTTCGGCCTCCCAAAGTGCTGGGATTACACCAGAGCCACGGTGCCAGGCTTAGGCATTTGTAAATAATTTAAGAGTACTAATTCATAAATCAAGAAGATAAGTCACTGGTGGTTTGAACAGTTGGATAATTCAATTTGAAAAATCTGTTCTGAATTGGCATTGTTTTAAAACAGGCAACTGACTGTGGCTGGGGAGGCTGAGACAGGAGGATCCCAAGCCGGCTTCAGCAAAAAGCAAGGTGCTGAGCAACTCAGTGAGACCCTGTCTCTAAGTTAAGTACAAAATAGGGCTGGGGATGTGGCTCAGTGGTTGAGTGCCCCTGAGTTCAATACCCAGTACCCCAACCCACCTCCCCCCTAAAAAAAAACGAGCAACTAATCTTTGATTCCTAATTTTGGCACCTAGAGCTGGAAGCAAAAGAGTGGGGGGCTATGAGGAGGCTCCTGTAGCTGGAACAGTATGAAAGCAGACAACCTCAGCTCCCACGCTTGACTGTAGAGGGGATAATAACTGGGTGCTCCCTCCCTAGCCTCTTTCATCTGACAAGTTCAAAGCACTTTACCTCCATTAATACCCTGCACTATAGATGGCAAGTACCCACAGAATAAGTCAGGGAAACTGAGGCCAAGAGGCACAGCCTGGGGCTGACTGTGAGTCAACTGTGGGGCCTAGAGCCCAGGAATCCTGACGCCCAGATTGCTGGACAGACAAGTCCTTCATCAGGGCGTGAGGTGGGTGCTGTGTTTTTTAAACAGTACCAATAGCTGTGGTCATGGGTTTTAATGCTTACCCATCAGAGGCCCCAGCTCCCACCGAAACAAGCCAGGTGTGGGGGCTGAAACGCGTCATTTGCAACTTTATAGCTTCATATGCAAGTGCCCTACGCATTTATTCTCTCTAGTCATGGAATAGAGATGGATGGAAATAATCCAGAACCTTATTTTCAGGTTTCAGTATATCAGCAAGTATATTTTTTCCTCAATAAATGTAGTTCCTGGGGGTGTAGCTCAGTGGTAGAGCGCTTGCCTAGCACATGTGAGGCACTGGGTTTGTTCCTCAGCACCACATACATACATATATAAGTAAGAATAATGAAGTATGTGTCCATCTACAACTAAAAAACCAAATTTTTTAAAGTAAACATAAATGTAGTTTCTGAGCAAAGTGATTTTCAGTTCCTTGTATGCACTGAGGCGATGGGGAAGGGAAAGCACAGTACACAGGGAGAGGTGTCCGGGCTCCCAGTGAGGCTCATTCAGTATGAAATGTGCAAGGAAAAGACTGTATTCCAGTGTGACTGGCACATAGCAGCCAACCTTATGATTATTTTTTTTTCTTTCCTGATTAAAAAAAGTGAAAACACTTGGAAAAATGAAAAGAGAAAGTAAATCACTCACAATCTATTTCAGAAATAATCATTAGCATTTATAATTAATAATAAATTCTTTTTCCTCTGGGGGGAGGACAGGGTGCAGTGAATTGAACCCAGAGGTGCCCTACCTTTGAACTACATCCCAAGCCCTTTTTATTTTTTATTTTGAGATAGAGCTTTTCTCAGTCGCTGAGGCTGACCTGGAACTTGCCACCTTCTGCCTCGGCCTCCCAAGTAGTTAGAATTACAGATATGGGTTACCATGCCCAGCCAATAATTTATGATTCAAATGTTCTATATATTATATATTCTTTCAGTCTTATTTTTCTATACATACATAAGGGTGATAACATTTATATAAGTGGGATATTTTATAATTGCTTTGTTTGCTTGTTTGTTTTGGTACTGGGAATAAAACCCAGAGCCTTGTGCAAGCTGAGGCAAGTGCTCTGCTACTGAGCTACATCCCCAGATCTTTTTATTTTTATTTTTTAAATTTTTTTTTCTAATTTTTTTTTAGTTGTAGATGGACACAATGTCTTTATTTTATTGCTTTGTATGTGGTGCTGCGAATTGAACCCAGGGCCTCACGCATGCGAGGCAAGCGCTCTACCACTGAGCTACAATCCCAGCCCCTCCAGACCTTTTTATTTTGAGACAGGGTCTTGCTAAGTTGCCCAGGCTAGCCCGAGATTTGTGGTCCTCCTGCCTCAGTTTCCTGAGGACCTGGGATTGCCACACCCAGTTGTATCCCACTTTTTTCAGTTACACTATTCTGTGTAATTAAAAAAATATATAAAAACATTTTTAATATGTATATGATAATATTTGGTAGTATGGCTATAACCTTGTTCACCTATCTAGACTCCCATGGTTAGCCTGTAAGTCATTACCAAGTGTTATGGCTGGGTATGAAGTATCCTCCAAAGGATTATGTGTTGGAGGCTTGATTCCCAATGCAGCAGTGTTCAGAGGCGGGGCCTTTGGGAAGTAACTGGATTATGAGGGCTCTGATCTCACCTGTGGATTGATCCATTTATGGCTTCATAATTTAAGTGGACTGTTCAGAGGTGATGAGAGCCATAGGAGTTGGGACCTAATTGAAGAGAGTGGGCTCTTGGGGGTGTGGTTGTCCACAGGCCCCCTCCTGTTTCTCTCTGCTTCCTGGCTACCACAGTGTGAACAGCTTTGCTCTGCCACACCCTTCTGCCATGAATGTAGGAGCAGGCCCAGGAACAGTGGAGCCAGCCAACCATTGACTGAAACCATCAGCCAAAATAAATCTCTCCTCTAGTTGATTTTCTCAGGTATTTTGTCACAGCAATGAAAAGCTAATACAAGTTTTTGTACCGCAAAGAGTACTGTGATGAATATCTTTGTACCCTAATCTTTGAGTGTCTAATTTTTAACTTATAATAAAGTCCTACAAGTGAAACAGGTCACATATTCCAGGTTCTGGATTCATATTACTGAAATCCTTCCTAAGAGAGTGCCACTTTATGCCTCACTGACTTGAGTCATCCTTCCTGATATCCCTGCTGACAATTATCATTAGATCTGTGCATTTCTTGACTCTGGAGACTCCAATACTTGGAAGACAGCGTGAAATTTGGGAGAACTCACCAGGGACCACAGGTCATTGGAATGGTTCCCAGCCTAACAAAGAGGCTTAGGAGGGAGGAAGGGAGAGAGAGAGGGAGCCCTACAGCCCACAGTGGTGAAGCACACCCAGTCTATATGAGTTAGCAAAATGCTCACCAGCGGTTGGCTCATAAGTTTGATCCCATCAGGGTCTGTGGGAAGAAGAAAGGGAAGGTAGACTTGAGAGATTTTCTGTCCTGTCTCAGGAACCCAGAGAGGAAGCCAGGTGTGCTAGTGCACACCTGTGATCCTAGGTACTTGGGAGGCTGAAACAGGAGAATCACAAGTTTGAATTTGAGGCCAGCGTGGGCAACTTAGAAGACCCTGTCTCAAAAAATCAAAAGGGCCAGGTGCAGTGGTGTACTCATAATCCCAGCAACTTGGGAGGTTGAGGCAGGAGGATTGCAAGTTTCAAAGCCAGCCTCAGCAACTTAAGGCCCTAAGCAACTTAGCAGGACCCTGTTTCAAAATACAAAAGAGCTGAGGATGTGGCTTGGTGGTTGAGTACCCCTGAGTTCAATCCCCAGTACCAAAAAACAAAAAGAGTTGGGGATATAGCTCAGTGGTAGAGTGTCCCTGGGTTCAGTGCCACCCAAAAAAAAGCAATCCTGAGAGGGAGGGAGTGACTTCTTCAGACCCACCCCAACACTGTTAAAGTCCCCTACTGACTCCCTTCTCTCCTTTACCTTCTCTCCCTTCTCTCAGCCCTGTTACTGAGCCCTGACCCAGCCTGATCTGGGCTGCCCACTCCCTCTTCCTGTCCTGTTCAGAAAAGAGAACCCAGTGTACTTTACCACTGAGCCACATCCCCAGCCCTTTTTATCTTTTATTTTGAGATAGGATCTCACTAACTTGCTTAGGGCCTTGCATAGTTGCTGAGGCTGACCTTGAACTTACGATCTTCCTGCCTTAGCCTCCCAAGTCACTAGGAGTTATAGGTATGTGCCACTGCACCCAGCTCAGACTATGTCTTTAAAAAAATTTTTTTTTGGTACTAGGGATTGAACTCAGGGGCACTTGACCACTGAGCCACATCCCCAGCTCTATTTTGTGTTTTATGCAGAGACAGGGTCTCACTGAGTTGCTTAGTGCCTTCCTGTTTCTGAGGCTGCCTTTGAACTCGCGATTCTCCTGTCTCAGCCTCCCAAAGTGCTGAGATTACAGGCGTGCGCCACAACACCCGGCACTTAAAAAATTTTTTAAATAAAATTTTAAAATCCCAAATAAACATCAATTCCTAAGCAATATGCTTTCTTTTTTTAAAAAAAAATATTTATTTTTTAGTTGTAGGTGGACACAATAGCTTTATTTTATTTTTATGTGGTGCTGAGGATCGAACCCAGTGCCTCTCGCGTGCTAGGCGAGCACACTACCACTGCGCCATAACCCCAGCCCCAG
>CM053400.1:17225441-17250872 GCA_028644305.1 Xerus rutilus | reverse complement strand
CAGTGGTTGAGTGCCCCTGAGTTCAATCCCCAGTACCAAAAAAAAAAAAAAAAAGAAATATCTCTTGGTGTTTCCCTTTGCCCTGGATTGTCACCTCTCAATTCTTTCAGTGTTTTCATTCTGGCACCTCCATATTGCTTTGTGGAGTCACAGAAACAGCAAGGGAGGGAGATCGGGATTTGAGAAAGATTTTCCCCAATTTATAAATCATTGAGGTCACATAATCTATTTTGAGCTAAAAGTCAGTCCCTACTATAGTCAAACAAGAAGATTTCAGCTTCACTCTGGAGGATAAAGAGAAAATGTGTCTGCCTTCCTCCCATCTGCCTCCCTCCCTCTTTTCCTTTCCTTCTTTTCATTCTTTCCTTACAATAAATGTTTATTGGACATATAATCTGATTTTTAAATGCTGTACCACTCACAGATTGGAAGACTCCAAGCTTTTAAGAGTCCAAGATTTCTCTTATCTCTAGACAAAGAGTTAAATTTCCCAGAGCTGCAAGAAGATTGGGTGGAGATGAGAAATGAATCATCCTCTGGCACCGTCATGGTGACATACATGTTTGCTGCCCCCACAGACGTTCCTGGCTCCTGACTCAGTCAGTAGGTGAGGCTAGGGGGGTTCTAAGGGGAGGTGAACCTACCCTGCAGAAACTTACCTTCTCTACCCCATACAAGGCCGGGATGTGGAGTGGGGTGGGCCCTGTGAGCGGGGTAAAGAATTGAAAGGAACAAGGAATGGAACCAGGTCAAGGAAACCTAAACATGGTGAGTGACCCAGAAAGCTGGTCCACTTCACAATCATTTAAGACAATTTCTTTCTGCGAAGCTCTGGAGTGGAGTTAGATTGAGAGTAAGAAAAAGGCTTTCTTGATTCTTAGAAAGTCCAAAACAGAAGCAGGGTATCAGAGCACGATGTGGTTCTTTTCAAACTTATTTTTAACTCACGAAACTCCAATATACAAACAGACGTGTGTGGCTATTTTAGCCACTGTTGTGTGAAAATAGGAAGCCCAGACAACCTGTGCTTCTGCCCCATGGCAACTTCTAGGGAGCTCCCTAAACACAGTTTGAAAATAACTGTAGTTGCTTAAAGATCATGAGGCTTGAAGTCAGCCCCTCCCTCACTCCCAGCACATAAGCAATTTTATGACCTTGATTATTAGGTGATTTAGCTGCTCTGAGCCTCAGTCTCTGCATATGCAAAGGAAACATGGTAATATGCATTGCTGTGAGGATTAAGGCATGAAACTACCTGGCACGTATATGTGATGCTAGCTGCTATTATTACTGTACTCTGATCTCTAGGAAAGAGCTGGAGAGGGGCACTAATGGTCAGAAGAACAATCTTTTTTTTTTTCAAATTAATTTCTTTGTTCTAATTAGTTATACGTGACAACAGAATGCTCTTCGATTCATTGTACACAAATGGAGCACAATTTTGCACTTCTGGTTATACACAAAGTAGGGTCACACCATTCATGCAGTCATACATGTACCTAGGGTAATTATGTCCATCTCATTCCACCATCTTTCCTATCCCTATACCCCCTCCCTGTTTCCCTCCCCTTTCACCATTTCAAACTTCCTCCACTCATCCCATGCCTCCCCCCATTATGGATCAGCATCCACTTATCAGAAAACATTTAGCCTTTGGTTTTTAGGGATTGGCTTATTTTGCTTAACATATTCTCTGACTCCATCCATTTACCTGCAAATGTAATAATTTTATTTTCTTTTATTGCTGAGTAATATTCCATTGTGTATATATACCACCGTTTCTTTCTTTATCCATTCATCCATTGAAGGACACATAGTTTGGTTCCACAGTTCGGCTGTTGTGAATTGGGCTGCCATAAACATGTGGCTATGTCACTGTACTCTGCTGTTTTTAAGTCCTTTGGGTATAGACCAAAGAGTGGGATACCTGGATCAAATGGTTCCATTTCAAGTTTTCTAAGGAATCTCCATATTGCTTTCCAGACTGGCTGCACCAATTTGCAGTCCCACCAGCAATGTATGAGTGTGTCTTTTCCCCCACATCCTTGCCAACACTTATTGTTGCTTGTATTCTTGATAACTGCCATTCTGACTGGAGTGAGATGAAATCTTAGAGTAGTTTTTATTTGCATTTCTCTGATTACTAGAGAGATTGAACATTTTTTCATATATTTGTTGATCGATTGTATATCTTCTTCTGGGAAGTGTCTCTTCATTCAGCTCCTTAGCCCATTTATTGATTATGTTGTTTGGTTTTTTGGTGTTAAATTTTTTGAGTTCTTTTTTTTTTTTAATATATATATATATTTTTAGTTATAGGTGGACAAAATATCTTTATTTTATTTTTATGTGGTGCTGAGGATCGAACCCAGTGCCTCCCGTGTGCTAGGCGAGCACGCTTCCACTGCGCCATAACCCCAGCCCCAAGTTTTTTGAGTTCTTTATATCCTGGAGATCTATCTGACGTGCGTGTGGCAAAAATTAGCTCCCAAAATGTAGGCTCTCTGTTCACTTCATTGATTGTTTCTTTTGCTGAGAAGAAGCTTTTTAGTTTGAATCCATCCCATTTATTGATTCTAGATTTTATTTCTTGCGCTTTAGGAATCTTGTTAAGGAATTTGGGGCCTAATCCGACATGATGAAGATTTGGGTCTACTTTTTCTTCTATTAGGCATAGGGTCTCTGGTCTAATTCCTAGGTCCTTGATCCATTTTGAGTTGAGTTTTGTGCATGGTGAGAGATAGGGATTTAGTTTCATTTTGCTGCATATGGATTTCCAATTTTTTCAGCACCATTTGTTGAAGAGGCTATCTTGTCTCCAGTGTGTGTTTTTGGTGCCTTTGTCTAGTATGAGATAACTGTATTTATATGGGTTTGTCTCTGTGTCTTCTATTCTGTACCATTGGTCTACATGTCTATTTTGGTGCCAATACCATGCTGTTTTTTTTTCTATAGCTTTGTAGTATAGTTTAAGGTCTGGTATTGTGATGCCTCCTGCTTCACTCAGAAGAGCAATCTTGGTACAAACATCTGAAATAAAGTTTCCTAAAAAGCAAGGGATATTTGGATATTGTGTGTGTATGTGTGTGTGTGTGTGTGTGTGTGTGTGTGTGTGTGTGTGTGTTGGCAGTGGGGAGGAGTACCTTACTTTTCTGGAAGGAACCACAGTGGCCTGTCTGACCCCAGTGACTTGACCTTACCTGAAGTACCTGCTTGGTTCTGAGAAGGCTAGAGAATTTTAGATTGCAAAATTTCCCTGTTACTACTCAAGTACTTGGCAAGGGAAGATCTTTACAAGCCCTGGGTCTCCATTTCCTGGAGGGATAATCTGGCAGTGTAGAAAGGATAGGACTAGGCTTACTTGAATCTTTGTGAGCCTGGTCTCTGTCTAGACAGCCCTGTCTCATCTTAGGACCAACATTATCTCTTTTTGCACAATAGAGGATCTGGTACTAGCCTTACTCCAGGCATTTTTAAGAGGGTTTTAAACTCAAGTTACGTCTTCTGGTAAAAATCTTGCTAGAGGGGCTGGGATTGTGGCACAGTGGTAGCATGCTCGCCTAGCATGCGTGAGGCAGTGGGTTCGATCCTCAGCACCAAATAAAAATAAAATAAAGATATTCTGTCCACCTGCAACTAAAAAAATAAATAAATATTTTTTAAAAAAAATCTTGCTAAGCCGGGCGTGGTGGCTCACGCTTGTAATCCCAGCACTTTGGGAGGCTGAGACAGGAGAATCGCGAGTTCAAAGCCAGCCTCAGCAACGGCGAGGCGCTAAGCAACTCAGTGAGACCCTGTCTCTACATAAAACACAAAATAGGGCTGGGGATGTGGCTCAGTGGTCGAGTGCCCCTGAGTTCAATTCCCCAGTACCAAAAAAAAAAAAAAAAAAAAAAAAATCTTGCTAGAGTCACTGTGGGAAGAAAGTAATAATGGGACACTTACCATTTTTAGGAAACTTTCTAGGACAGAAATAAACCCAGGATATAGCTACCAACCAGGATATAGCTACAAACCCAGAGGTAGAATCAGGTAGATATGAAATTAAAATTAAATAAATGCACCTACATAAATGCGAGGGGTTAGGGGCTGAGGATATAGCTCAATGGTAGGGCACTTGCCTCATATGCATGAGGCCCTGGGTTCAGTTCTCAGTGCAGTAAGTAAATACATAAATAAGTAATAATAAATAAAAATGTAAGGCATAGCTAGGCGCAGTGGCACATGCCTGTAATCCCAACGGCTGGGGAGGCTGAGACATGAGGATTGCGAGTTCAGAGCCAGCCTCAGCAACAGCGAGGCACTAAGCAACTCAGTGAGACTCTGTCTCTATATAACACACAAAATAGGGCTGGGGATGTGGCTCAGTGATCGAGTGCCCCTGAGTTCAATCCCTAGTACCAAAAAAATAAAATGTAAGGCATTGGTAAAATGGCATATCCAAATCTCTGCTTATATGTTAATGGGAAAGGGAAGGTAGCTAGTCAAATTTTGATGTAACATGGCTTTGAAATTTGGAAAAGTATTAAAAAAGACAGGATCAAGTGAAAGGAATGAATGGCATCCATGAAATTTCTGATGCAACTTGGCCTTTTTATCTGTTTTGCTTTCTGAGACAGATTTTTTTTTTTAATCACTGCTGGGGATTGAGCCCAGGGATTTGCACATAGTAGGCAAGCTCTCTACCACAGCTATACCTCTAACCTCTGGACAGATTTTTCAATTGAGATATAATTAACATACCATAAATTTCACCCTTCTACAGTGTTCAGCTCAGTTCATAGTCACAAAGTTGTGCAACTATCCACAGTATTTAAAATTAAAACTTTTTATCACCCCCAAAGAAATCCTGTGCTGCTGGGCACAGAGGCGCATGCCTGTAATCTTTGCAGCTTGGGAAGCTGAGGCAGTAGAATCACAAATTCCAGACCAGCCTCAGCAATTTAGTGAGGCCCTAAGCAACTTAGTGAGATCTGGTCTCAAAATTAAAAAATAAAAATAACAAAGGCTGGGGATATGGCTCAATGCTAAAGCACCCCTGGGATCAATCCCCAAGTACCAAACCAAACCAAACCATACCACCCTGTACCTATTAGCAGTGGGACTGGAGTTTTTATTTATTGGTACCAGGAATCGAACGCAGGGGTGCTTTGCCATTGAGCAACATCCCCAGACCTTTTTGTTTTTTTAAATTTTGAGACAGGGTCACAATGAAGCTGTGTGGGGCCTTGCTAAGTTGCTGAGGCTAGTCTTGAACTTATGATCCTCTTGCTTCAGCCTCCTAAATAGCTGGGATTATAGGTATGTATGTACTTGACTTGAAATTTTCAAAATGTCAAACATAGATGAGGAAAAGAAGGTGGTAAATCTTACTTTTGGTTTGATTGGGGTTTTGGTGGTGTTTAAATATGTCACAGACAAAAAGGTCTGACACCATTGTGATACCTCAACAAAGTTGTATGTAGCCTTCATAAGTGTCTGCTATCGTGATCCACAGCATCTGCCTTTGAAATCCTTCAACAGCAACACACTACCTTAGGACAGCTCATTTCTTTCTTTGTCTTTTTTCTTTTTTCTTTTTTTGGTACCAGAGCTGGGGGATTACAGTGTGCTCCAGCGCACCCAGCATCATCTCTTCACAAATAGTGCAACCTTGAGTGGTCAGGAGCCAAAAGGCAGAAGTCAGAGGCTGAGAGAAAAGAAGAAAGAAGTTCCTTTCCCAGGACCTACCCCATTAAGAGAAAGTCACCAGACCTGTCTGGTCAGAGAAATCAGGTTACATCCAGAGCTTAGAGGAGTCACCTGCCCTAGCACAAAGTCTCTGTCAGGTTTGGAACCTTGAAACCCAACACACCACCAGGAAAGGAGGGGAGATAATAGAGAATCCAGAAGACATCAATGTCCTGAAGCATCCCTTGTAGAATTAGGAACTATGACAAGAGCCCTTCAGTTTTGAGTCCCATGAATGTGGCCAAATTTGGACTCCAGGGAACCTGATAAGGCTGGACCTGATTCCTCTCATCCTGCCAGGTGGAGGAGTGAAGCCTGCTGTCAGACCTGCATTTCTGGGGGGTCCAGTAAGCAAGCAAGCAGTCAGCTTTGGATTAAAGCTGCTCTTCAGTGTTGGCCCTAGCTGATTATTCTGCTTTGGGCCCAAAAGTGCTGGAGAAACCCTAGACTCACTGATGCTGGAAGGATTAATAGCTAACATTTGTTGAGCACATACTCTGAGCTATTCACATACATTTCTTTTTTTTTTTTTTAATATTTTTTAGTTGTTGATGGATCTTTATTTTATTCATTTATTATTTATATGTGGTGCTGAGGATGGAACCCAGTGCCTCACGCATGCTAGGCAAGCGCTCTACCACTGAGCTACAGCCCCAGTCCTACGTACATTTCTTTTCTCAAACTTAACAGCAACTCTAAGAGGAAAGTACTGTGTTTTTGTTTTTGTTTTGTTTTGTACCAGGGATTGAACCAAGGGGCATTCAATATTGAGCCACTTCCCCAGCCCTATTTTGTATTTTATTTAGAGAGAGGGTCTCACTGAGTTGCTAAGCACCTCGCCATTGCTGAGTCTGGCTTGGAACTTGAGAGCCTCCTGATTCAGCCTCCGGAGAAAGTACTGTTTTTTGAATCATCACCCCCAACCCTTTACTAACGAGAATCCAAAGCCAAACAAGGTAAAGAGGTTTAGGCAAGGTGAGCTGGGAGCCAAACCTAGGGAGCTTCACTCCAGAAACCTGCATTTTCACTTTTATCGGTTGGAGAGAGCCTTTAGTTCAAGCCTCTTGTGATACAGAAGGGAAACAGGCCCACGGAAGTATAATGGCTTTTCCAAGGTGGCAAAGCCAGTGAGGGACACAATCCAACTCTCCAGGCGACCAGTTCAGAGCTGCCTCTCGAGTGTGGTGGGGGCGTCAAGGTGGCTTTGCTCCAGCCCACCCTGCTGCCCAGCCTGGCCCAGGCACCGCCAGGTGAGCGGATGACTCAAAGGGCGGGGAGTACGTTTTGCGCACGGCCTTGCCCGGTCCCGCTGCTCAGAGGAAGCCGAGCTCTCGGCCCAGGCGGGCAGCAACTTGTCTGAGTGAAACCGGGAAAGCGCCGCCCCTAGGCGCTCGGCGGGCGGCTGGGAAGCCGCTCAGTCGGTCAGCTAGTGCCGCGTCTACCGAGCAAGACTCACCGCTGCAGCGCTCGCAGCCCGCGCTCAGCCGCTCACTCGCGCATTGGCCAGGCGCGCCCCGAGGGCGGTACCCTGGGCAACTCCCTCCTGTGATTGGGTGGGAACGGCCCCAGGCCCCACCTCCAGTCCCCAGCTGCGAAGGAGGGTCGGAGCTGCTGTGCAGCGGGTAGCGGCGTGTTGCTGCCTGCTGGGAAGGAGGCTGCGGGTTAGGCTCGCGGGGCTCCCCGCGGCCCTTCCCACCCACCCAGCGCCTGCTCCTCGCCCGCGCATTTCCTTTTGTCCTCATCTCCAGACGCTGAGGGACGTTCCCTTCTCAGATCTAGGTTTTTGGGTTTTTTTTAAATATTTTTTGTAGTTGTTGATGGACCTTTATTTTTTATTTATTTATATGTGGTGCTGAGGATCGAACCCAGTGCCTCACGCATACTAGGCAAGCGCTCTACCACTGAGCCACCACCCCAGCCCTAGATCTAGGTTTTTGTTTTTTGTTTTTAATATTTTTTCCAAACCTTTATTTATTTATGTATTTTGTATGTGTGCTGAGGATCGAACCCAGTGCCTCAGGAGTGCAAGGCAGGCGCTCTACCACTGAGCCACAACCCCAGCCCCTAGATCTAGGTTTTTAATGGTACCATACCCCTGCCTCAGGTCGTGCACCCCTTGGCTCAGATCTGAGCATTTCATGGAACTGTTCCCCGCTTTCGAGTCTGGGTGCTCAGTGCCACTCAATGCAGCGTGTCCCTGCGGCACTGTCCTCACACCTCGCACCTGAGACCTCACTGGTTTCCGGTTCCCCTAGATCTGAGCTTTTCTTGCCCCTGCCCCGGAGCACGCACTCATCTTCTCAGCCGGGCGGAGGAGCATCAGCGCCTCGGTAGCTCTCACTCGACTCTCCCGGGACCAGACCAGTTTGGGGCCCCTCTGGTAGAGAGAGCTGGACCCCGGCCTCTCACCTAGAGTCACTGGCCCCACGATCTCGCCTGAGGTTCGCCGAGCCAGCCCCAGGAGAGGTCAGGCCGTGATCCAGAAGTCCAAAGTCAGTCCCTCTCCCAGCCCACGGCCAATGACTAGAAAAGACAGAAGGAGTGTCACAGGAACTTTATTGAGAGGAAACAGGTCACACCCAGCAGACATGCTTTCCCTCTCATTCTCTCTCGCTCTCGATCACACACACAGTCACACACACTCTCTTCTCTCTCATCTCCAGCCTCTGCCACACAGTCCAGTCTCAGCCAGGGGGTGGGACACTCCTCAATTCCTAAGAGACAGCAGGAGGGGGGTAGCCCAGTCGGGGCGGAGTCGGGAGGAAAGGGGTGCCGAGAGCAGGGGTAGGAGGGACCACCTGCGGTTAGAAGCGCCTGACAGCTGCATGAAGAGTGGGATGGTGGGCTCAGCTCCACTGCTCCCCTCCACGGCTTTCTGAGTTGGGGCCGAGCGTTGGGAAGGGTCTGGGAGGGCAGGGCCTCCCCCCCATACTAGTCCTCTGGGAGGGCTGGGGACTGGAGGCAGGGCTGCAGGTGGGTAGCAGGCAGGCTCAGCTCTGGGGCTCCTCAGGAGCCTCCCCACCCTCTTCCCCGGCGTTGTCGGCTGTCCAGAGGGTCAAGTTGTCTCGCAGCAGCTGCATAATGAGGGTGCTGTCTTTGTAGGAGTCCTCGCTGAGGGTGTGCAGGTCAGCCATGGCCTCATCAAAAGTGGTCTTGGCCAGCGTGATGGCTTCCTCGGGGCTGTTGGCAATCTCGTAGTGGAAGACAGAAAAGTTCAGGGCCAGGCCCAGACGGATAGGGTTAGTGGGTGGCATCTCTTTCTTGCTGATGTCCATGGCCTCCTGGTAGGCTGACCGGGCAGAGTCGATGATGCGCTTCTTGTCATCACCAGTGGCCACCTCTGCTAGGTAGCGGTAGTAGTCGCCCTTCATCTTCAGGTAGAAAACCCGGCTTTCAGCCTCCCCGGCCTCCTTGATAAGGTGGGAGTCCAGCAGGCCCAGCACCGTGTTGCACACACCCTGGAGCTCAGTCTCCACTTTCTCCCGGTACTCTCGCACCTCGGGGCCCTTCTCTTCGGAGCCTTCCTCGCTGCTTTTCTGCTCAATGCTGGACAGGACCCTCCAGGCAGCCCTCTGGCCACCCACCACATTCTTGTAGGCCACAGAGAGCAGGTTTCTCTCTTCGGAGGAGAGCTCCTCACCCTTTTCCACGGCGCCCTTCATGAAGCCTGCCATGTCCTCATAGCGCTCGGCCTGCTCTGCCAGCTTGGCCTTCTGGATCAGACTGGCTCTCTCCATGGCTCTGGGGACAGACAGACTGGCGGCGGGTCAACTAACTGCCTTGGGACCAATGCCGGACTCTGTGCCTCTCCGACTCTCGGTCTGCCTTTTGGCTGGGTGGCCGGGCCCAGGGTAGGGTGGGGAGGAGCAGGGGCGGGACTGGGGCCCAGGACCTGCCTCCTTCTCCTCTTCTCCCCACACCCTTTCCGGCTCTTCCTTAAAGGTAAAAGGGCTGGGATGTGTGAGTGAGTCATCAGGATAGTCAGCAGGAGAAATGTAGGTGTGGGCCCCACCTGGGCAGGCACCTGTGGGGGCTCCAGGCTGCCTCCTGCTGTTCGGAGTTGCAATGCATGTGTTCTCACGTTAGGAAATGGCCCGGATTCCCCAATCAGATCCTCCTTCCCAGCACCCTTCCAGGGGTGAGAATGGCTTCAGCTACCTGGCTACTTCCAGAGAGCCAGGAGCAGGAGGATGTGGTTCTCCTTGGTTCAGGTTAGAGAGCTCTTGTTTCCATACGATTGTAGTTTCCCACGCACTTTCACATCCCTGATCTAACTTAATTCCCACTGTGTCCGTCTGTGTGCGCAGGACCATAGAGATGGGAACACTAAGTCTCAGAGAAGGGTGAAATTTGCTCAAGGTCACACAGCTACCGACTCCTTAGAATGCTCCCTCCCCCCACCCTTCTTCCTTTGGCTTTTCTCTCATTGAGGCCTCCAACCTGTGAGCGCCAGACACTATCTGGAAGCGTGATCCAGGCTTCTTCCTGAGTCTACCTAAACATCATTCCATCCCCTGGTCCTCACTCTCTCTCCAGGTCCCCTCTGAGTTCCCAGAATGCATAGCTTTCCAGTTGCCACTTAATGAAGTGTTCAACAAGTGGCCTCTGACGCTCCAGCCCAGCCTTTGTAATTAGTCACCCAGTAGATTCCTTCAACACCTTCCCCATCACAGTACAATTTTCCCTTTCAAGTTGGTGGCCTGTTGCCACTTGTTGAGGACTTACCCTCTGGCTGTCCAAACCAGGTTACCTGCCCCCTTGAAGCTACCTACTGTCGTGTATCAGCCAGGCTCACAGAGGGCGGGGGCCCGCTGGTTGGCTGTCCCACTTTCCTGCCTGACTCAGACTGCCTTCATCAGAAGCTGGGAAGCAGGCCACCAGGGTGCTCAGTCCAGTTTGGTCCCCCCAGGGGGACGCTGACAACTTGGGGAGAGACAGGGCTGAGGAGAAGGAGCTGGCAGTGACACAGACCATTTTATTTTATGGGGAGGCAGTTCCAGCTGAGTGATGTCTCTCCTCAGCTTGTCTTCCAGAAGTTTCCCTGTCCCTTCTCTTTGACTATGGCCCTACCTCTGACCCTTTAGAGAGGCCTCAGAGATGGAGACTCCTTTGTTGCCAACCTTCTGTCACTGCTAGTTGAGGGCCCTGTCTTCAAGTTTCACTAAGAATCAACTAAGAGCCAGGCTCAGTGGAGCAGGCCTGTAATCCCAGCACTTAGGGAGGCTGAGACAGGAGAATCACAAGTTCAAAGCCAGCCTCAGCAACAGCGAGGCACTAAGCAACTCAGTGAGACCCTGTCTCTACATAAAACACAAAATAGGGCTGGGAATGTGGCTCAGTGGTGGAGTGCCCCTGAGTTCAATCCCTGGTACCAAAAAAAAAAAAAAAAAATCAACTAAGAGTGCTGGCTCTGGGCCCATGAGGGTGGCTTCCTGCTTCTCTGGCCTACCCTACCCAAAGCTCAGAAGAGACCTTCTCAGTCGGAGATGAGACTCCTCTCTGAGATCCAGGTAGTTTGATCCTTGAGCCAGGACCATTTCACAGACCTGTGTCTCCCCCAGCTCCTTTGAGTGAGCACTCACTTTGCCCACCTGGAGGCCAGAACTCTGAGAACTGAAGTTGAGATCTGCCTCTTGCCACAGAAAAAGTAGGGACTTATGTGGGCTAATGTTATAGGGTTTACAAGAAAGCAGAAAGGATTTTAGGCCTGACATCCTGAAGGCTTTGCTCTGATCAGAGCACTGACAAGAAATGATGGAAAGGAGCTGCATTAGAATACCAACTTATAAGGGCTGGGATTGTAGCTCAGCGGTAGAGCGCTTGCCTCGCATGCGTGAGGCCCTGGGTTCGATCCTCAGCACCACATACAAAAGCAATAAAATGGAGACATTGTGTCCATCTACAACTAGAAAAAAAAAATTAAAAAAAAAAAAGAATGCCAACTTATAGAGAGTGTTTTTAGGTAGAGAAACTCCCCAAGTTTTGATTTTTTTAAAAAATACCTTTTTAGTTGTTGATGGATCTTTAATTAGTTAATTAATATGTGGTGCTGAGAATCGAACCCAGTGCCTCACACATGCTAGGCAAGCGCTCTACCACTGAGCCACAATCCCAGCCCTTGATGTTTTTTTCATCATCTCCAAATTATTAATATGTCTTTTTTTCCATGAGACAGAGTAACCTAGTATCTTTAGAACCAACTGCCTGAGTTACAAGTCGTGGTAGCCTTGGCCAAGTGACAACCTCTGTAAGCCTCAGTTCCTGTAGGCGTAAAATGAGGCTGGTAAGGATCAAATTAGTTCATGGAAAGCACTTAGTAGAGTGGATGGTAACTATCACTATGTGAAAAAAGCCAGCCAACTTTATTATTACAAACATACACACAAAGCACTAACATAGAGCTGAGTTCTATGAAATGAGGAAGGGCCCCAAATCAATCCTTAGCTAAAGGCCAGACTCTGCCCAGCTGGGTGTCCACAGGGGAGAGAAGGGGGCAATTTGCCCAGAGCCTTTCCTCTCCAGATCCATGAATGGTCACAGGCCCTCAGCACTACCTCCTCCCTCTCCATCTAGGACACTCCTCTGGTCTCAACAGGCCTGGGCTCTCAAGGACTTTCTTTGGCACTAGTCATCCAGCCTGGGCTTCCCCAAGTCCTGGGGGAAACCTGGGGATCCCAGGACAGTGGGAGCCTGACAGGCCTAGGAATTCAGTTTCTTCTAAATCCGAGGAGGAAGTATTCTCTTCCCACCACTTCAGCCAGTGGGCCTGGTGGTTCATGGCTCAGGTTCCATGCCCGCAGCACATCCATGCAGAGGAAAGGAAGCCCTCTCATCCCCCTCTCCTCTGTTGAGACGCAACAGAATCTGGGAGTCAGGCTGCCTGACACCTCCTGCCAGCTCTGGCCTGTCAATCGGATCCTGACTCAGTTCCTGTCTGTTGCCTCCCTTTGCCTCCAGGCTTCCATTTCTCAAGTCCAGGAGCCCAGGTGGGCAGGAGGCAGCAGGCCCTGGCAGGGCACAAAGCTCTACATCAGCTGCCTGAGTCAGCAGGACAGGAGCTGGGGCTGCAGTCCAAGGGGGCTTTCCTCATCCTGCCTACCACCGTCCCACCCTTCCTACCAGTATACTCAAGGCCCAGGCCCATATTCAACCAGTGCTTTCTCAGCTGGCTCTGAAGCAACAGGCTTTGAAGAGCTGTGCTACAGAGAAGGCAGCAACCAGTTGCTATCCACCTTCACTGAGAACAGAAATGGGGTTTTCTGTTTGCAACTAGAGGGACTCTGGTAAGCTTCCAGAAAGACCTTCAAAGTAAATTCCTCAGTCTTTAAAATGATCAAATTAAACAGGTGACCAGAGAAGGTTCTAGCACCTTCTCTTCCTGGTTAGTTGTGAATAAGAGTCCAGTTATGAAGGTAAGAGGTGTCTCTACTAGTTGCCTTTGGGAATGGATCCTAGATTACCTTTAAGTGATTCAGCCATCACCAGTCTTTTTGTTTTCAAGGTGCTATGGCTCAGAGTACCCCACATCTCCAGTCTGGTCTAGGAGATAGTGTGGAATTTATGGAAAGAGAATGGAATGAGGTCAGGGTGTTGGACTGCATTCCAGCTCTGTTATAGGGCCTTGGACAGGTCCCTTCCTGCCCCTCGGCTTCAACATTAATACAAGGAGGCTGGCCCATACCACCTCCAAGCCCCTTGCAGAATTTAGGGCTTCTCCAAGACCCCATCCATTCCTGGGGTATGCAGAAGGGTTAGCAGTTGGGGCAGAGACCAGGTTCCAAACCTGGATTTGCTGCTCTGTCAGCTGGGTGACTTTAGGCAGCTCCTGCACTTTCCTGGAGTCTCTGTTCCCTCACCTGTAAAAAGGCCGACATCAGCTGGGCGTGGGTGGTACATACCTATAATCCTAACTACTCAGAAGGCTGAGACAAGTGGATCTAAAAGTTCGAGGCCAGCCTCAGCAACTTAACGAGACTGTTTCAAAATGAAAAGTAAAATAAGGACTGGGGATGTAGCTCAGTGCTAAAGCATCCCTGGGTTCAATCCCTAGTACCAAAGACAAAACAAAGATTGATATCTTCTCGGGTTAAGGTGGGAAAATGGACCTAGCACTTAGCAAGCCCTTGGCAGCAGTAGTTTTTAATTTAATCTTTTTGTACTAGGGATTGAATCTAGACTGCTTTACCACCGAGCTATACCCTCAGCCCTTATTTTACTTATTTTCAGATAGGGCCTCACTAAGGACCTTGCTGCTGAGGCTAGCCCTGAACTTGTGATCCTCCTCCTGCCTCAGCCTCTCGGTTGCTGAGATTAGAGGCCTGTGCCACCATGCCCAGTTTTTAGTTAGTTTTTAGCTCTTGGTACAGTGTGCATGCCTGTGTTTCCGTGTGGGATGGCAGCTGGGGAGAGGAAGGGTTCATGAGGCTGCTACCCTGGGCTGGGCTCAGCTCACAGGGTGTGAGTCCAGACTGGAGTTAACTCCTGTGTTGGTCTGGGCTGGGGCCTTTCAGAGTTCGGAGGTCAGCTAAAGCTCCAAGGGGTCTGGAATTATGGTGAATCCTGGAGGGACAGAACAGAGGCTGTAGGCCACTTCTCCCACCTCCCTCCTGGTTTTGCTGTTTCCTTTAACTCTCCAGAGCACTGGGGACATGTTGGAGCAAAGCTGGAAGTGTGGGTCAGCCCAGTGTTTCGCAAACCACCACAGGCCCCGTCTGCAGACCCCCAAGTACAAAGCACCAGTCAAGTGTATGGCAAGAAGAGGGGAATCTTTATTTTGGTTATAAAAGGTTGCAGACAAGCAGCCCCCAGCCCTGGGCTCAGCTTATTTTCCCACACCTGGCCTGGTTTCCTTTAGGTCTTCTAAGGAACATGGTGCTGTGCCCATGTGCCTGGGGCAAAGGATACAGACTCACTCCTTGCATCCTACCTACTAGGGGGAGGGGATGGGGCCGTGGGAACAGTGTCAATCTGGTTGTGCTTAGAACAGTCACCAAACTTGTTCAGCAGCGTCATGGACACCCCAGACGGCTCCTTAAGAAACCTGCTCAGCTTGACTATGGCTATGCCTGATTGGGGTTCGGGGTGAGGGCTGTAAGGCAAGATTCCTGAAGAGTCTTGACACTTCACAAATCTGGGGAAGAGGAAGGAAGGGGAGGGGGGGAGCGTTTCAGCATCATGTTACAGGTATCGTGCTGAGGCTGCATCATGGCTTCCTGCACTCTGGCCAGCATGGAGTGGGGGCAGGGCAGAGGCCAACCCCTGACCCCTCTTGAGGGACCCAGAGAGCATACATTGCAGGGCAGGCGGCAGGGGGGTGGGGTGGGGGCAAAGCCTGTAGGCACAGATGGTGGCAGATGGGCCACAGGTTAGGCAGGTGGAGGTGCCGGGTGCCTGGCTCCCTCCAGGCCACTCCTGGAGAGGCAGAGAGCAGCGGTCCTCAGGAGGTCCTTAAGCCCCTGCACACACTGGAGATCCCGGGCAGGATGGCAAAGAAGGAGAAGAGAGAGGGTTAGCGGGAGCAGGATGAGAGAGGTGACCTAAGGGGCCCACAGTGGGGACAGGGGCTGCCACAGCACCTGCCTCTCCATCAGAGAAGGGCCAGGGCTTGGGCAGCAGGCAAAGAAGCAGGAGAGAAACAGGCAGGTGGGAGAAAGCTCAGCAGGGACAGAAAGCCGGGCTAGGAGTGTTAGTGACCAG
This sequence comes from Xerus rutilus, assembly GCA_028644305.1. Classification (NCBI taxonomy): domain Eukaryota; kingdom Metazoa; phylum Chordata; class Mammalia; order Rodentia; family Sciuridae; genus Xerus; species Xerus rutilus. Next base: position 17,235,446 of record CM053400.1, on the reverse strand, counting down.
GGGCCCCTGCACATCAGGACACCACCATAACAGGTCCAGGCACCTCAGAGCAGGTGCCCATCCTCCCCAACCTCACCCTTCACCTCCTCTTCCAGCAGGACAGCAGCTCTGAGAGAAGCCACTTTCTTAGTCCAGCCTGGGGCAGGACTAAGATCCTTTCACTTGAGGGGAGCCCTGGGGACCTACCACCACCAGCACACACACCGCACCACACAGACAGATGGATGGGCTCCATGGGGTTGGCGAGGCATGCGGTGACGATGATGTGGTGTGTGAGGGGAGCGGGCAGTGCTGGCCGCCAGGCGAGATACGGTCTTACCAGCTAACCCTCTGCAAAGAGGCCTGTTAGCTCCCCTCAGGCTGTGCAGGAGATGGCAAAATCCTGACAGGTGTCCTCCTGGGGGAGATACCAGAGAGGTGGGCCAGTGTTACGAGTTGTCTGGCTGGGCCCTACCGCCCAGGCGGGGGTCAGGGGGTGCCAGGAAGGCTCCGCTCACAAACTGGAAAATATCATCTCAAGCATTCCTTAGCTGAGCAGTCAGGAGAGCTCCAAGCCTCTGAGGCAGGGGAAGGAGAGGGGGCGAAGAGGGGACAAGGTGGCTTAGCTACCCATAGCCTCCTCTACTCTGCCTCCCACAGACAGAGCTCCGAGGGAAACTTCAGTCAGACCATTCAGTCAGATCTTCCTCTCTGTCTCCCCAAGGAAGACAAGTTGTTTGAAAGAACCCAGGGCTGCCAAGCTGGGACCTCAGCACAGGAAAAGCAAACAAAAACCAAACCAAAGCAAATCAACTCTTAAAAACAAAAGTTTTATTACAAGCAGAAACAAAGAAGAATACTGGCTTAAATAAAAGGCAGGTGGGAGCCCCCTCCTCCAGCCAGCTCCCTCCCCACCTTCCAGGGCCGCTGCATGAGGGCCCAGGGTCCTGAGGCTGGGGCAAAGCTGGTTCTCCCAGAAGGGCCCTCTGCTGCAGCCACTTCCCAACTCTGTGACCCACCGGCCTCTGGAGCAAGGAAGGACAAATTCTGGTGACTTCCTAATGTCACTTTCCAAGGGCTTCAGCCCACTGGAAGGGCCAAGAAGGAGAATGGGGGTAATTCGCTACTTTGATAAGGAACTACAGCTTCCCACAAAGGAGGGACATCCTCTGAGCTTCTGGCCCAGATTTAGGTCATCCTTCCCTCGCCTTTTGGCCCATCCTGCTGCTTCCTTCCTCTTCTCCGGATGGAAGCCCCCACTTGGCAAAAACACCTTGTCCTCTAGTCCCTGGCACTGGGTCCCATACTCAGATCTGAGGGGGGTGTGTAGCTTGTAGGATGAATGGCAGCCGCTCCCCAAAGCCGTCACCCCACCCACCACGCCCAGCCTTGCCTGTCTGGGCAGGTCTTAGCTGGAAGCCTAACCTGGGGGCTGGATGGCAAGGGGAGGGGTGGCAGAGTCCCAGCCCCTGGCTGTCTGAAGTCCACAGAGGAAGGAAAGAGGATGGGGTCTGAGCCCCAATGGGAGGCCAGGGATCTCATGTGACCAATGCATATGTTCTCTGGCCCATGGCTTAAGTTGATCCTGAATCAAGGGGGGGCAGGGAAAATGGGCAGCTCAGGGATGTGGGAGCCAGCCACACTCATACAAGGGCACACATGAACACACGCGCATGCACACACTCCCAGCCAGAAGGTCTCTTGTAATAAACTCCTTAAAATGAACTAGCCTTCAGATAACCCTTCACCCGGCACTACAGCTAGCTACGTGGCTGACTACTTCTTCCATTTACAAAAGGCTATGTAGAAAAGAGGTCTATAAAATTGTGCAAAATACCCAGCAATAATAAACCCGTTTCAAGTATTGCCAGCATGAGAATAACCCGTCTATCCCCAGCTCTGACTTGGGAGAGACATAGTGGGGCAGCCTGGGATCCTTTAGAGAGCCTCCATGAGCAGGGGAAGGGCCAGGACCCCCTTCCTACTGCGCTGCCCAGGACTCTACAGGAGCTGAGGTTCTGGCTGCCTGGCTGGCTCCACTCCCCATGGAACCCCAGCTCCATCCTATTGGTGAACTCCAAACAAACAAACAAACAAACAAAAAGACCAAAATACCTAACAGTAGGAAGAACAATGATCATCATAAAGAGAACGCAGGAGCCCCACACCAAAGCAGCCCACTGACACCTCCCCTCTGTGGCCTGAAGTCCAGAGCTAGCTGATCAGCAGTCCTGTTTCACCTGAGGCCCCAGCTCAGCAAGGCCCAGGCTCAACTCACACCCTCACTCACACAGGGCACAGGCAGAGACCTGGCATGGTGGCCTCCAGAGGCTCTGGCTTTCCTGTCATTCCTGCTACTGATCAGCTGAGAGACCTAGGGCCCAAGGCTGTGGGAACCTGGGTTGGGGAGCAGAGGGTACAGCCGTGGTATGGTTCAGGAAAAGCCACGCGAGGTGGAAAATAAATAGGAAAAGACACCAGGCTCTGGCAGCTGTGCTTCCCTTGGATGGAATGGGGAGGATCCCGGCAGGTGTGGAGGGCAGCAGGCGAGTACGGAGGGGTGGAGAGGCCAGCAGGTGGCAAGTACTGAGCCTTGTTCAAGGGTGGCCTCCTACCATGCTGGCATCTGGCTTGGCTCCACAGGCTGGCTCATCGCTTCTGATGGGCGAGGGCAACACGGTGTCAGATTGCACAAATCCCCTCCGGTCAATCAGGCTTCCAAAACACAAGGGCACAATGATACTTGAGGATTATGTCCAGTGCCAAAGCTCCAGGCCAGGAGCTAGATGGCAGAGTCCAACTCTTGGCCAGGGAAAGACTGGTCCTAGCAAGGCTGAGGAAAGGGGAGCTCTCTCCATCTGGGGCTAAGACGCTCCCTCTGAAAGGCCTCTTTCTGTCTCTGGACACCTAGCTTTTGGCCACAAAATTTATTCATTGTTAATTCAAACCGACCCACCTGTCTGCTGGCTAACAAGAAGCCACGCTGCAGGTGAAGGGAGAAGGAAGAAACAAGCACTTGGAAATAGTGAAATTCCTACTATCCCTTCCCCACCAGGCAGGACAGGTCACAGGAATACAGGGTGGGACCAGGGGTTGCTGCGATGGGGGAAGGCACAGGACCTGTGTGGGGAGGTCTTGTCCTAGCAGTGTCCTCAGCAATTTAACTCCTGTTCTGGAGTTCTGGTGCCCCCTGGTGTCAAGATGGACAGGGAACTTCCCAGCAGGGCTGAGCCACCAGGGTTCCCTTCTGCCAGGAGAGGGTGGACACCCCACCCAGTGCCAATGGGAAGGGCAGCATTGTTCAGTGTGGCCCCAACAGTGCCTGTGATTATCCCTCAGGGGTAGGATTATATGTGATATCTAATAGCCCTTAATATTTTGTACTTAATTTTTTTCCTACAATGAGCTCATGTGACTAAAAATGACAAACTTGCACAGAATTTCTTTTCTTTTCTTTTTTTTTTGGTACCAGGGATTGAACTCAGGGGCACTCGACCACTGAGCCACATCCCCAGCCCTATTTTGTGTTTTATGTAGAGACAGGGTCTCACTGAGTTGCTCAGCGCCTCGCCATTGCTGAGGCTGGCTTTGAACTTGTGATTCTCCTGTCTCAGCCTCCCAAAGTGCTGGGTGGGATTACAGGCATGTGCCACCGCGCCCAGTTGCACAGAATTTCTTTACATGACAAATGTGGAATGGATTCTTCATGGGACAGTGGACAGAGGGTGTTTGTAGTGTAGACAGAGGTCTGCTAAGGTCCACAACCTGTGAGGATGTGGACTCTTGGACTCACAGAGTCACCCTCCATGGGACCTCTCTCCTGCACCCCATGGCTTACCTGGGCGGTAGGGGGCCACAGAGCACAGCACAGCAGTTGGTGATAATACTTTTATGGCTGTAGGGGTTGACAGAGGCCTCACCGCCCCTCTTGCTGGACCACGAGCCTTTGATCTGCAAATAGGAAGGAGCCTGGGTCAGCTCTACCTTTTTTAAAAAACATGGTGCTGGAGATTGAATCTTTCTTTAAAGCATGGTGCTGGAGAGTGAATCAGGGACCTGTGTATGTTAAGTACACACTTTACCCTAAATTCGTCCCCCCCCAAATACTGGGGATTGGAGCCAGGGTCTCATGCATGCTAGGCAAGTGCTTTACCACTGAGCTAAACTCCCTAGCTATCTTTTTTGGGTCCATTTTTCTTTATTTCTCTCTCTCTCTCTTTTTTGATACTGGGGATTGGGGATTGAACCCAGGGGTGCTTTACTACTCAGCTACATTCCCAGTCCACTCTTACTAAGCTGCTGAGGTTCTTGCTAAGTTGCTGAAGCTAGGCTCAAATTTGTGATCCTCCTGCCTCAGCATCCCAAGTAGCTGAGATTAAAAGTGTGCATGCCTGGTTTGGTTTCACTTTTCTAGAGGCTGGGGAAAGCTTACCAATTCCAAAACCAGTTCTGGTTGAACTATTAGAGGGGACATGTCTTTAACGCAAGTCATTCAATAACAATGTGGGAGACCACCAGATGTCAGGGATCCCCAGCAGAGATCAGAAGGCCTTAACCAGGCCAGAAGACAAAAGAATAAAAGAGAAGTCTCCAGAGGAAAGTCTGTGGGTCAATCTCTCCCTCCTCTGGGTAGCCATCTAAAGAAAAGGGTAGTATTTAATGCACAGGACCCAGGCTGACCTGGCTGTGAACCCTGGGCCCTGTTACTCACTAGCTACACAGTCCTGGACAGATCATTTCTCAGTCTGTCACCATTTGAAAAATAGGGACAATAATACTAATTCTCAGATAATACTACTAATTCTCAGACTAGTGAATCATTAGACAAAATCTGGCCGATCTCTAGCTCTGTGAAGTGCGCTTTCGAAGGCACTGTGCCACGGCACTTCCTTTTGCTTAAGCTCTGGAAATACTCTACAGAACCAGCACCCAGAAAACCACTCTGGGACATGCTGGCTGATGTCATTTCTGCTCCTGCCAATCACCCGGCACAGGACACTGTCATGCGTGTTGAATTTTGTTTCCCCAAATGAGATACCGAGGTCCTAGAATGTGTTTTCTTTGGGTAACGGTCTCTGATCAGTATCAGATGGTGGATCTGGGAACATATGCTCTGGTTTGCTTTTTATTGTTTGGAGAATGGGGAGGGGAGACCAGGTCTGGCCCTGGGTAGGGAGGATCAGTGGAGCCCCACTGCCCTGTCCTTCCGCAGCTCTCAATGAGAATGCCCCAGGGAGCCACAGTCACAGCGCTGCTGCCTAAGGTGCATGTGGTAGAGCACAGCGAGCATGGCTGTGACTTCTGGGCACCAATTCTGGCTCTGCGCCTTCCCAGCCTGTGACCCTGAGATGCATCTCTCAGCATCCCTGTTCTTGTTCCTAGGCTAGGCAAAAGGACCCAAAGGGACGGCGGGAACTTCAGGAACTCTGTGAGTGGCCACACACTGGCCAGTCGTGAGCATCCCGGCATGAGTGCTCCTCCGTGGGGCTCTGAGAACAACCACCTGGGGAACTTAGGAGGCTGCACTGAGGGGCCAAAGCATGCTGGGATCTTAGGAGCCTGCATCGAGTGCTCCAGGGCCAGGGCCAGCATGTCTGGCCACCCTCCTCCTCCACCTCGATTCCCTCAGCAGTCTGCCCGGCAGGGCTGCCCTTGGCCACCCCAGGCTCCCTCAGCCCAGCTTCAGCCTTACGTCTTCATTAGTTGTCAGGTTGGAGGCGACGAGGTAAGTGTGAAACCCTGAGAGGCCCAGAATGGACCAGATGGAGAAGAAGCAGATCACCAACTCCAGCACAGTGGGACAGTCAAGGACATGCACGGGGTAGAGGAGGGCAGGCGCCTCCCTGGGTCTGGGAGCTTGCCACACTTCTCCTTTCTCAACATCCTTCTCTGGAGTTACTTCCCAGACAGCTGACAACTTTCCTGTGGCCCAGTCACCACTTCTCAGCAAGATCACCTGCTGGGTTCCCATGAGGGGTAGGGAGTTCCCCCCCAGAATAAGACAAGATTGGGGTGACAGACAGCAGAGGGAAGTGAGGATCCAAATATGGACCCTCGGACATGACACAGTCCAGGGAGCTCAATATGCTTTCTTTCAGGCCCCTGAAGACAGGACAGGGCCTCCTGGGAGTTCTCAGCCAGCTCAGCCCCCAGATGCCCCATTGAGGATGTGCACCAGCCTGGTGTGAACAGAAGCAGCTGGTGCATGGGATTCTAGAGGCCACATATGGGTTCTGCTGTTCCCTCTGGGGACCTGCCCCAGTGCAAGGGCCTCAGTTCCCACCCAGGTGTCCACTAGCTGACAAAGGATATCTTGCTGGTGTCTCCTTCAGAGTGGACAGGAAGTTGCTTCTCTGAGAGCCTGGAGAGAACAAGAGAAGACACAGCTCAGAGGCGTGGTGTCCCCAGCCCCTGACCCCACTGAGTTCGCTGCGCACTCCTGCTCCCCTCTGCCCTCCCTCCAACTCACGCAGCGTAAGGTGAGTGACCACGCAGGCGAAGATGAAGGCCGTGAGGAACGACAGGGACAGAATGAACGCGTAGAAGAAGCGGTAGTTCCGTCTCCCCACACAGTTGCCCACCCAGGGGCAGTGATGGTCAAACCGTTCTGGAAAAGGGCCAAGAGGACAGGTCAGTGTGAGAGTGTGAGTCTGGCCTCGACCAGCATGGGTGTCCACAGTTCTCACCCAGAGCCAAGGCTCTCGATGCCCACCCTCTGCACCAGCAGGCTCCAGGCCCTCGGACAGGCCTGGCTTTGGGTCTGTCGCGCGCCGGTTCCCACTGCCTGACACTTTCTTCCCTCTCTTCTTGGTGATCAGTGATGCCTCCTTCATGCCTCAGCTGCAAAGCTACTTCCTTAAAAAGTCCCCTCGGACCCCATATCAGGTGGAGGTCCCCTGGCGTCTGCTCCGTTGCTCCTCTTCACAGCACTGGGCCCATGTGTGTTTAGACACTTGCTCATGATCACTGGACTGGCCGACTGTCCCTGCTTGATTATAAGCCCCCTGAGAGGGGCTGTGGTGGCCTCATAGAGTGCTGAATCCCCGGGGTCCATTATAGTCCCGAGGACAATGACCCACAAAAAGTACATGCTGCCTGACCTGCTACCCCAGCCATATGCCAATAGCCAATGACTCTGTCCCCTGCTCTAGGACTAGAGGTCCAGGGAGGGGCTGGGCCGCTATGTAACTCACAGAGAGCAGGTATCTGGGCCAGGGCTGAGCTCATACCAGTGCTATGTCCCTGGTGGTGGGCCACACCCAGACCGGTGAGGAAAGTCCCTGTGGGAATGTGGGTCACAAGCCCGTTGCAGGCTTCAGGCCAAGACTAGTGCCCTTAGAGGATGCGGGTGGGGCAGATCTCAGGGGTGAATGATGCCCACTGAGTCACCCCCTCACTGCCTGCCGTCATGGGCGTTCCCTGCTGCTTTCCCGCGTGGGTTGCGCTGAGCTGGCACAATGAGCTCATTGCCCTGAGAACTGTGCACCGTCACCATGGCTCAGCTCACCTGGGTCCTCACATAGTGTCTCCCTATGTCACCCTCCCAGGGGACCTCCCTGGGTCCCTGTAAGAGCTGTGTGGATTCTAGAGAGCAGAGCAAGGGGCAAAGCAAGCACCAAAGTGTGGGTCAGGAGGCCAGTTTCTAGTGCCAGTTACATCCCTGTCACCTCACCAGTTTGATTCTTGACCCTCCCCAACACTGGGAATTAGAGCAAAGTCTACAGCTCCGCTGGCCCTGGGCCACTGGTTGGGAAACCTTTCTCTTTTGGTCCAAACGCATCTGAGATGTTATTGCTCCAGGTTGAGAAGCTGAACTACCAAGGACCAGCTGAAGCCAGTGTTCAAGGTCTTTCTGTCTGTCCCACACTTCAGAGCTGGAGGTTAAGGGACCTACCAATTCTGACGCCACTGGTCACACACAGAGCCCCTCCTCAGTCAGGGCAAATCTGAGCAAACAAGACTTCTTGCCCAGCCCTGGATATTTCAGACAATGCCCACCTTGCCCTACACACAACTTCCTGTCCCCAGGACTCAGTCTGTCCCAGGCATCCCTGCATCCCTTCCTGAGGCCTCCCACTTACCCACACAGTTGTCGCAGACACTGCAGTGTGAGGTCCGGGGCGGCCGAAACATCTTGCAGGTGAAGCAGTATTTCAGCTTCACCATCTGCCCGTTGATCATTACCTCCCGCGTCCGAGGGGGCGGCCGGTAGGTGGAACTGCCTGTGTTGTCTGAGGGCAGGAAAAGAGAAAGGTGGGGGATACCCGGGCAGCCCAGGGCAGGAGCCGGCCAGAAGGAAGCTACTGCCCCCTGGGCTGTGATAGGAGAAGCCTCAGGGAAACTGTTTCCCAGGAACAAATGGAAGTGTACTGTCCCTAGCCTAAGGCAGGAACAAATATGGAGAGGTGCGACCAGGTCCTGAGGCTTCTCATGCACCAGGCACTCTGCTGACATTTAACGCAGCTGCTCACACACCTGCTGGCCTTGCTCAACTCTCAGAAGGGCCACCAGAGATGGAGTCCCCAGGAAGGCTTAGTGAGATAAGTTCAGGTACATCTTATCAGGTCTAGATCTAGGTCCCAGTTCACAGAAGGTTCAGGAGACAAAGGAACAAAGTAAATACATGAGGAAACAATCAGATCTAAACCATGAGACGCCCACTGGATCACAGGCCTGGCCTCTAACAAAAGGCAGAGATACCAAAAATCCCTGGTACCAAAAATGTAGAGCCAGGAGTGGTGGCACATGCCTGTAATCCCAGCACTGTGGGAGGCTGAGGCAGGAGGATAGAGAGTTCAAAGTCAGCCTCAGCAGGCAAGGCGCTAAGCAACTCAGTGAGACCCTGTCTCTACATAAAACACAAAATAGGGCTGAGGATGTGTCTCAGTGGTCGAGTATCCCTGAGTTCAATTTCCAGTACCAAAAAAAAAAGAAGGCAATATCACTTATAAAAAGAGAGGAGTTGGTTCAACATTAAGACATAAATAAATGCAATACATGGTTTTTGAATGGATCTTGTTTTGAGAAACAAAACAAACAAAAACTCCACAGTAACAAAAGATATTTCGAGGGGAAGACAGCAAATCTGACTGGATTAAAAATTAGGGAATTATTAACTGGGCACAGTGGTGGGCACCTGTAATCCGAGCAATATGGGAGACTGAGGCTGGAGGATTCCAAGTTTAAAACGAGCCTCAGCAACTTAGCATGACCTGTCTCAAAATAAAAATTAAAAAAGGGCTAGGGAGGGGCTGGGATTGTGGCTCAGTGGTACAGCGCTTGCCTCGCATGCGTGAAGCACTGGGTTCGATCCTCAGCACCACATAAAAATAAATAAAATAAAGGTATTGTGTCCATCTACAACTAGAAAATATTAAAAAAAAAAAAAAAAAAGGGCTGGGAGGACTGAGGTGGTAGCTCAGTGATAAGCACCCCTGGGTTCAATCCTCAATACCAAAAAACAAAACAAGGAACTATTAATTTTCCTAGGTATGACAATGGAATTACGGATTGTATCGGAGGCTATCCTTAAATTTTAAAGATGTGTGTTGAAATATATATGAGTAAAATGTCTATGATATACTGTGAAATGGTTTAATAAGAATATACATATATATTTATATATATACATATATAAAAAACCTAAATAAGACACTATTTTTTTTTTATTTATTTTTTAGTTGTAGATGGACACAATGTCTTTATTTTATTGCTTTGTATGTGGTGCTGAGGATCGAACCCAGGGCCTCACGCATGCAAGGCAAGCGCTCTACCGCTGAGCTACAATCCCAGCCCCCTAAATAAGACACTATTAAGAATTACTTCACTGAGCCGGGCGTGGTGGCTCACGCTTGTAATCCCAGCACTTAGGGAGGCTGAGACAGGAGAATCGCGAGTTCAAAGCCAGCCTCAGCAATGGCGAGGCACTAAGCAACTCAGTGAGACCCTGTCTCTACATAAAACACAAAAAAATAGGGCTGGGGATGTGGCTCAGTGGTCAAGTGCCCCTGATTTCAATCCCCGGTA
>CM053400.1:17179416-17224941 GCA_028644305.1 Xerus rutilus | reverse complement strand
GATGGACACAATGTCTTTATTTTATTGCCTTGTATGTGGTGCTGAGGATCGAACCCAGGGCCTCACGCATGCGAGGCAAGCGCTCTACTGCTGAGCTACAATCCCAGCCCCATACACAGGTTTTTGATCTTGGCGCTGATCTTATGTGTGTTCAGCTTGTGAACATGCACCCAAAGGAACACTTTTTTTTTTTGGTACCGGGGATTGAACTCAGGGGCACTCAACCACTGAGCCACATCCCCAGCCCCATTTTGTGTTTTATGTAGAGACAGGGTCTCATGGAGTTGCTTAGCACCTCGCCATTGCTGAGGCTGGCTTTGAACTCGCGATTCTCCTGTCTCAGCCTCCCTAAGTGCTGGGATTACAGGCTTGAGCCACCGCGCCCGGCTTAGGAACACTTTTTTTTTTAAATATTTTTTTTAGTTGTCCATGGATCTTTGTTTTATTCATTTATTATTTATATGTGGTGCTGAGGATCGAACATCAGTGCCTCACGCATGCCAGGTAAGCGCTCTACCACTGAGCTACGGCCCCAGCCCCCAAAGGAACACTTATAATTTGCAGACTTTTGGTAAACTCATTGTACTTCCATAAAAAAATAAGAAAAAAAGAACGAGAAAAGCTGATTGGAGGTCCCATGGCCAGCACATTAGCACAGCGGGAATCTGAACCCAGGTCTGCCGTGTGCAAAGTCCAGGGCTCTACCCACTGAGCCTCTTGGTACCCCAGGCCGCAGAGAAACAAAGTCCTCAGAGCAGTGGCTGAAAGTCACATGGGGCAGCCAGAGATCCTCGGCTCCAACTGTGCTCCCAGCCACCACTGCTACTGCATGATGTCCTCAGCTTGGCCACTTGCCTCCCATGCTTACTTACTGAGTGCCTACCAATGCACCAGGCACTACTCCAAAGGCTTGGCACGTACTGGTGAACCACACAGACTCCAGCCTCACACTGCCAGCTCCCAAACTCTTTCTTTTTTTTTGGTACTAGGTATTGAACTCAGGGATACTTGACCACTGAGCCACATCCCCAGCCATTCTGTGTTTTATGTAGAGACAGGGTCTCGCTGAGTTGCTTAGCGCCTTGCCATTGCTGAGGCCGGCTCTGAACTTGCGATCCTCCTGTCTCAGCCTCCCTAAGTGCTGGGATTACAGGCATGCACCACTTTACCCAGCCCCTCCACCCCGCCACTCTTTTTTTTTGGTACTAGGGATTGAACTCAGGGGCACTTGACCACTGAGCCACATCCCCAGCCCTATTTTGTGTTTTATGTAGAGACAGGGTCTCACTGAGTTGCTTAGCACCTCGTTGTTGCTGAGGCTGGCTTTGTACGGGTGATTCTCCTGTCTCAGCCTCCCACAGTGCTGGGATTACAGGCTTGGGCCACCGTGCCCAGCTCCCACCCCCCCTTTTTTTTTTTTAATATTTTTTTAGTTGTAGATGGACACAATGTCTTTATTTTATTGCTTTGTATGTGGTGCTGAGGATCGAAAGCAGGGCCTCACGCACGCGAGGCAAGCGCTCTACCACTGAGCTACAACCCCAGCCCTCCTACCCCCTTTTTAAAGAGAAGAAGTTATGGTGTTGCCAAGGCTAGCCCAAATGCCTGCGCTCAAGCAATCCTGCTTCTGTCTCCTAAGTAGCTGGGACTGCAGGTGCACACCATTGTACTTGGCTCTTTTTTTAAAAAGTTCTTTTGTAGTTGTGTATGGACAGAATGTCTTTATTTTGTTTGTTTATTTTTATGTGGTGCTGAGGATCAAACCCAGTACCTCACACATGCTAGGCAAGCGCTCTACCACTAAGCTACAGCCCCTGTACTTAGCTCTTAAAAAAAAAGAAGTGCAGCTGCACACGCTGGCGCACGCCTGTAATCCCAGCACTTAGGGAGGCTGAGACAGGAGGATCGTGAGTTCAAAGCAGCCTCAGCAACAGCGAGGTGCTAAGCAACTCAGTGAGACCCTGTCTCTACATAAAACACAAAATAAGTGCATACAAGGATTATCAGAACGAGGGTGTTATCTTTGTACCTGACTACTTTTTTTTTTTTTTTTAAGTCTTTTTTTTAATTTGTTTTTTTTTTTAGTTGTAGATGGACACAATATCTTTATTTTATTGCTTTGTATGTGGTGCTGAGGATCGAACCCAGGGCCTCACGCATGCGAGGCAAGCGCTCTACCGCTGAGCTACAATCCCTGCCCTGTACCTGACTACTTTGACTTGCCTTTTTTTTTTTTTTTTTTTGGTACCGAGGATTACAGGCCCGAGCCACAGCACCCAGTGCAACCAAACACTTTCATGAGGTTGTTTCACCATCACCTTTTTTTTTTTGTACAAAGGACTGAACCCACAGGTATTTTCCACTGACCCACATCCCCAGTCCTTTTTGTGTTTCATTTTGAGACAGTCTCTCTTAGGGCCTCACTAAGTTGCCGAGGTTGGCCTTGAACTTGCAATCCTCCTGTCCAGCCTCCCGAGTCACTGGGATTAGAGGTGTGTGTCACTGCTCCTGGCTAGTCACCATCACCTTGACCACAGCATGTTTAAAATGGAACTAAGTATCTGTGCACCTCCTTAAAACTGGCCGATGAGCCGGGTGTGGTGGTGCACACTTATAGTCCCAGTTCCTTGGGAGGCTGAGATGGGAAGATCATGAGTCCATAAGTTTGAGGCCAGCCTAGGTGACAAAGCAAGACCCTTTCTCAAAAACAAAAAGCACCTGGCAGCATGGTGAACGCAGGGGTTAGAGGTCAGTGGACCCCTCAGAAACTGGTTTTGCCATTGACTGGTTGCATGAGGCTGAGTCGGGTGCACATCTCTGTGCCTCCACTTTCTCATCTGTAAAACAGGAATGGAAAGTAGAATTGTGTATGAATCCTGGCTCCACCTCTTACTATCCGGGTTTCTCCTGATACTGGTGCAAGGAAGTCATCTAGCCTCTCTGTGTCCAATTGCTGAAAGAAGGATAATAATAGTACCCACCTGACAAGGATTAAATGAATTAATATAAAGTGTGGGCTGCTATTGTTAGCTCACAGAGCAAGTGAGAGGGGGAAGGGAAGCGGCAAGGGAAAGGAAGCCTGCACTGAGGGCTTGCGCTGAGCACCCTGAAGACACACCTCCTTGCCTCCTAAAAACACCCCTCCAAGGTGAGAGCATGCCTGTCATCTCCAGGTTACAGCTGACCCTTGTTCAGTGAGGTTGAGTGGCTTGCCTAAGGCCACACAGCTAGTCCACAGCAGAACCCCCGATGTGAACCAGTTTCAAAGCGTGGTTTTGTGGTCTTTCAGGAAACTTTAAAGTGTCATAGTGGGTGTTATTTATTCCTGCCTGGTTCCTCATTTCTACCGATGGCACAATCCAGGAGCTAGAAGAGCTCTGAACATAGCCCCTGACACAGTAAATACTTGGTAAACACCCCTTAACTGACTCAACCCAGTGGCACTCAATCACTGAGCGATATCCCCAGTCCTTTTTATTTTGAGACCAGGTCTCACTAAATTGCTGAGGCTGCCTGGAGCCTGCCATCCTCCTGCTTCTACTTCCCAAGTCTCTGGGATTATAGGTGTGCACCACCGTGCTTGGCTCTTCTAACCTCTTTAGCTCAAAGTTGAGAAAACAGAGGCCCAGAGAGGTTAGGGGATTTGCCTGAGGCCACAGTGGCAGAAGCAGAAAGCCCAGTCTGGAGTCTTTGCAGACATCTCCTTTTTCCTCATCCCTACCTGGCCAGTCTCTAGGTCCGGTCATCTTCCTTCCTAATCCTTCACCCTCCAGTCCCAACACAAGTGCAGGCCCAGAATCACCACACAGACACCCCAGGACAATCTCTGCTTTGGATTTCTTTTCTTTTCTTTTTGGATTTTGGAATATTTGCATATATGTAATGAGATATCTTGGAGATGAGACCCAAGTCTAAACATGAAATTCACTTATGTTTCATATGTGCCTTATACACATAGCCTGAAAGTAAGCCTATACAATATTTTTAGTGTGCCTGTGTTTTGACTGCAAACTGTCTCATCAAGTGTGGAATTTTCCACATGTGGTTTCATGTCAGCTTCAAAAAGTTTTGGATTTTGGATTTTCAGATCAGGGATGCCCAGCCTATAACTATTAGCCATGACTTATTGTGAGACAGGGTCTCACTAAGTTGCCCAGGCTGGCCTTGAACTTGCATTCCTCCTGCCTCAGCTGCCCAAATAGCTGGGATTACAAAAGGTGTGCCACTAGACGGGCTTTGCCATTACTCTTACTGTTCTGCGAAATCTACATTCCATACACAAAGTCATGAAGAAACCTTCAGGCTGGGTGCTGTGGTGTGCACCTATAATCCCAGCACTTTGGGAGGCTGAGACGGTTGAATCACGAGTTCAAAGCCAGCCTCAGCAACAGTGAGACGCTAAGCAACTCAGTGAGACCCTGTCTCTACATAAAACACAAAATAGGGCTGGGGATGTGGCTCAGTGGCCGAGTGCCCCTGAGTTCAATCCCTGGTACCAAAAAAAAGAAAGAAAGAAACCTTCAGAATACAACCCATCTGTGAGTGAAGGACAGCCACAGCCCTCTTCAGCACTGAGAGAAGCTACTAGAATCCTCACTGGATTCCCAATGGTTGTCCCCAGGACAGAGGGGAGACTTGACTCTCCCCCAAGGCAGGGATGGAGCTCTGACCAGCATGTTCTGACCTCCAGCGACAAGGCCTCTTCCCACCTAAACTCTGGGAAAGAGGAAGTGAAGCCTGCACATACAACTTCCTTAGACCGTCAAGAGACAGAGACAGAGAGGTGCCACATCAGAGTGAGGGACCCGGCCAGGTACTGAACAGAAGTCACTGGAGCTGGGTCAAAGGAGACTTTGCAGGGGCAGTTGTCCAGCTGCTTTTTCTCAGGCCAAACAGTGCTGACCACTCACTGGCCCCGGCTCGGCCTCACAGCCCTCCTCCAGGTGCTCCTCCCAGCAGCTACTGCCAATGCCAGCTTATCAGCACCTGCAGCAAGTCCCTCGGCCATTCCTGACCAAAAGGCTGAACCACTTAAGTTTCTTTCTTTTTAATTATGCCAATTTTATTCTCTCACAAATCATTGGACTGTTTATTTTGTAGCGTTCTTTTTTTTTTTTTTTTTTTTTTTCAGTAGGACTGTGGGTTTTTTCTGTCTGTTGGTTTGTGTGTGTGTGCGCCTATGTGAGTATATGGTGCTGGGGACTGACATGCTGGGCAAGCACTGTACCCCAGCCACATCCCCATCCTGAGTCTTGAGCTTTGATAGACAAATGCAATTTCAAGGTGCACTAACATCCTGTCTCACTGGACCACAGAGAATGCTCCAGGCTAGGCAAGGGGAAGTGTGCGGAAGGAGGCAGGGCTGACCTAGGATCCTTGCCCTCAGGCACTCTTTGTTCATTCTTTTAAACCATTGAGTGCCCACTTTGTGCAAGATACTTTGTAAGGCTTGGGCGTGGCAGGTTAAGGAAAAAGCACATACAGGTAAGTCAAAGATTTCTGTTTGTTCACCCTGTGCCTGACTGGCACATGCAGGTATTCAAAAAATATTTGTTGAGGGAGGAGGGAATGATCAGAAGAGATGCTTTCCTGCACTAAGGAAGTCTAAGACCTGCCCCAGGGCTCTTTCTGCTACGTCAGGCTCTTCCCTCACCCCTCACCCCACTAACAGATACTCTCGTGCTAGCAAGGCCCCCTAGAAGGTTATCTAAAGTCTCTGAGGATGTGATCACAAGGGGAGGAACTCATCCTCTCCCAGCAAATGGCTGTGAGATGCAAATATACTTCCTTATACTTTCTTCCTGACCAAGAGACATGCTATGGGTCATGAATGGCTGAGGTTGTCATCAAAGCCCAGGAGTGGTGTGGAAGCCCCTCAAGGTGGGCCCTGGACTAATGAGAAGAATTTTTTTTTCAGTGCTGGGGATGAAACCCAGGGCCTCAGGCATGCTGGGTAAGCTGTCTGTTACTGAGCTTCACCGCCAGCCCCTGAGAAGGCTTAAGTGAGGGGAGGCCCTGACTGCCTACTGCCCCACTATAACCACCTATGCAAGTAGCAGCTGCAGGACTGTGGTGTCCCAGCTCCCAGGGCCAGCTCAAGGTCAGCCACAGTGCCCAGCTCTCTAGGGCTGGGTCACTGCAATCCCCACATAACCACTCTGTTCATTTCCAGAGGTTTGTGGAGCCACTATCACCTACCAAGCTTAGTGCTAGGCTTGGGGATACAGGAAGAACTCAGCCTGAGGGTAGTCAGGTAGCGGACTGTGCAGGAAGCCCTGAGTCAACGCTACCATGCAGAGACTCTAGACCAGCCACATCTCATTTTTTTCTCCCCTTCATTTTGAAACCTGGTATGGCCACTTGTTGCCTTTAAGGAAGCTGCTTAGCACCTGGAACCTCAGTCGTTCACCTCTAAAATGGGCAATAATATCAACCTCATAAGCCTATGCAAGTGAGATATGACATAACATCAAGATTTAACCCAGCCGGGCGCGGTGGCGCACACCTTGGGAGTGCACACCTCCCAGCACTTAGGGAGGCTGAGACTGGAAAATCGCAAGTTCAAAGCCAGCCTCAGCAAGGGCGAGGCGCTAAGCAACTCAGTGAGACCCTGTCTCTACATAAAACACAAAATAGGGCTGCAGATGTGGCCTAGTGGTCGAGTGCCCCTGAGTTCAATCCCTGGCACCAAAAAAAAAAAGATCTAACCCATAACCAGTCAATTACTGATGCCGCGATCCATGCTCAATGCCTTGAGAATACAGTGGGCAACAGTGGAGACAGGAGGCAGCATGTAAGACAGAAGAAGTGGCAGTTATGCTGGACCAGAGAGAATGAGGCTGCAAGCTCACCAGGCAAAGGCCCCGAGGCTCTGAGCACACAGCAAAGCTGCGGGTATTGGGGAGTGGGAGGAAACAGGGGCAGGCAGGGCTGCAGCTAGCTTCCTTCTGCTGGCTCCGCCCCTGCCAGCAAACATTCAGGAAGATGGAAGATGATTTGTTTCCTGCCAGGACACAGCACCAGGCATCATGTGATGAGAAATGATTCCCTTTGCCTCTCTCTTTTAAGCCTTAGACTCCATCAAGGGGAAAGCCTCAGCTCTAAATACCTGGAACTGTGAACCTCCCACACTTCAAAGGGACTGCTTTCCACGGGCAACTGTACCACCAGGAAACCCCGTAGCACTGCTGATTTACCTTCCACAGAGAGGAAGCTGAGTGTGGCTTTCCACTTAACAGGGGTGATAGACGTTTTTCTTTCAAAATATACAGCCCCATGCTGCCTGAGGACAGGGCTACATTCTAAGAAATGTGTCACTGTGTCACTAAGTGTGATTTCCTCACTGTGTGAACACTATTCCATGTACTTACACAAACGAAGGGGCTTGATGTCATTAGGTGGTAGGATCTTATAGGACTACGGTCCTTTATGGAGTATGTCATTGACCAAAGTGACGGAACGCAGTGTGACTGTACTTAAAAGTGAGCCATTTAAAGGAAAATACTAGGGAAATGAAGGTACACGTAGATGTGGTAAGGGCAAGAATATGAACTCCATGACTGATGGGAAACAATGCCAACGTCCCCAGGAATCACCCGAATTCCCAGTCTAGGAGGGCCAGGGACAAATTTGGGTCCCAGAGAAACAACTGCAACTAAAGGGTGAGACCAGGATTGGGGGCCTGGCCAGTAGAGCCTGAGCCACACCAGGAGGAAGGAGAGGCGCGTCTGCCCTGGGAAGCAGCCTTCAGGACCAGACGATGGGCTGTGAGCTGGCACGTAGGAGCGCCCGGAAAGATTGCCTCTGTCCCATGAGTGCAGCTGGGTCTAGCTGGGTCTAGGTGTGCATCTGTCCCCAAACTCAGATGTCTGTTATTTCTCATCAGATTAGGAACTTCTTGGGAGTATTATTCTCACACTCCACCTCTTCCAACTACCCAGGGCCCACAGGCTGACCCAGCTACATGGCCACCAGGTGACAAGTCCAGATCTCAGATTAGAGTGACCAGCTGCCCCGGTTTGCCTGGGATGATTTAGACTTCTGGTGCTAAACCATGGCAGTCCTGGGCAAACTGGAAGGGGCTGGTCACTCTGCTGGACAGGCACCCTGGACATCTATAGGACTGAAGCTGCTGGCCTCTGGGGTAGAAGTAAGAACCTTATACTAGCTGGGTGTGGTAGCGCACACCTGTAATCCCAGCAACTCAGGAGGCGGAGGCAGGAGGATCCCAAGTTCAAAGCCAGCCTCAACAATTTAGCCATGTCCTGAGCAACTTAGTAAGACCCTGTCTCAAAAAAAAAAAAAGGCTAGAGGTGTGGCTCCGTGGTTAAGCACCCCTGGGTTTAATCACTGGGAAAAAACTTATACTGTTGCCAGGCACAGTGGTGTACATCTGTAATCCCAGCAATTTGGGAGGCTGAGGCAGGAAGATTGCAAGTTGGAAACAAGCCAGCCTCACTGAGGCCCTTAGGGAGTCCCTAAGCAACTCAGCAAGATCCTGTCTTGAAATAAAATCTAAAAAGGGCTGGCAATGCAGCTCAGTCATAGAGTGCCCTTGAGTTCAATTCCCAGTACCGCAAAACAAATAAAAAAACATGTAACTAAAAAGGGGTTTGAAAGTAGCTCAGGGGTAAAGGGCCCCTGAGTTCAATCTCCAGTTTGGGGGAGCGGGTGAGAGGAGGAGAAGTTTGCACTGTCTTCATGTGCCTAGGACCAGGAATCAGTGCATGTTTCTATGACCACCACCTCAGAGCAGACCCTCACCTTCTTAGAAAGGTCCCACAGCCTTAGACTGAAAGAAAACACTTCCACCTTGATCAGAAGCCTCCTGGCCACACCCCAAAATCTGGCTTCAGTTCTAGCTTTTTTTTTTTTATATTTTTTTTAGTTGTTGATAGATCTTTATTTTGTTCATGTATTATTTATATGTGGTGCTGAGGATCGAACCCAGTGCCTCACACATGCAAGGCAAGCGCTCTACCACTTAGCTACAGCCCCAGCCCTCAGTTCTAGCTTAAGAATTCAAAGGTCCCGGGCTGGGATTGTGGCTCAGTGGTAGAGTGCCTGCCTCGCATGTGGGAGGCACTGGGTTCGATCCTCAGCACTGCATATAAAAAAAATGAATAAATAAAGGTCAATCAACTAAAAAATAAAAAAAGAATTCAAAGGTCCCAAAGATGTTGCTTTCTGACTTGGCAACTGTTCTCAAAAGAAAGCCTTAGAGCTGGGTGTGGTGGCGCAAGCCTGTATCCCAGCACTTTGGGAGGCTGAGGCAGGAGGATCCTGAGTTCAGAGCCAGCCTCAACAACTTAGTGAGGCCCTAAGTAACTCAGTGAGACCCTGCCTCTACATAAAACACAAAATAGGGCTGGGGATGTGGCTCAGTGGTTGAGTGCCTGTGAGTTCAATCTCCAATACCAAAAAAAAAAAAAGAAAGAAAGAAAGAAAGCCTGTCAACACAGCCTGCTCAGCTGGCCTGTCCCTCCTCCTTCCCACTCCTGTCCTCTTCTCTCCATTCCATCTTCCTGGAGGGGTCCCTCTTCATCTTCCTGTGCTTGAATCCCACCCAAATTTCAAGGCTTGACTCAACTGTCACCTCTCCAGGAAGCTTCTCCAAGTCCTTCAGGTGGGAAATCCTTTCAGTCCCTGTGATTCTCTCCCAAAGCCTGACCTTGCCCGTGGTGGGCAGGCCTTCTACCATGCGCCAACCTAGACAGGAAACCACGAACCAGGGCACACCTCAGATTCCTCGCCCCTCTGCTATACAGAGGCAGCACTTAGAACTCTCACACAAAGGCACAAACCCACAGTGCCTCTTTGGGAGACATGCCAACCATCTATTGACCGGGCCCCATGGGCAGCAAGAAGCATCTTTACAAAGGTTTGTTCTTAGTGGTTCATCCATCCCGTCAGCCATCATCACTGACCCTTCCACATGACAAGGTGAACAAGATACTGTGTATCTCACAGACCACAGGAGAAGGTGACTCCATGATGACGACCACACAGCACAGGGGAGAAAAGGAAGGAGAATGCATGTGGGAAGGTCACGGACCGCCTAGTTCAGCCGGGGTCAAGTAGGCTCCTGTAGTGCAGGGAACTGAGGGCAGACAGGACAGAGGAGATGTGTCCCCACTGCCATGTCAGAAAGACATAGCAAGGGGCTTGGTGGTGAGGACACACTCCATATTTGTCCTTCACCCCCTGCCTTGTGACCACCTGCGCAGTGTCTGTGTGGCACTCCTGGCCTACAGGGTCACCTTCATTGGATGCTGTGAAGAACTGTGGGGATAATGGAGGGAAGGTACTGAGCGAATGGTCACACTCTCCCCAAACACGGGGATTACTGTTGTCATTACCACCCAAGCAGCTCACAGGACGTCAGAGGATTCCAGGCTGCCAGACCTCTGAGTCTGACTGAGCAGGACAATAATCCTGCCTTATGATTAGCCCTGACCTGCAGGGAAGGAAAAACCAGGTGCTGGGCCTCCTCAGCTGCCAGGTGCACCATCCCAGGTCAGACCCAGCGATACTGAAGGAGCTGGGTCTGGGAGGCCGTGTGGCCAGTGACACAAAGGGAAGGAAGCTGGATGGCGATGACCATCAGGCAGCAGCCCTGGGTGTGGCTGGGGACAGGCCTGGGTGAAGGAATAAGACAGAACAAAGCTGGAGAGAACATCCTCTCCCTGCTGGCCCCCTCCCAAGCTGCTCCAGAGAATTAGTGAAATTATTTCCAGCGATGGAGGCAGCAGGGCTCTGACATTTACAGGCCACTAGATCTCTTCGGGGCCAGCTGGGCACTTAAAAGCCTGTGTGAATGCTACCCTGTCAGGGGAAGGAACCAGCCACAAACCGGAAACCCCTGAGGTGTGCAAACACCCTCGTCACTTCTCGGCAGGAAGGAGCTGGGGTGGAGCAAGCTGAGATTAAGGCCTTGTCCCCAGGGCCTAGCGGTCCAGGGGAACTTGCACAGAGGCTAAGAAGAATCAAGGGTCACACGAGGTGTCTGGTGTCCCTCACGTCCACCCATCATCCTGGGCTTCTCGCTTTACTGTTTGAAGATCCTCCTGTTTCTACCACATCATTCAGGGCCCATCTCCTAGAGGCCTCCTGACCACTCAATCTAAACCAGCCCAGGCCTGTCTACTGTGCCCCTTCACTGTCCCTCCACCAGGCCCTCATCTCCACAGGCCCATGCTCCTGCACATGTCACCTCGCAGGACCTCCCTAAGCACAGTGTTTAAAACCCCATGCCCTCCCAGCTCTCATCTTCTCTTCCTCCTCTCTCTGTCTGAATCCTGGGCATTTAGTTATTTGTTTACTTTCTTCTCCCCTGGAATGTCATCTTCATGAGAACAAGGATTAATGTTAGTTTCATTCACTGCTACTGTATCACCAGCACCTAGAAAAGTGCCTGGCACACAGCAGTTGCTCAATAAATGTTTGATGAATAAATGAATTTATATGTGAATGTTTAAGAGGAGGGCTGTAGCCAGACTGCCTGGGGTCTTTTTTTTTTTTGGTACCGGGGATTGAACTCAGGGGCACTCGACCACTGAGCCACATCCCCAGCCCTATTTTGTGTTTTATGTAGAGACAGGGTCTCACTGAGTTGCTTAGGGCCTCACCATTGCTGAGGCTGGCTTTGAACTCGCGATCCTCCTGTCTCAGCCTCCCTAAGTGCTGGGATTACAGGCGTGAGCCACCGCGCCCGGCCTGCCTGGGGTCTTAGTCCAACTCTTCCACTTACTGTGTGATCCTGGACTATTTATTTAAATCCATCTGTGCCTCAATATAATCAATCAGTAAAAGGAGAATAACAATAGTACATCTCGTAGGATTACTGAGACCTTCAATAAGATCATGCATATGAAAAGGTTAAAATAGTGCCTGCCCCTGAGGAAGCACTCAGTTCCATGCTAGCGGCCAGTACAGTCTTTCTTGGATAGCATTTCTTTCGCTGTTATTGTTTGTTTGTGTTACCGGGGATTGAACCCAGGAGCCACATCCCCAGCCCTTTTTATTTTTTATTTTTGAGACAGCATTTTGCTAAGTTGCTTAGGGCCTTGCTAAATTGCTGAGGCTGACCTTGAATGCGATCCTCCTGCCTCAGCCTCTCAAGTCATTGGCATTACAGGCATGCACCACCACACCCAGCTTGGCTAGCAATTCTTTCTTCCTTTTTCTTCTCTGGTACTGGGGGTGGAATGCAGGGTCTCACACATGCCAGGCAAGTGCTCTGCCACTGAACTACATGCCCAGCTCTGGCTAGCACTTCTTGCTTGTTTATCATCTGGCTCCCACTACGTTAGTGTCCACTCCAGCCTGCCTTGCTCACTACTGTATACCCAGTTCCTAGCAAAGTGTTAGAAGAGAAAAATCAGTCCTCCTCCCAGGTCTAGGAATGTGGAGCTGGGGAAGACAGCTTCAGCTGCGAGTATAAATGAGCCTCACCAATCTGTTTCTCCAGGGCAGCTGCTTCACAGACAGTGGCCCGGGGCAGGATTCCGGGGTCAGTGAAACTTGTCTGCAGAAGGCAGCTCATGACGAAAAAGAAGAGGATGGCAGCGATGATGGGGATGGCCAGGGTCAGTTTGCGAGCCAGGTAGGGACAGCTAGAAAGAGAGACGGAGAGAAAGATCAGCAGATACCCCAAGGACTCCCTGAGGCACCAGGTATCACATGCTTTTCTTTTTGGCAGGAGTACCAGGGATTGAACTCAGGGGCGCTCGACCACTGAGCCACATCCCCAGCCCTATTTTGTATCTTATTTAGAGACGGTCTCACTGAGTTGCTTAGCGCCTCGCTGTTGCTGAGGCTGGCTTTGAACTTGCGATTCTCCTGTCTCAGCCTCCCAAAGGTATCACATTCCTGAATAGAGCTGAGGCTAAGGCCAAGGCACAGCTCCTGGGTGAGTGCAGCCACTCCCACATAAGTGCCCGTAATAGGCATCACTATCTATCCTTACACTTCCCTGCTGAGCTCATGGCACATGTGATCAATAAATCCCAGCGTCATTCTTCCCCCCCTGAGACAGAATCTCATTACT
This sequence comes from Xerus rutilus, assembly GCA_028644305.1. Lineage (NCBI taxonomy): Eukaryota > Metazoa > Chordata > Mammalia > Rodentia > Sciuridae > Xerus > Xerus rutilus. The sequence continues at coordinate 17,211,893 of CM053400.1, read as the reverse complement.
TTGCCCAGGCTGGCCTCGAACTCCTAGCTAGGCTCAAGTGATGCCCCCACTGTAGATGCTGTGTCTGCAGTAATGCCACTGCACCAAGCTCAGATGCCAGTACTCTTTTTTTGGTACCGGGGATTGAACTCAGGGGCACTCGACCACTGAACCACATCCCCAGCCCTATTTTGTGTTTTATGTAGAGACAGGGTCTGAGTTGCTTAGCGCCTTACTGTTGCTGAGGCTGGCTTTGAACTCGCGATTCTCCTGTCTCAGCCTCTCCAGCTGCTGGGATCACAGGTGTGTGCCACCGTGCCTGGCAGATCCCAGCACTTTTAACCCCTGTGCTTAGCTGGAGCCTCAGGATCCTTTGAAACAGAGCTTCAGGCAGCCCTAAGAATCAAGTGGACCATCACTTGCGATGAGCCACCCATGGCCTTGCTCATTCATTCATTCACCTCGTCACTCACTCCACAAACATTCAGTTCTTCTTTGAGCAACACTTTTAATAAGCAGCAGGAATAATGGCCATAAATATGACAAGAGTCCCTACCCCATGAAGCTCCCTGAAGGAGAGATTCTGAAGCTAAAACCAGAATGAGTGGGAGGGTTGGGGGAAACAGCACAGTCAGTCACGGCCACAGTCACCCAAGGGATGGCAACTCCAAGGGAATCTGTCAGGCTCCCTGACCCTAGCTGGCTCAGAGAACAGCCCATGCCAGCTGGATGGACATGTGTCCTCCTCTACCAGGCAGCCTACCATAGGCCCCCATCCCTCTTTCAGCCCCCTCTTCCAACTTTTTTTTTTTTTGGTGGGACTGGGGATTGAACCCAGGGGTGCTTTACTACTGAGCCACATCCCAGACCTTTTTATATTTTAGTTTGAAACAAGGTCTTGCTAAGTTGTTGAGGCTGGCCTTGAACTTGACCTGCCTTGTCCTCCTGAACTGCTGGGATTATAGGTAAACACCACCATGTCCAGCTCCATTACATTTTGAATACAATCCAAACTCCCTGCCACAGCCTCCTAGGCCAAGCATGGTTCAGACCCTACTGAATTCAGGAAGGTTCCTACTTAAGGTTTCTCCAGTCTCGTTCCATGAAATTCTCCTCACCCCCATGAATCCTGTTCCAATCGCTTCAGGATAGCTACTCAAACAAACCTGGCTCCTTCCTACACAGGGCCTTTGCATTTGCAGTTCCTTTTTCTGGAATGCCCTCCCTCCTCAGAAGGACCATCCTTGACAACTCTGTATAAAGCAGACCCCCCTGACACTCTTGATTTCCTACAGAGCATTTGTTAAAAATACTAATTACTTGTTTGCTAATGTGTTGACTGCCTCTTCCCTGCGGGGATACCATCCCCTCTGAGGGTACAGACTGTGACCCCCTGTTCACCTTACATTCCTTAGCACCCCACCAGCACCTGGTACCAAGAAGGTGCTCAGTATATATCTGCCAAACTTGAATGAATAGTGTTCCCCTCCTGCAAGAGGACAGAAAAAATAGCTATCTTCTTTGAAGGCATACTATGTGCCAGACACTGCCCTAGTTCATAAATTATTATTAATAATATCTTAAGTACTAATAGTTACTCAGTGCCATAAATCTTTATATTAGAGCTAGGTACAATGGCACATTCTGTAATCCCAATGACCCAGGAGGCTGAGGCAGGAGGATCACAAGTTCAAGGCCAGCCTCAGCAACTTAGCAAGATGTCTCAAAATAAAAAAATAAAAAGTGTTGGGATGTAGCTCAGTGGTAGAGTACCCTTAGGTTCAATCCCCAGTACCAAACAAAAAACAAATATCTTTACAGAGACCCTCTGAAGTTATGCTCCTTAATTTACAGATTAAGAAACTAAAGCTCAGAGAACTTAGGTAACCTGTCTGAGGTCACACAGCTCAGGCTAAAGGGGCACTCAAGCCAGATCTGACTTTGAGGCCCATACTATATTAATCACTATGATATTCTGCCTTTCCTCCTAGAGACAAAGTGGACTAATGGAGTGGGGAGCAGCTATTTGGAAATGATGGGAGGCTAGAGGCCTGAGGACCACCAAGGGTCCAGGAGCTGGCACAAGAGACAGGGAGCAAACCCTGGGCATCTACACACTGCTTCTGAAGCCTCCAGCATCAGGTGCTGTGGCTTCCACGGAGACCTTTCCCCTCAGGAGCAGAGACTGCCAAGGACAAGGGCTCCTCGGGGCCCATGCTCTAATCTCAGTGCTCCCAAGTCTGATTCTCAAAAAGAACCAACCAGGTGCTCAGTGTCACCCACATGGCAACTCATCCGTTCATGCGCAATCAGACTTTTCTGGGAGATGGAGAAGACTTGAACTCTAAGACTTGGAGAAACTTCAAGAAACACTAAGTCCTAGCCTCTTGATTTTCCAGAGGGGACTCTAGGGTCCATAGCTCAGGCTAAAGGGGGACTGAAGGCAGATCTGACTTTGAGGCCCATACTCAGACAGGTTACCTAAGGTTACTCAGCCAGCCAGTGACAAAGTCTCTGGGCTCCCAAAAAATAAGCTGCTCATTCATTTGCTCAGCCAGTAGTTGCTGTATTAGCACCTGCTATACACAAGGCTCTGCTTCTGGCACTAAGGACACAAGTGAGGAGAACAACACTCTGCTCTCATGTATAACAACAGGCAAGAAACTACCAACCAAGTACCCACCTAGTATGGACGAAAGGGAAGGGTGTGGAAAGGGAAGAGTGAGCCACGAGGCTACCCGAAGGACACTCCAAGCCGTGCGAAGGCCCTGAGGTAGGAGTGTGCTAGCAGGCCACTGCGTCTGGATGGGAATGCACACAGGGCAGGGGGGCCGAAGCAGACAGACAGGGAGCAGCGACCAGAGCTCTGGCTCCTACCCAGAGAGCCAGGAGGACAAAGATCGGACTTGGAATCAAAGGGGTAGTCCCGCTGCGGTGTGGGGGTGGGAAGCAGGCAGAGCCAGGAGGCCCGCTCAACAATCCACCAAACCAAACAAGGAAACAAAACCATTCACAGCAGGAAAGGCCCCAGAGGGCCACCTGTACCTTTTCCCAGAGCAATGGGGTTGTTTGAGCATCTCCCTGCTCCCCATCTTCACTAAGGGCTCCTCTGCCACTCCAGGGTCTTACTGAGGTTTCACTCTGGTCCAGACCCAGGTGAGCTCCAGGCCCTGCCAAATCTACCACCTCAAGTGAGGACAAGGACAAACCAGAGACAAAAGCCAAGATGATTCACAGGTGCTCTTTGAGCCTGGAAGTGCTTGCTTTCTTCCTGGCAGGGGACAAATAAGTCACCAGCAAAGCTACCCACTCAGCCAGCAAAGGTCCTGCTTCTGCACTGAATCTCGAACTGTAGGTCACAGGGCCAACCACAGCAAGCACTGCTTCCTCCTGCCTGGGCCATGGCCCTGAGTGAGGGTACTGAGAACAGCCCAGGGCTTCTGGAAAGGGCACTTTCAGAGCATCCACATGTCTGGTCTGGACAACTAGATCTAAAATTCAGTCCAGGGGCCACCCTGTGCATTGGGAATCCAGAGCCTCTGCTTCTAAATCATCCCTGAACTTTTTATCCACAAAGACTCACAAACAAAGAGCAGAGTATCTAACGGGTGCAAAGCAGCAGCCAATTTATAGGAAGTCTTCACCTTGCTTCAAGGGGCAATATGAGGTTGCAGTTACATGATCTGGCAACTGGAAAGGGACCTGGGAGCTGGTGTCTTTGTGACAGCCTCGCCATGGCCACATGCCCTTGGGAAGTGTTTATCTGGTGAAGACAACAAGTACTAACAGCAGCCAACATCAGGTGTGTGTTACTGGGCTAAAAGCCTGCATGTGTAACTTCAAGCCAATCTCATGACCACCTTGGGGGTGAGTACTCTCAAAGGCCCCATTTTTAGGAAGCAGAGGTTCTGAGAAGTGAAGTGACTGCCCTGAGGTCACACAATTAGTGTGAGGTGGAGTTGCTGGTCCCAGAGTTCTCAACCACGCCATATATATATATATATATATATATATATATATATATATATATATATATATATATATATATATATAAAGGAAAAGGAGCACAAGAGATGAAGAGAGCCAGAAGGGGAAGGTAGGGCTCATGGGGTAGGTGTGCATGCATGGGACTCTGTGCAAGGAATCACGTGGCAGGTGGCTCCAGCTAGAGACTGAAGGTGGGGTGGAAACTTCTGATCACATATGTGGCCATGGTAAAGTTATAAGCATCCACTCCTTCATTCACAAAACAGAGACCCTGTGTGGATAATCCCAGGTAACTGGGGAGACAAAAAGGTCAAAAACTCATAGGGCAAAAAGGACCTGTCACATCAAAGCACTCTGGATTCTTTCTTTAAAAAAATAACAAGGCAGGGCTGGGGTTGTGGCTCAGTGGTAGAGCACTTGCCTAGCATGTGTGAGGCACTGGGTTTGATTCTCAGCACTGCATACAAATAAAGTCCATTGACAACTAAAAAAATATTTAAAAAATAAATAAATAACAAGGCACACAGCCAGAACGAGCCAGAGGAATGCTCCAGAATGCTAAGAAGGCAAAGAAACTCAGGAATGAGGCAGAGGCCTTGAAGACATCTCTGCACACCAGGGGACTGAGGGAAGGACAGGAAGCTCTGGGGAAACAAGGGGCCACCCAGAGCGTCCCAAAGATGCCTGAGGGAGGACGCCTTGGGGTCTAGGGTGAGCATGAGAGGGAAAGCAAAAACGGGAGGGGTCCGAAAGAAGACGGCACCCTGGGAGAACCTGAAGGGAGCAAGAAGATACCTAGGAAACTCAGGGTGGTATGTACACAGCCAAAGGACTCAGAAATTTAGAAGTTGGCTGGAAGGGTTAGAAAGAAAAGATGCCTTGAGGGGTCAGAAAGAGCGGAGGATGTGCAAGAGATGGTCCAGGGAGGAGAGAGCAGGTGGGCTCTACCTAAGGACCCAAGGGGGCCTGGGAGGCTGGTTCTGGGAGATTAGGGGGCGGTGAACGGATACCGGAGGGTGGTGTTCCTTCAGAGGCCGGCAAAGGCAGGGCACCAAGGCAGAGCGGGCAAGGGCAGGGCGCTGCAAGGGTACAGGGAACCAGGGCGGGCAAACCAGAGACGAGTCGGGAGCCAGGGGAGGCCTCAGGACAGCCCGGGCAGGGGCGGGCGGCTGCGGGCAGGCTCAGCCGAGAGAGGGCGGGTACCCGGCAGGGCCGCGCAGGTGGGCGCCCAAGCCAGGGGAGCAAGGGGCGCGCGGCCTGGGACCGGGGCGCGGCAGGCGCCGCGAACTCACTCGAAGACGAAGAAGAGGACGGTGGTGCTGAGGATGAGCAGCAGCGTGAGCGCAAAGACGCCGCCGTGACCCGCCAGCATGAGGCGGCCGCCGCAGTAGAAGCGGTTGCGTCCCGGGAACACCTCCCACTTGCGCCGCGGGCGGCGGCCCAGGCTCCCGCTGCCGCTGCCGCTGCCGCTCCAGCGCGGCGCGGCGGGCCCGGGGCCCGGGGCAGGGGGCGCGGCGGGGCCGGGGCGGCGCGCCCCGGGGGAGGCGGGCGGCGGGGCGGCCCCGGGGCTGATCTGCTGGTACTCGCAGTCCTTCATACGGCCGGCCGCGGGCCTCGGCTCCGCGCCCCGCGGGCCGGCCGGGCCGCTCCGGGACCGGGGCGAGCAGCGGAGGTGGCGGCGGCGCGCAGCGCTCGCTCGCTGGCTCGCTGGGGGCGGCCCCGCCGCGCCCCGCCCCCGGCCCGCCGCCGCCGCCGCCGCCGCGGCCTCCCGCCGCAGCGCCCCCTCCGCCGGCGCCCGGGATGGCGCGGCAGAGCAGTCCCCGCCCGCAGCAGGCCCCCGGCCAGTGCCTGCGCCCCTGCGCCGCCGCCCTTCGCAGTTGCACACCGGGAGCCATCAGCAGATGCGCTCCCGAGGGCGCCTTCCCTTCTCTTGCAAGCAAACCGTTTGTTAGGAGCCCACCGTGTGCCAGGCACCGTGCCAAGCGCCGAGATTCAGGTGGCACCCCAATGTATAATTCCAGGGCCATCCCTGAGGACTGGGCTAGGCATCCTTGGGAGTGGGGGACACAAAGTTCAAATGCCCAATGGGCCCACCTTCTGGCCTCCCTCACCTAGCTCTGTCCTGGGCCCAGACCCAGAGGTTCCTGGGTATCGCCGGTAAGGCAGGGGTCATGCCTGAGAGCCTCCATGTTTTTTTAAGGAATTCTGAATATATTCGTGTTCTATTGCTGCGGAACAAATTACCACAAACTTAAACAACACACCTATTATCTCGTGGGGCCCAGGTCAGGAGCCCAGAAACATTTGAGCTAAGTCTTTTTCTTGGAGTCTCACACAGTTCCAATCCAGATGGAACCCAGAGCCCAGCATGGTGGGCTGGCTGTAATCTCAGCTACTCAGGTCGCTGAGGCAGGATCACAAGTTCCAGGCTAGTCTGGACAACTTAGCAAGATATTGTGTCAAAATAAAAAAAAAATAAGAAGTGTTGGGCATGTAGCTCAGTGGTAGAGTGTTTGTATATCTTGTATGAGGTCCTGGTTCAATCCCCAGCACCACACACACACAAAAGTGATAAAAATAAAAATAAAAATAAAAAAGTCTTCCCGGTGGCTGTCTCATCTAGAAACTCAAATGAGGAAGAACACACTTGCAAGCCCTTCCAGGCTGTTGGCAGAATTTACTTTTTGTCACTGTATAACGGAGGGCCTGGGCTTTTTGCTAGTTGCCAACAGGAGGCTTCTTCCCTCCTGTTCCATCTGCAGTTCCTGGAGGATACCACTTTATTTTGCTATATAGGCTCCAACATGGCCACTTACTTCATGAAGCCAGCAAGTAGTCTCTCTAACTCCAGTTTGTTAAAACAAGGTTTTGTTTTGTTTTGCAGTATTGCAGATCAAACCCAGGACCTCATGTACTAGGCGAGCTCTGTATCATTGAGCTACACCCTCAGCCCTGACAGACCTTATATAACTTATTATATGTATGACAGGAATAATATGCCATTGCCTTTCCCTATTCTATGGTTAAAAGCAAGTCACAGGTTCTACTTGCACTCAAGAGGAGGAGTTTACACAAAGATGTGAATATCAGGAGGCAGAAATCATTGGGGGTCACCTTAAGGTCTGTCCATCACAATGGAGTTACTCTAAAACCTAAGGAAAAGAATAAGAAAAGAGAGCTGGGGACTAAGAGAGACTAAGAACGGAAGGCAGAATCCACCGGGGGGACAGGTAGGAAGCCAACAGTGACCTCAAGGATTATTAATTGGTACATGTGCCAAAGGCTTCACGGCCACATCCTTGGTGCCAAAGGCTCTGGATTTGATGAGCCCCCCGTTGAAGTGAACCACTTGTGTGAGCTTCCTCTCCTTCCGCAGTTCGGCTGTGAAGCAAAGTCACAAAAACTAGACTTAACTTGTTGCAGTACAGCAGTTTCCTACTGTCCCACCTCAACTTGGTCCTCTTATAACCCTAAACCTTTTCTTGCTCTTGTCACTTTACAGAAGCCAAAGCTATCCTACTTGATTTTTAGTTTCCCTCCTATCTCAAAATGTCTGTTTTTATTTGTTCTTTCCTCTCAATTTAAAGGATGTGGGTCTGGGGGTGTAGTTCAGTGGTAGACTCCTTGTCTAGAATGCACAAAGCACTGAGTTCAATCCCCAGAACAAAAAGAAAGAAAGAAAGAAAAGAAAAAATGATAGAAAAAGGGAAATAAAATAAAATTCAAAAAACACCTGCTACTCTTTCTTGTCACTTCTGAACTTTTTACAATATGGTCTCTGTCTACATCACTCCCCCCAAATTTCTACCTTGAATGTTACCAGTGACCCATTTGCTGTAGTAAAAACTACTTGTTCTCATCAATATCCACAGTTCCCAGCCCCTGTCACCACTAGGCGTGGCTATGCGATGGAATTCTGGAGATGGCAGGTTCTACTCCCAGCCTAGTCCATAAAACTTCCATGTGCTGATCCTTGCTTTCCTTCCCTTCTGCTAGTAGAATGGGGAAGATTCTGAGAACCTAGAAGAAGGTGGAACCACAAGATGAAAGGAACCCGGGTCCTGCATAATTGTGAAGAACAGAGCTCTCCCTGTATGACTATCGAACTCTGATGTGAGTGAGAAATAAATGTTTGTTGTATAAGCCACTGAATTTGGGAGGTTGTTTACTCTGACAATTAGCTAAACTCCCTTTTTGTGGCACTAGGGATTGAACCCAGGGATGCTTTATCACAGAGCTATACCACCAGCCCTTATTAGTTTTTTTATTTTGAGACAGTCTCACTAAGTTGCCCAGGTTAACATCAAACTTGTGATTCTCCAGCCTCAGACTCTGAGTTGCAGGGATTACCCTTCCCAGCTAGCTGACCCATATAAGTATAAAAATTGGTACCAGGAGTTGGGTGCTGGTATAATAAAAGCAAAAATATATAGCACTGCATTAATGGTCAGGGAGTGGATTACATAGAAATAGATCTAACAAACTGGATGGCTAGAGGGTTCTATGGTGCTGTAGCAAAATATTTGGTGAAAGAGATAGCTCTGTATTCTCTTCCCCTAGTGCCCCTGGTAGAGCCAAACACAGATCCAGTTGGTAAAGCAGAAATGTGGTTTGCAGAGTTCCAGCTCCAGGATCTCAAAGCCAAGTATAGACAGGCTGGTTTGGAGCTGACAGACAGTGATTTAATATTGGGCAGAGTCCATCTCTGAGCTATTCAGCATCCATATGCACTTGTGTCCCTAGTTTTAAACTTCCATACAAGACAACTCTATTTTTCTACCTACCGAGGTGCAATTATCTTTTGTACAAATATGTTCTCATCCACTCCCCAAAATAAGGAGATGCAAAATCCTAATCATCACTGTATCCGTATCTGGGCTATGTTAATAATTCCTTAAAACCAGTCACATCCTTCCTGATAATTATGTTACCTAAAAACTGAATTGTATCATTAACTTTGAACAAAATTTGCATAAAATAATAGAAGGGAAAAGAGAAAAGATTATATACATACTTTATTATTATAAATTATAATTACATTTATAATTATTATAGTATTTATAAGTTGTAATTATATAGACTGCATAACAAATGGAAGAAAATGTGCATTGCTTTAACAGTTCTTATTTCTGAAGTTGGTCACAAGGCCATGGTTTGTATTTATAGCTTTATTTTTCTAATCTTCTTTTCATATTCCCTTTGCTCTCTGCCGGGATCTCAGCTGTTTTAGAATTTTTTACCTGGCCGGGGGATCCAAATCTTCTTTTCTGAAGGATCTGGATCTTCAATGGGAGTTTACCCCTGTTCTTTAGGGCCACCTCTGAGTGGAGCTGTGATGCGTCAGCCATCTACTTTCATGTGGTGCCAACATATGGTGCAGAGCCATCTGTAAACCAGGCTGTAGTCACAAGGAACTCCCCAGCAGGAGGCATTACAGTGGGAGCTGGGATCAAAGGAAAATTGCCACATACTCATGCCTCCCTCTTCCAGATATGCTTGAGCCTTATTTTTTTATTTTTTATTTTTTTGGTACTGGGGATTGAACTCAGAGGCACTCGACCACTGAGCCACATCCCCAGCCCTATTTTCTGTTTTATGTAGAGACAGGGTCTCACTGAGTTGCTTAGCTCCTCCCCATTGCTGAGGCTGGCTTTGAACTCGCGATTCTCCTGTCTCAGCCTCCCTAAGTGCTGGGATTACAGGCGTGAGCCACCGTGCCCGGCGAGCCTTATTTCTTATATACCACTTTCACCTGAAGAAAGTGCTGCTGTGGATGCCCACCCTCATAGCTTGGTGGATGAGATATATCAACTCACTCTTGGTAGGACACTCAGGGCTCATGGCTACTTGATATCTTATATTTAGGCTTTTAGCCTGTACCAGGGCCCAGAAGCACAAAAAGAATGGTTATCTGGAGTAAAGGGTGTGGATTTACTCCAAGATCCTAGAGGTCTGTGCTGTGATTCACCTACTGATGACTCCATGTAACATCCCTGTTTGACAAAGACTGCATTTCATTGAATCTACTGGTTCATACAGTCCAAGTGAAGAGCAGCTTGTACTATAGCTTGGGCTTATATCATGGTGGACCACCAGATACTTCTCTGAAATGATAGCCTCATGAATTTTTATGGTATTTGTCTTCCAACCCTTTATTTCTCATGTTTTACTAAGGTGTCTTAAGTCCTTAACTCCTAATTCCAGTGTTAGACCCAATCAGCAAAATGTCCTCAATGCGGTGTTCTTATATACAAAACCAAGATGAACAAGATCTCTGTGGACTAGGGGCTGTTAGAGCACTTGTCTAGTATGTGCAAAGACTGACTAGCCTGCATTACTAGGTTTGATCTCCAGTAACACGCACACTCTCTCACACACACACACACACACACACACACAATCTCTGTGGACTACATTACAATAGAACAAAAGACTTGATACAGTATGCAGGTGTACTTCAGGCCCTGCTACATAAAAGCAAACTTCTGGTGTTTCTTACAAATTATACAGAGGAAAACATCATTTTCCAGGTCAATAGATGAATATTAAATGCCAAGAGTACGACTGCAACTGAAACAGCAGCTGTAAGTGGAGGCATTATCTGATTAAATTTATGATACTTTATAGTCATTCTCCACAATCCAGTTACCTTGTCTACAGACCAACCATGTGGGGAACCTAGGGGTGCTCTATCACTGAGCTACATCTCCAGTCCTTTTTATTGTTTATTTTGAGACAAGGTCTCCTAAGTTCCTGAGGATGACTTTGAAATTGCACTCCTTTTGCCTCAGCCTCCTGAGTAGCTGGGATTACACACATGCACCACTGTACCCAGCTATTTCATCTCTAATCTGACACTACTATCTGCAACTCCCCTAATGTATAAGTCAGCTTCTCAGTTTTGGAGGCCCGAAGTCCAAGGTCAAGGCGCCAGCAGGCTTGGTTTCTGACAAGGTGGTCCATCTACTGGCTTGCAGATGGATGGCTTCTCACTGTGTCTTCATATGGCCTTTTCTCCTATACACACGCATTCCAGGTGTTTCTTCCTCTTATAAGAATATCAGGCCTGTTGGATGAGGGTTCCATGCTTATTATCTCATTTAACCTTAACTATCTCCTGTAAGGCCTTATTGAAGGGTTTGAGCTTCAATTCAATATGAATTTGGGGCAGGGGCACAGAATTTAGTTCAAAACACCCTAGTATGCAGTTTATTTCTGGTTTGTTGTTCTCAGAGAGAGGGGAAGTTCCAGGGGAATCCACTTGGCCATTCCTATCATAATGATCCTTACGCAACAGTCAGTTTACCACATGAGTTGCTAAATTCAGTCATGCATTGCTTAATGTTGAGGACACGTTCTGAGAAATTTATCTTTGGGCAATTTTGCCATTGTGTGAACAGCATAGGGTACATGCACTTATACAAACAAATGGGAATAGCCTACTATGCACCTACGCTATTCACCTATTGCTTCCAGGCCACAAACCTGTACAGCATGTTACTGTACTGAATGCTGTAGGTAAGTATTAAGTATTTGTGGGCTGGGATTGTAGCTCAGTGGTGGAGCACTTGCCTTGCATGCGTGAGGCACTAGGTTCGATCCTCAGCACCACGTTAAGAATAAATAAATAAATATATTGTGTCCATCTACAACTAAAAAAATATTTTAAAAAGTATTAAGTATTTGTGTATCTAAACATAGAAAAATTGTGCATAAAAGATAAAAAATGGTACAGTTACATGGGGTACTTATGGAGTGTGGAGGCCTGGAAGTTGTTGTGGGTGGGTCACTGACTGAGTCAATGTCAAGGTCTAGGACTTTACTGCACACTACTGGGAACTTCATAAATACTTAGGTTACATTAATTTTTTTTTTGATACTAGGGATTGAACCCAGGGGCACCTAACCACTGAGCCACATCCCTAGTCCTTTTGCTTTTATTTTGAGACAGGGTCTTACTAAGTTGCTCAGGGCCTGGCTAAGTTGCTGAGGCTGGCTTTGAACTCGTGATCCTCCTGCCTCAGCTTCCCCAGCCACTGAGATTATAGGTGTATGCCAACATACTTGGCAGCCTACACTAAATTTATTAAAAACATTTTCTTTATTCAATAATAAATTAATCTTAGAATTTTTACTTTAAAATTTTACTTTTAACTTTTCTTTAACTTTTTGATCTTTAGCAACTACACTTTGTTTAAAACAAACATATAGCCAGGTGCAGTGGCACATACCTGTAATCTCAGTGGCTCAGGAGGCTGAGGCATGAGGATTGCAAAGTCAAGGTCAGCCTCAGCAACTTAGTGAGGTCCTAAGCAACTTAGTGAGAACCTGTCTCTAATAAAATACAAAAAGGAGCCGGGTGCGGTGGCACACGCCTGTAATCCCAGCACTTTGGGAGGTTGAGACAGGAGAATCACGAGTTGAAAGCCAGCCTCAGCAACAGCGAGCTGCTAAGCAACTCAGTGAGACTCAGTCTTAAATAAAACACAAAATAGGGCTGGGGATGTGGCTCAATAGTCAAGTGCCCCTGAGTTCAAACCCCAGTACCAAAAATAAATAAATAAATAAATAAATACAAAAAGGGATGGGGATGGGATGAGGTTATTGCTCAGTGGTGGTGTGCTTGCCTGGTACGTGTGAAGCACTAGGTTCAATTCTCAGCACCACATAAAAATAAATAAATAAGTAAAGGTTAAAAGGGGGTGCTAGGGAATTAGCCCAGTGGTTAAGTGCCCCTGGCTTCAATCCTCAGTAGCAAAACGAACATATGATGCAGATGTACAAAATTGTTTTTTTTAATGTCTTTATTCTATAAGTTTTTTCAATTATTTATTTATTTTAGTACTGGGGATTAAACTCGGTACTCAGCAATTTTTTATGTGTTTTTTTTTCTTTTCTTTTCTTTTTTTGGTACTGGAGATCAAACTCAGGGGCACTCAACCACTGAGCCACATCCCCAGCCCTATTTTGTGTTTTATGTAGAGACAGGGTCTCACTGAGTTGCTTAGTGCCTTGCCGTTGCTGAGGCTGGCTTTGAACTCACAATTCTCCTGTCTCAGCCTCCTTAAATGCTGGGATTACAGGCTTGTACCACTGCACCCAGTTTCTTCTTCCTCTTCCTCCTCCTCCTCTTCTTCTTCTTCTCCTCCTCCTTCTCCTTCGTCCTCTTCTTCTTCCCCTTCTTCTTCTCCTTCTCCTACCCCTTCCTCCTCCTCCTCCTCCTCTTCTTCTTCTCCTTCTTCCCCTCCTCCTCCTCCTTCTTCTTTAAAATATTGTTTTAGGTGTAGATGGACACAACACCTTTATTTATTTTATGTGGTGCTGAGGATTGAACCCAGTGTCTCACACATGCGAGGTAAGTGCTCTACCACTGAGGCACAAACCTAGGCCCAATTTTTTATTTCTTTACTTTTAAAATTTTTCCATTAAAAATCAAGACACTGGGCTGGGGCTGTAGCTCAGCGGTAGAGCGCTTGCCTAGCATGCATGAGGCCCTGGGTTCGATCCTCAGCACCACATATAAATAATAAATGAATAAAATAAAGATCCATCAACAACTAAAAAAAATTTAAAAAAAAAAAAAAAAAATCAAGACACTAAGCCGGGCGTGGTGGCTCACGCTTGTAATCCCAGCACTTTGGGAGGCTGAGACAGGAGAATCGCGAGTTCAAAGCCAGCCTCAGCAATGGTGAGGCACTAAGCAACTCAGTGAGACCCTGTCTCTACATAAAACACAAAATAGGGCTGGGGATGTGGCTCAGGGGTCGAATGCCCCTGAGTTCAATCCCTGGTACCAAAAAAAAAAAAAAAAAATCAAGACACTAGGGGCTGGGGTTATGGCGCAGTGGTAGAGCGCTCGCCTAGCACGTGGGAGGCACTGGGTTCGACCCTCAGCACCACATAAAAATAAATAAATAAAGATATTGTGTCCATCTACAACTAAAAAAATATTAAAAAAAATCAAGACACTAACATATACATTAGCTTTGGCCTATATAGGGTGAGAATAATTAATATTCCTGCCTTCCATCTCCACCTCTTGTCCTACTGGAAGGTCTTCAGGGCCAATAACTTGCATGGAATTGTCATCTACTATGATTCTGGAATATCTCCAGAAGGACCTAAGACTCTTCTTGAAGAGGAATCATTCTTCATAAGTATGTCCAAGTGGTTGCTTCTTTCCTTCATCATATTTGATATAAACAGAAAATATACCATGAACATTCCTTATCCCTTGGCCATGACCCCATACTGGGGATGGAACTTAGGGGCACTCTTCCATTGAGTGACATCCTTAGCCATTTTTATTTTGAGACAAGACTCACTAAGTTGCTGAGGCTGGCTTTGAACTTGCGATCCTCCTGTCTCAGCCTCCCAAGTTGCTGGGATTACAGGTGTGCACCACCATGTCCAGGCATGTTTTTAATTTTTTTTTTGGTACTAGGGATTGAACTCAGGGGTACTCAACCACTGAGCCACATTCTCAGCCCCATTTTGTGTTTTATGTAGAGACAGGGTCTCACTGAGTTGCTTAGTGCCTTGCCTTTGCTGAGGCTGGCTTTGAACTTGCGATTCTCCAGTCTCAGCCTCCCAAAGTGTTGGGTTTACAGGCGTGAGCCGGCTGTTTTTAAACTTTTTAAGGAGCTTGATGAAGTCTACAAAAGCTTCCACAGAGTGGGGTGGGAGTATAGGTCAGTGGAAGAGCATTTGCCTAGCATGCTTCAGGTCCTGGGGTTTGATGCCCAGCACCACACACACAAAAAAAATTAAAACAGCTTGGGCTGAGATTGTGGCTCAGTGGCAGAGTGCTTGCTTTGCATGTGTGAGGCACTGGGTTTGATCCTCAGCACCACATAAAAGTAAATAATCAAAATAAAGATACTGTGTCCATGTATAACTAAAAAATATTAAAAACAAAAACAGGGGCTGGGATTATGGCGCAGTGGTAGCGTGCTCGCCTAGGGCGCATAAGGCACTGGGTTCAATCCTCAGCACCACATAAAAATAAAAAAATAAAGATATTCTGTCACCTACAACTAAAAAATAAACATTTAAAAAAAAAAAAAAAAAACACCTCTACTAAATCCTTTACTGTGAATTCTCTTGGGGGTGGGGTATTCTTAAGCAGTTCTTTTGTTGTTGGGTGTTTGTTTTTTGCAGTGACTGGGAATCAAACCCAGGGTCTCACATATGCTAGGCAAGTGTTCTTCCACTGAGCTGTATCTCCAGCCCAGGTTCTTTCCTTTTTTTTTTTTTTAGTACCGAGGATTGAACTTAGAGCACTCGACCCCAGAGCCAAATCCTCAACCGTTTTGTATTTTATTTAGAGACAGGGTCTCACTGAGTTGCTTAGCACCTTGCTGTTGGTGAGGCTGGCTTTGAACTCCTGATCCTCCTGTTAGCAACCTCCTGAGCGGCTTGGATTACAGACACGCTCCACCAAGACCGGCTAGTCCAGGTTCTTTGGCTTTATCATATTCTGCAGTTTCCTTTTCTCTTGACTCCTCTTCAACTGTGCTAAATGTGTAGTTGCAACAACGACTCATTAACTAATTCCTCAAAAACCACCTCTAAGCTGGTGCAGTGGTGCCTGCCTATAATCCCAACAGCTCCAGAGGCAGAAGGATCACGAGTTCAAAGCCAGCCTCAGCAACTCATGAAGGACCTAAGCAACTCAACAAGACCCTTTCTCTAAATAAAATATTTAAAAAGGGCTGGGGATGTGGATCAGTGGTGTGGTGAGGTACCTCTGGGTTCAATCTCCTGTACAAAAACAAACAAAAACCTCTAGGAGATCCTCAATGTCATCTTCATTCATATCTAGGTTTAAGTTGTTTGCCACCTGAACCACAGCCTTGTTGATTTTTGCAGCCTTCTCCTTCTTGGCAAATCCTTTGAAGTCACAGATAAGTCTCTGAAGTGTCTTCTTCCAGATGCCAGTCCAGGATAACATCACCCCAAGCCTAAGAAACTTTTTGATTCAGTCATAGATGTTGTAATCCTTCCAGAATTGCATCAGTGTCTGTTCAGTGTCTTCTTCAGTTGCAGCAATAGCCTGAGCAAAGGTCCTCTTTGGGTAATAGACCCTAAGAGTTGCTATAACACTTTGACCCATTTGTTAAATCAAAGAGGTATTGTTTGTAGGAAGCATCATTTTGATACTAGGATGAAGATCACTAGCAAAAAGGAGCATGTGCAGGAGCATTGTCAACAATAAGCAGAATCTAGGAAGGTATTTTATCCTCCAAACAGTACTTTGCTGGGGGTGTAGCTCAGTGATAGAGCACTTGCCTAGCATGTGCAAGGCCTTAGGATTTTTGTTGTTGTTGCTGCTGTTTGTTTATTTTGCAGTACTGGAGATGGAACACACAGCACCTCATAAGAGCTCTACCACTGAGCTACATCCCCAGTCCTACAGTTCTGGGTTTCATTCTCAGCACTGTAAACATTATTTCTTCATTTCATTGGCATAGCCATTCAGGGCACCTTGGAAGAGGAGCTGGGTCTTTCATGACTTTTTGTTGCTCCTGTAGTACACTGGCAATGCGTGCTCAGTGATAAGTTTGAAAGCTCTGGGGTTCTCACCTTGCCAAAAAAGTTTCAATGTTGCAGTGTCTGAAACATTTCCCTCAAACAAGACTATTATTCTGTCCCTAAAATCCTTGCCTGGTGGCTCAAGCCTGTAATCCCAGCATTTAGGGAGGCTGAGACAGGAGAATCGTGAGTTCAACCTCAGCAATGGCGAGGCACTAAGCAACTCAGCGAGACCCTGTCTCTACATAAAACACAAAATAGGGCTGGGGAGGTGGCTCAGTGGTCTAGTGCACCTGAGTTCAATCCCCAGTACCAAAAAAAAAAAAAAAAAAAAAAAATCCTTAAAACCTGGCTTAACCACTGAGCCACATTTCTAGTCTTCTTAGTTTTTATTTTGAGACAAGGCCTTACTAAATTGCTGAGGCTAGCTTTGAACTTGCGATCCTCCTGCTTCAGCCTCCCAAGTTGCTGGGATAACAGGCATGCGCCACCACACTCAGCTTGTACTGTACTTTTATACAATTGGAAATGCAGTAGCTTTGTTTACACCAACATCACTACAAACAAGTATGTAATGCTATGTGCTGCAACATTATAATGGCTATGAAGTCACTATGTGTCAGTGAAAACTTGCAACTACGCTAGTGTATAAGTTACTTCCTTATAAATCAGATTTTGTATTTTCCCCATTGGAGAATGGTGAGATTTGACCCTAGTTATGTGTCTAGTGACAACAAAGGATGACCCAGAATGATCTGGAGGAGATCTTTGCAAGGCATATCTTCTGCTCCAGAAAAAGATATTAGTTTCAAGGAAGGGCAGTCTGGTCTCCTTAGACACAAGCAGGGGAAGCTCAGAGATAAATGAAATTGTCAGAGTCAAATCAGACATTCCCATTCCAAGTTTCAAGATGTATTCCTTCCCATTCACAGGAAAAACTTGTTATGAATTCAACTGACATAATTCTTCAACATACACAATTTTGTGTTTTATTCATAGCAAATAAGTGTTGGCTACAAGCAATAAGATTCTTTTATGGCTAACATGTGTTATCGTTGGGGTATCCAGGTGGGGTCCAGTCCTTGGTGTCCTGAACAAATAATTGAGCAAGACACATGGAAGTAATAGGCAAAGAACAAATTTATCGAAGGTGGAAGTGAAAGTAGCTCTCCACAAGGTACAGCCAAGCGGGCCAAGGAAGAAAGAGGCTTAAGGCCCCGATGTCAGCACATAGTGTCTTACATGCTGGGCTGTGAGGTGTTCTCTTTCTATGTGGACCTGATTGAAGCCCTTACCACATTTGCTCCCATTGGTTACCCTATGATACTTGATTAGAATAGTATCCAATTTTCCCCCATTGGTTACTTTAGAATACCAAACCTAGCCAGGCATGATGGCGCATGCTGTAATCCCAGCACTTAGGGAGGCTGAGACAGGAGAATTGCGAGTTCAAAGCCAGCCTCAGCAACGGTGAGGCGCTAAGCAACTCAGTGAGACCCTGTCTCTACATAAAACACAAAATAGGGCTGGGATGTGGCTCAGTGGTTGAGTACCCCTGAGTTGAATCCCCAGTACCAAAAAAAAAAAAAAAAAATAGAATACCAAACCTGTGGTGGGAGTTATTATGGGCCATAAGTCCTCAGTGGCAGGAGGTGTCATGGTAATGGGACTTACTGTAAACAGGGACATGATGACTCATCTCCCTGTCTTGTCCTTCCTGAGTATTTTTGTTAAACCTTGCTTCTGCCATCTTGGTGTCCCTGAACTCCTACCTAACATTTCCTCCTGAGAGACATGATCCCCGGATTCCTTTTGGGTGGTTGAGGGGCTGACGATCCCATCTTCCTATAGCTGTTTCATGCTGTCCGTGGACTGTTGTCCATGCCTATTGGGATTCACAGAACGTGCACCCTATCTGGTAAAGATCAAACAACGAGTGTTGGGGTCCATTTGTGGGGTGGGTTTGTAGCCTTGCCATAGTACCAGCTGAAGTTTGATGACCTAGATTTTTTTATGATCCTCTACCAGGTGAGGCATGGACAGTTAAGGGCATTCAGCATCAAAGGAGTACAGAGGCCCATAGAGGCAGCGGTGGGCAACTGGGTGAGGTGTACATAGAGCAGAGATCATGGTGGGACAACAACAAACAAGAAGAAAAGTATCATTTCCTTGCAAATAATTAGCACAAAAGTAATTGGTATTATCGGTCAGTCTCTGAAAACCATGAAGACAGCAACTCATTAAAGCTTAAAATGAATCCATTAGTTTGTGAGTGGAGGCCACTTAAAGCTTTAGAAACATCAGCAGAGTTGTTAGAAACATGTACACAACATTTAGTTTATATAATGTCACAGGTATCCCCTTGAGCTGTAGTTAAGATATCTAATGCCAATTTATTTTTCTAAACTAGCTTTCTCATTGGCATTACCTCTGGGTTAATAGAAGAATCCCTTAAACTGTGTCATTTAGGGCTCTCTTGGTAGGTAGTTAGGGCTTTTATGTGCTACATTGCATCTTCTAGACCAATCTGAGGGATAAATATCCAGAGTACATAATCATACCAACAAACCACAGAAACACAAATCAAGCCTGCCTATGTAGGAGGTTAGGAAGATTTGTAGGTCTCAAGTTGACTCAGAAAAAAACAAAACAACAACAAAAAACATATGACTCTAACAGTCTTTTGTGATAGTTATCAAGCACCCCTGTCTAATAACCTTTCCTTTACAGCCTCCAGCTTTATTTACTTTTGGTAGGGCTGATGCAAGGGTGTATCTTAAGTTACATTAAAAGAACAATTTAGGCTGGGCGTGGTGGCGCACACCTGTAATCCTAGTGGCTCCTGAGGGTGAGACAGGAGAATTGCGAGTTCAAAGCCAGCCTCAGCAACAGTGAGGCGCTAAGCGACTCAGTGAGACCCTGTCTCTAAATAAAACACAAAATAGGCCTGGGGATATGGTTCAGTGGTTGAGCGCTCCTGAGTTCAATCCCTAATACCAAAAAAAACAAAAAAAAAAAAAAGAAAGAAAGAAAAGAAAAGAACAATTGAGCCACTGTGGTGGCTGATGCCTGTTACCCCAGTGGCTCAAGAGGCTGAGACATGAGGATCTCAAGTTCAAGGCCAGACTCAGCAACTTAGCGATGCTCTCAGCAACTTAGTGAGTCTCTGTCTCAAAATAAAGAATAAAAAAGGACTAGGGTGGCTCAATGGTAGAGCACTTGCCTTGCATGTGTGAGGCACTGAGTTCGATCCTCAGCACCACATATAAATAAATGAGTAAATAAAGGTCCAACAACAACTAAAAATAAATTAAAAAAAAAAAAAAAAAAAAAAGGACTAGGGCCGGGCACAGTGTCGCAAGCCTGTAATCCCAGCACTTAGGGAGGCTGAGACAGGAGACTCGCAAGTTCAAAGCCAGCCTCAGCAACGGTTAGGCGCTAAGCAACTCAGTGAGACCCTGTCTCTACATAAAACAAAAAATTGGGCTGGGGATGTGGCTCAGTGATTGAGTGCTCCTGAGTTCAATCACCAGTACCAAAAAAAAAAAAAAATGACTAGGGACGTTGCTCAGTGGTTAAGTGCCCCTGGGTTCAGTCCCCAGTGCCAAAACAAAACAAAACAAAACCCTCATAGCTTTTTTTTTTTTGGTACCAGGGATTGAGCCCAGGGACACTTTGCCACTGAGCCACATCCCTAGCCCTTTTTATCTTTTTTTTTGGTGGGGGGGTACTGGGGATTGAACTCAGGGGTACTTGATCACTGGGCCACATCTCCAGCCCCATTTTGTGTTTTATTTAGAGACAGGGTCTCACTGAGTTGCTTAGTGCCTCACCATTGCTGAGGCTGGCTTTGAACTCGCGATCCTCCTGTCTCAGCCTCCCAAAGTGCTAGGATTACAGGTGTGAACCACCATGACCTGCCCCTTATTATCTTTTTTTTGAGACAGTCTCTCACTAAGTTGCTTAGGGCCTTGCTGAGTTGTTGAGGCTGGCTTTAAACTTGTGATTTTCCTGCCTCAGCCTCCTGAGCTGCTGGGATTACACTCATGTGCCATCACTCCTGGTGATGACAGGTTATTTTATTTATTTATTTATTTATTTTTAAAACCTTTATTTATTTTGTATGTGGAAATGAGGATTGAACCCAGTGCTTCTCGTGTGTGAGGCAAGCGCTCTACCACTGAGCCACAGCCCCAGCCCAATGACAAGTCATTTTTATCCAGTTACCAAACATTAAAATGACATAAGTAAATTTCTAACTAAATGTGTTTTGTTTTGTTTTGTTTGGTACTGGGGATTGAAACCAGGGGTGCTTAACCACTGAGAAACATCCCCAGCCCTTTTTTATATTTTATTTAAAGACAGGGTCCTAGCCGGGCGCGGTGGCTCATGCTTGTAATCCCAGCACTTAGGGAGGCTGAGACAGGAGAATCGCGAGTTCAAAGCCAGCCTCAGCAATGGCGAGACGCTAAGCAACTCAGTGAGACCCTGTCTCTACATAAAACACAAAATAGGGCTGGGGATGTGGCTCAGTGGTCGAGTGCCCCTGAGTTCAATCCCCAGTACCAAAAAAAAAAAAAAAAAAGACAGGGTCTTGCTGAGTTACTTAGGGCCTCACTAAGTTGCTAAGGCTGGCTTTGAACTCGCAATCCTCCTTCCTCAGCCTCCCAAGCTGCTGTGATTATAGGGGTGCACTGCTGTGCCCAGCTAAATTTGTTATTTTTATATGTCTGAAAGAAACTATTGCTACAGACAAAACTTTAGTTTGGAGAAGACCAGCTTGGTAAAGTGCTCTCCTAAGCTTTACATTTAAAAAGACTTGTATACTTGGAAGACATAAATATATCTAATACACAAAGAAGCCAGTAACAACAGTGTCACATTTACACAGATGTCCTTATATTAACTAAGTTTAACTTTTAAAGAAAAATTTAGAATCCATAGTGTAGGATAACTATAATCATAGGTCTGCACAGGTTAATAACACTGATGAAAATCAAAGGATAACCCTAGCACAGTGGCTCATGCCTATAATCCCAGTGGCGCAAGAGGCTGAGGCAGGAGGATTACAAGTTCAAAGCCAGCCTCAGCAAAAAGCGAGGCAATGAGAAATTCAGTGAGACCTTGTCTCTAAATAAAATACAAAACAGGGCTGAGGATGTGGCTCAGTGGTCAAGTGCCCTTGAACTCCATCCCAGGTACCCACCCCCCCCAAAAAGGAAAATATTAAATCTCTTAAGTTTAGGAAACAGTATTAGTGATTAGAAATACTTACTCAAAGCAAACAGATGTAAGCCAAATTTTTAAATGGCAGTTTAGCCCTTTTATGTCAGATACAATGTATAAAAGACAGTACTTATTGGTTACTTTGCCTGTATTAAACCTATATAACTTCCAATTTACAAGCTTAACATTCTTATATTTTCTTTTTCCCAGTTGCTGATTCTTTCTTAAATTTACATTATGAAACAATCCTTATGAAATTTCTGAATTTAAGCCAGGCGCAATGGTGCACGCCTGTAATCCCAGCACTTTGGGAAGCTAAGACAGGTGAATTGCGAGTTCAAAGCCACCCTCAGCAATGGGGAGGCACTAAGCAACTCAGTGAGACCTTGTCTCTACATAAAACACAAAATAGGGCTGGGGATGTGGCTCAGTGGTCGAGTGCCCCTGAGTTCAATCCCTGGTACCAAAAAGAAAAAAAAAAAGAAATCAAGAGTACTTGAATTTGTATTATCAGCTGATGTTTTGAGTATTTTCAAATTTATCAAATGTCTCTTCTAACACACCTATTTATGAATATTAATCCCAATTATGTTAAGTCTAATTTACCCATTTTTAACTTAGATTACCCATAGAAATCAAACCTAGTTAACATTTTAAGCCATCTTTTTCTGCTGAAGAAAAATTCTAGAAGAAATGAACATTACACTTTAAACACTTTATTGAAACCAATGCTCTCTTAATTAGCTGATCACCAAGAAAACCTGTGAGTTAATCTTAAAGACTTCTTTACTCTTATTTAACCAATTTAAGACATGTGAACTGAAAGACATTTGTATCCATTCCTTTTTGAAAAATTTTTTAAAATATTTTATTTAGTTGTAGATGGACAAAATATCTTTATTTATTTTTATGTGGTGCTGAGGATCGAACCCAGTGCCTCACACATGTGAGGCAAACGCTCTACTGCTGAGCTATAATACCAGCCCCTTTTTTTTAAATTTGTAAGTACTCATTTATCTTTTTTTTTTTTTTCGGTACTGGAGATTGAACTCAGGGACACTCAACCATTGATCCATATCCCCAGCCCTATTTTGTGTTTTACGTAGAGACAAGGTCTCACTGAGTTGCTTAGCGCCTCGCTGTTCCTGAGGCTGATTTTCAACTCGCGATTCTCCTGTCTCAGCCTCCCAAAGTGCTGGGATTACAGGCTTGCACCACCGCGCCTGGCACTCATTTATCTTTATACCAATTTTGGTACCATGTAAATGATACATAAACACAAGCACATATGTAGATACAACATACAGGTCGCAGATGTGCACAAATATACAGAAAGCAGATAAGAAACAAGGATTTTATAGCTTTTTTTCCCAGGTATTAAATCCTTACAGATAGGAGACAAAAGAACTACTATCAGATTTAACCCTTTAGAAATTAAAATAGAAGCTGGGCGCAGTGGTGCAAGCCTGTAATCCCAGCACTTAAGGAGGCTGAGACAGGAGAATCGCGAGTTCAAAGCCAGCCTCAGCAATGGTGAGGCGGTATGCAACTCAGTGAGACTCTGTCTCTACATAAAACACAAAATAGGGCTGGGGGTGTGGCTCAGTGGTCCAGTGCCCCTGAGTTCAATCCCCAGTACCAAAAAAAAATAAAATTAAATTAAAATAGAGCCTGTCCAGATTTTTCAGTATGACTCAGATACAGGAAGGGCTTGTGCTTTGAGGAATGTCAATAGAGTTTGTCAGCCATGGTGGACACTGAAATCAAAGGTTCAGGTGGCCATTCATCCTCCATGGGGACAGATGTACTTCTACCATCACCACTGTTAATCTCCCTCCTTAGGACTCTCTCTCCAAAGAAGACTTCTTTCCTTTTCCAGTGAACTTGAGAATTAACCCTTGAATTATTGACCTCTGAATAAAGACAATAGGAAAAACAGACTGGGGGTGGGGACTCCAGTCAGACAAAAAAAGACTAATCTGAACAAAAGATACTAATTTAGGCATGCAGGATGAAAAGTGAATTCACCCCTAAAAATATGAGCTTAGCAGTGGTAGAGTGCTCACCCAGCATGTGAGACACTAGGTTCAATCCCCAGCACCACATAAAAATAAAATAAAGATATTGTGTACATCTACAACTTTATATGTATGTTTATATATGTGTATATATATTTATATATATATAAACATGAGCTCAGAAAAAGAGAGGTTTTTAAAACAAATGATGCAACTGTAATTACTCCTATAAAGGATCACATGGAATGTCTATATCAGACCAGAGTGCACTTTTGGATCAGATTAGAGTCAGTCCAGATATTTAAAGAATGTAGGAGCCGGGCGCAGTGGTGCAAGCCTGTAATCCCATCACTTAGGGAGGCTGAGACAGGAGAATCGCGAGTTCAAAGCCAGCCTGAGCAATAGCGAGGCGCTAAGCAACTCAATGAGACCCTGTCTCTACATAAAACACAAAATAGGGCTGGGGATGTGGCTCAGTGGTCGAGTACCCCTGAGTCCAATCCCCAGAACCAAAAAGAAAAGAAAAGAAAAGAATGTAGGAGCTCATGAGTTTCTCAGAAAAAGTTCTCAAGGAAAAGAAGACATACATACAAGACCTTTCCATTTTTCCTCCTTGTGCTTTAGCATTTAGGGAGGAACTTATTGAGAGAGAATTCCAGAATACAAGAATAGAGAAAATAGCCATTTATGTCCCACCACAGCTTGAATTTAAAAGTGACATTCTTAAACTGGGCCTGGACAATTGCTTATGCAGCTTACATTCCAGATGCAAGCCTCAGAGAGATAAATAACTGGCAGAAACTAATGAGTAAGGAAAGCTGCTGTTTTGAGCATGAGAGGCAAAGAGCATTAACTAGGGCATCCTGACCCAAAGAGCTGAAGAGGTTGTCATAGCTGTTCCCCTGAGAAACAGGAGGGTTATTTACCACTGGGTCATCCAGGATATGGTGATTTGGGGCAGCTGCCTCAGGAGCCCCTTGTGGATCTTGTCATTGCATTGTATAGCACCATGAAGGCTTGGGTGGAGGGGACTTCTGACCACATGCTTTCTCTCCTGCAAAAGATGTCTAGTGACAGGATGGTATCATAATTTTGGCTTCCATTCAGAGGCCATTGATTTGAATCCCCTAGCTCATATTGGTGCAAGTATTATTACAATTTTAAAAAGTCCTTTCTTCCCCCCTCAAATTGTCAGGGTGGAAGCATTTCCAGTGATGGAGAATATATCCAAGCGAGGAGTCTCGTGGAATGGAGGCAGTCCCTCCCATGTTGCCTATTCTGGATTCTGCTCGAGGCACAACTCTGAGGAACTGGGGACCTTGGAGTTGAGTATTTTCCAGGCATCCTCATAGAAATCCTACAACAACCTTTGAAGGCAGATGTCTCTGACCCCTGTGGTGGGTGCATACCACTTCCTTTGAGTTCCTATGACCAGAACCACAGGCCACCTGTCTACCAATTTTGGGACATAATTTGCCCCATTCCCTTTAGAATATAGGCTCTTTCTTTTTGGTTTGGCCCTTTTCCAAGGGCGGTATAACTCCTGGATGTTTTCCTTGGCTCCTAGCATATTGGTAATTAGTCTTTCTTTCCCAGTGGTATTTAGTCTTTTTACTCAAAGGCCAAAAAGAACCTATGAAACCCTATTTGTGAAGGGTCACTCAGTGGCATCCCAGTTATCCTTGTCCTATCCTTCCAGTCTCCTTAAACCCAGAAAAAGAAAAGACCAGTTTAATCTTGGCCTGTTTTCTTTTGGTTGATGGCAAAGATATGGGTAACAACCACAACCAATAGGTCCCATACCTCACAGGGAGGAATTCTGGATAAACCTTTCAAAAAAGAGCCACAGATATTTTGAAGGAGGTGACACTCACAAGCAAGGAGAATTGATTGACAGAAGAAGCAAAAGTCCAGGTGGAAGAAGGCGGGAATAGAGCAGAACAGAGACCGTGAGCACCATGTTGAATTCTGATTCAGATAATTTCCTTCTGGAGAAGCCACAGGGTTGGCGTAACTGGCTGATTGTACAATGTGCCTGCATTGGTGAGCTTAGCACAGACTAAGTCTAACTGCAGCTCACTACCAGATCATCCTGTCATGGGAGTATTCAAGTGGCAGTTTCCCTAGTGGCATTTACCTACCCAACCTGTGCCTGCTGAGAGTGTGGCCAAGAACCAAGAGCTCTGACATGACATTATGAGCAAGTGAAGTGGCTGATAAGTGAAAGAAGAGCACACAGGCTCATCAGGAGATTTAAAAACAAAAACAATGAAACTGAAAATCCCAACAAGGCAGGTCAAGCACCTGGTGGGGAGGCTAAGCGGTACCTAGAATTCAGTAAAGTCTCAGTCACCACCCTTCCAAGCTAGAGGTCCCAATGTTTTTGATCACCCTGGGGAAGCCTCAAGATACCATCAGTTGCTCCTCAGGCTGCACGTGGTACTACTGGAGAGCCTGATAGAAAAGAGAAGTTGACTTCTTAAGTGATTGCAATGTGGTATTGCAGTCCTAAAAAGGGGTTTACCTCCTGCTGACTTGCCAAGATATTATGTTGGGGTGTTTAATTGGGGTCCAGGTCCTTGGTGTCCTGAACAAATCATTGAGCAAAACACACAGAAGTAACAGGCAATGTACAGATTTAGTGAAGACGAAGGTGAAAGTAGCACTCCTCAAGTTAGAGCAGAATGGGCTGAGCAAGAGAGGGGCTCAAGGCCCCATTTTTTGGAAGTTAGTGTCTTACATGCTGAGCTGTGAGGTGTTCTCTGCTCTATGTGGACCTGATTGAAGTTCTTACCACATTTGCTCCCATTGGTTACCTTATAATACCTGATTAGAATACTGTCCAATTTCCCCCATTGATTACTTCAGAACACCAAACCTAGCCGGGCGTGGTGGCACATACTGTAATCCCAGCACTCTGGGAGGCTGAGACAGGAGAATCTTGAGTTCAGAGGCAGCCTCAGCAACGGCGAGGCGCTAAGCAACTCAGTGAGACCCTGTCTCTACATAAAACACAAAATAGGGCTGGGGATGTGGCTCAGTGGTTGAGTATCCCCGAGTTCAATCCCTGGTACAAAAAAAAAAAAAAAAAAAAAGATACCAAACCTGTGGTGGGAATTATTATGGGCCATAAGTCCCCAGTGGCAGGAGGTGTCATGGTAATGGGACTTACTGTAAACAGGGACATGATGACTCATCTCCCTGTCTTGTCCTTCCTCAGTATTTTTGTTAAACCTTGCTTCTGCCATCTTGGTGTCCCTGAACTCCTAACACATAGAAGCACTACAGTTCTCTGATCATGACTTGAACTAAGAGTTAAAAGACCTAAGTTCGTCATTTTCTTTTTGCAAGAACTCCGATGTAGTCAGAAGAATCTGTCTCATACCATAGTTTTTATAGTGATGATTACTGCTGTAGGAGCACTCTCTGACCCTCAGCCCTTCCCCTCCCTCTTTCCCCATTCTATGCTGATGAAGGACACTGCCTGAGAGCGGTGCCTCATTGTTTGTAACTTTGGGCCATGACTGGTCCAGGACTGTATATAAGCTTCTGTACTTTCTGGAATAAATGGTGTTTCTGCGTCTAGCTCCAGCAGAACAGTTTGCCTACCCCCGAGTCTGGGTAGAGTGACTCCACAGACCGCCACCCCAAAACCTCTTCCTGTGAGACCCCACTTCGTCCCCCAAGGACACCCTTTTCTTGTTTCTCAGGACCCCAACTCATCAAGCATACCCATAAGGCACGACTTCAAACAATACGCTGCCATAATAGTCAAGTACAACTATTTGGGGCCCCAAGACACTTGGTTTAGTTGGCACTTCATTACAAATAACCACAGGTGTTAATTTGATTAATTGTAATGTCATGGCATGCCACGAATTGATAGAATCACATTTTTCATTGACAAGGAGCTCAGCACATTCAAATCTGGTGACCCAATCAAGCCGGTTTTCTAATCTCACCTTTTGGGATTTATTTCCTGGGACCAATCCTAGTACTAATTTCTGTATCAATCAAAGTCTAGTCAATGCAACAGAAACCATACCAATTATTGACAAAAATAATTTAATATAAAGAATGGTTAACTAGGGCTAAGGTTGTGGCACAGTGGTAGAGTACTTACCTAGCATGTGTGAGGTACTGGGTTTGATTCTCAGCACCACATAAAAAATAAATAAAATAAAGGCATTGTGTCCAAATATAATGAATAAAAATATTTTTAAAAAAAAGAATGTTTAACTATGTTGGGTACAGTGGCTCAAATCTGTAATCCTAGCAACTCAGGAGGCTGATGTAGGAGGATTGCAAGTTGGGGCCAGCCTCAGGAATTTAGCAAGATCTGTCTCAAAATAAACGGGGTTGGAGATGTAGCTCAGTGGTAGAAGGTCCCTGGGTTAAATCCCCAGTACCAGGGGTTGGAGGCAGTGGAGGTAGGAGAAGAATGGTTAACTAAGTATAAGGTCATTAATTATTTAAAAAAAAAAACTTCTTAATATCATGGAGGCAGTAACAGACAGCAGGAAGAATCTGTAACTCCTAAGGCTAGGAGAACAAAGGGAAGGTTTTGAAATTATTAAAACTGAGAAACCAGCTGGGCGTGGTGGCGCAAGCCTGTAATCCCAGCACTTAGGGAGGCTGAGACAGGAGAATCGCAAGTTCAAAGCCAGCCTCAGCAACAGCAAGGAGCTAAGCAACTCATGTAGAGCTAAGCAACTCAACTTATGTAGAGACCCTATCTCTACATAAAACACAAAATAGGGCTGGGGATGTGGCTCAGTGGTGGAGTGCCCCAGAGTTCAATCTCCGGTACCAAAAAAACAAACAAACAAACAAACTGGGAAACCTAGAGGGCTCTGCAGAGCTGACACTCAAACTTCAAAGTCTAGTGCTGATATCTAGGATCTCAGCTTGGCAGAACCAGACACTATCCAGATCATGCATGCTGGTGTTTCTGAGCAGGGTGCCATGGCGCTGGTTCTGCAATGGCTAGAAAACAAACTTCAAAGTTGTACTCACCTGCTATTACAGGAAGAGCCTGCTGCACTAGGGTGAAGGAGTGTCCCCAGGATGGTCTTCCCAGGATCAGAAAATAAATTGAAGGAGCAAGCCCCTTCTTCTTCCTCTGGGCTATCTCCCTCTAGTGGCCTTTATTGGGATAGCCAATCAGAGTTTGCGGACAGCCCAAAAGTGATTTGCAGAGTCCCAGCTCCAGTATCTCACACAAGAGAATAGAAAAGTGAATCTGGAGACAAAAACTTAAGAAGTAGCACAGGTGTCTTCATAAAGTAGTATAAAAAAGGAAGTGAGCTTGGGTGAGAACTAGCTGGTTTTCAAGCATAGATAAGGGGAATAAAGTAAGTTCAGAGATTATGGGCCTTCAGGATTGGAAAAGCTATTTCTTCTAGACAATAGTAGTACAAGTTAAGATTGAAAAGGCTTTGAGCCAGGCATGGTGGCTCACGCTTGTCATCCCAGCACTTTGGGAGGCTGAGACAGAAGTTCAAAGCCAGCCTCAGCAAAGGTGAGGCGCTAAGCAACTCAGTGAGACCCTGTCTCTACATAAAACACAAAATAGGGCTGGGGATGTGGCTCAGTGGTCGAGTGCCCCTGAGTTCAATCCCCAGTACCAAAAAAAAAAAAAAAAAAGATTGAAAAGGCTTTGAAAAACATGAGCTGAAAGATATGATCACATCTAAGGCAAATATCAGGTTAAGAGTGTATCCTTATCTATTATTTCACGTCTTCAATTCTGGCAACTATTGCATTGAGAGTAAGGCAAGGGGATAATGACGCAAATAAATATATCAGCTTGAGAATCTAGGAAAGAACTTGTGTGTCACATGGATCTAACTAGAAGCAAATGGAACAGAAACTTAGTGTGATGATCGATTTTATGTGTCAACTTGGCTAGACCACAATACACAGACACTTGGTTAAATGATATTCAAGATGTTTCTGTGAACATATTTTTGGGGGTGCTGGGGATTTAACCCAGGGCCTTGTGCATACTAAGTATGTACTCTACCACTTAGCTACACCTTAGCTCCTGTAAAAATATTTTTAGATGAGATAAACATTTAAATCAGTACACTGAGTAAAGGAAATTACCCTTTATAATGTGGGTGGCCTCATTCAATCAGTTTAAGGCCTTCATAGAAAAATGACCTACTTCCCCCAAGGAGGGAATTCTGCTAGCAGGGTGTCTTTACACTCTAACCACAACATCAACTCTTTCATAGGTCTTTAGAGGCCAGCCTATCCTATAGATTTTGAACTTGCCAGCTTCTATAATCATGTGAACAAGATTCCTTAAAAATCAATCTTTGGGGGCTGGAGTTGTGGCTCAGTGGTAAAGCACTTGTCTAGCG
Organism: Xerus rutilus; assembly: GCA_028644305.1. Taxonomy (NCBI): domain Eukaryota; kingdom Metazoa; phylum Chordata; class Mammalia; order Rodentia; family Sciuridae; genus Xerus; species Xerus rutilus. The sequence goes on along the minus strand of CM053400.1, from coordinate 17,181,781 downwards.
TGCGTGAGGCACTGGGTTCGATTCTTAACACCACATATAAATAAATAAATAAATAAATAAATGTCTATCAACAACTAAAAAAATTTTTTAAAAAATCAATCTTTGTCTATCTTTGTCTCTATCTACATTCATATGGAATCTCAAGTGACACCAAGTAGTCAAAACAATGTTTTTAAATAAAAATAACAAAGTTGAAGATGACTCAATTTCTAATTTCGAAATTTACTAACAGATGTGTGTGGTGTCACATGCCTGTAATCCCAGTGATTCAGGAGGCTGAGGCAGGAGGATCACAAGTTTGAGGCCAGCCTCAGCAACTTAGCAATACCTGCCTCAAAATAAAAATAAAAGCTGGGCACGGTAGCACACACCTGTAATCCCAGCATTTAGGGAGGCTGAGACAGGAGAATCCGTGAGTTAAAAGCCAGCCTCAGCAATGGTGAAGCACTAAGCAACTCAGTGAGACCCTGTCTTTACATAAAACAAAAAATAGGGCTGGGGATGTGGCTCAGTGGTCGAGTGCCCCTGAGTTCAATCCCCTGTACCAAAAATAAATAAATAAATAAAAATAGATAGATAAATAAATAAAATAAAAAGTTCTGGGAGTGTGTCTCAGTGGTCGAGTGCCCTTGAATTCAATCCTCAGTACCAAAAAAAAAAAAAAAGAATGAAACTGAACCTTTACTGTATACAAAAGTTAACACAAAATGGATCAAAGACCTAAACATAAGAGCTAAAGCTATAAAACTCTTCAGTGAAAAAGGGAAAAACTTCATGACATTGTATTTGGCAAGGATTCTTGGCTATGACACTGAAAGCACAGGCAACAAAAGAATAGTAGGTAAGCCAGGCCCAGTGACACATGCCTATAACCCCACGGCTCTCAGAGGTTGCAGCAGGAGGACTGCAAGGTTGGGAGACATGGTAAGACTGTCTCAAAATTCTAAAAAATTTAAAAAGGGCTGGGGGTAGGGCACAGTGGTAAAACACCCTTGGGTTCAAACCCAGTATTGTTAAGTACATAAATAAGGGCTGGAGCTGGGCGCAGTGGCGCAAGCCTGTAATTCCAGCACTTTGGAAGGCTGAGACAGAAGAATCGCGAGTTCAAAGCCAGCCTTAGCAATGGCGAGGCGCTAAGCAACTCAGTGAGACCCTGTCTCTACATAAAACACAAAATAGGGCTGGGAGATGTGGCTCAGTGGTCGAGTGCCCCTGAGTTCAATCTCCAGTACCAAAAAAAAAAGTTTTGTGGGTCAAAGGAGATATTATCAATAGAGTGAAAAGGCAACCCACAGAATGGGACAGAATATTTGCAGATTATATACCTGATAAGGGGTTAATATCTAAAGTGCATAAAGAACTCCAACTCAAAAAGCAAAGAAAATTTAAAAAAAAAATGAGCACAAGATCTAAATAACATTTCTTCAAAGATATATGAATGGCCAATGAGCACACGAGAAGATGCTCAACACAACTAATCACTGGGATATGCAGATGAAAAGCAAAACATGATAACAATTCATAGCCATTAGAGCAGCTTTGTGTGTGTGTGCGCGCAAGTGAGTGTGTGTATTACTGTGGATAGAACCCAGAGGCACTGTATCTTTGAGTTAGTTATATCCCCAGCCTGTTTGTTTTTTGGGGGGTAAGGGTGTACAAGGATTGAATTCAGGGGCACTCAACCACTGAGCCACATCCCCAGTCCTATTTTGTTTTATGTAGAGACAGGGTCTCATTGAGTTGCTTGCTTTTGCTGAAGCTGGCTTTGAACTCATGATTCTCCTGCCTCAGCCTCCCAAAGTGCTGCACCAGGCGTGCACCACTGTGCCCAGCATCCTCAGTCATTTTTATCTTTTAGTTTGAAACAGCTAAACTGCTTAGGGCCTAAATTGCTGAGGCTGGCTTTGAACTTGAAATCCTCCTGCCTCAGCCTTTCAAGTCGTTGGAATTATGGGCATGTGCCACTGCACCTGACTAGACTGATTATTTTTAAAAAAACAAAATAGAAAGTGTTGGCAAGGATACAGAGAAGCTGGAACCCTTGTACATTGTCTGGAATATAAAATGATGCAACTGTTATGAAAAATCTTACAGCAGTGTTAGGGTTTGCGTGTAAGGTATCCCCCAGAAGCTCATGCGTGAGATAATGCAAGAAGGTTCAGAGGAGAAATAATTGGGTTATCTACAACCCAATCAGTGAATTAATCCCCTGATAGGGATTAACTGAGTGGTAACTGAAGTGGTAGGGTGTGGCTGGAGGTGGAAATTGGGGGCGTGGCTCTAGGGTATATATATTTTGTATCTGGTATATATATATATATATATATTTTTTTTTTTTTTTGGTACTGGGGATTGAACTCAGGGG
>CM053400.1:17142176-17179316 GCA_028644305.1 Xerus rutilus | reverse complement strand
GGGATTACAAGCGTGAGCCACCGCGCCCGGCTGGTATATATATTTTGTATGGAGTCTCTCTGCTTTCTAATCATCATGAGCTATTTCCCTTTGCCACACTGTTCCACCATGATGTCCTACCTCACCTCAAGCTCTGAGGAATGGAGCCTGCCTCTTATGGATTGAGACCTCTGAAACCATGAACTGTGAGCCCCTAAATAAACCTTTCCTCCTCTACAATTGTTCAGATCGGGTCTTTTAGTCACAGCAGTGAAAAAGGTGACTAAAACAAGCAGTTTCTCAAAAAATTAGGTCTGAGACTGTAGCTCAGGGGTAGCATGCTTGCTTAACATTCACTAGGTCCTAGGTCTGATCCCCAACACCACACACAAAAAGTAAAAGATGAAAGCATAGACTAGGTATGGTGGCACATGCTTGTAATCCCAGAACTTGGAAGGCTGAGGTGGGAGGATCACTTGAGTGATTCAGGAGTTTGAGACCAGCCTGGCCAACACAGTGAAACCCTGTCCCAATAAAGAATAAGAAAATTAAACAGAATTTACCATATAATCCAGTAATTCTACTTCTGGGTATAAAGTCAAAAGAACTGAAAGCAGAAACTTGAATATTTGTATTCCTGTGTTTATAACAGCATTACTCATAATAGCCACAAGGTGGAAGCTACCAAAGTGTCCACTGACAGATGAATGGGTAGACAAAATATGATACAATGGAATTTTATTCAGCATTAAACAGATATTCTGTGTCACACTAATGACCAGAAGGGGAGAAAATAAAGATATTATACGGATGAACCTTGAAGACATTATGCTAAATGAAATGTCAAAATAAAAACAAATATTTCATGATTCCACTTATATGAGGTCCACTTATATCTAGAGCAGTCAAGTTTATAGAGACAGAAAGTAGAGTGATAGTTGCCAGGTTACCAAAGAGGGAAGAATGAGAAGTTATTCTTTAATTGAGCATAGAATTTTAGTTTAAGAAGATGAAAAGTTTGGGAGATAAACAGTTGAGATGGGTGCACAACAATGTGAATGTACTTCATGCCACAGAACTACACTTAAAAATCAGTTAAAATGGCAAATTTTGCTTGCATGGTGGTACATGCCTATAATCCCAGCCAGTCAGGAGCCTGAGGCAAGAAGGAGCTCAAGTTTTTTATTTTTTTATTTTTTGGTACCAGGGATTGAACTCAGGGGTACTCAACCACTGAGCCACATCTCTAGCTCCATTTTGTGTTTTATGTAGAGACAGGGTCTCACTGAGCTGCTTAGCGCCTCACTGTTGCTGAGGCTGGCTTTGAACTCACCATTCTCCTGTCTCAGCCTCCCAAAGTGCTGGGATTACAAGTGTGAGCCACCGCACCCAGCTAAGGATCTCAAGTTTAAGATGAGCTTCAGCAATTTAGCAAGAACCTTAGCAATGTAGGGAGACCTTGTTTCAAAAAGAAAAAAAGAAAATAGGGCTGGGATTGTGGCTCAGTGATAGAGCATTTGCCTCGCATGTGTGAGGCACTGGGTTTAATCCTTAGAACCACATTAAAAAAAAAAAAAAGCTGGGCACAGTGGTGCAAGCCTGTAATCCTAGCACTTAGAGAAGCTGAGACAGGAGAATCGCTAGTTTAAAGCCAGCTTCAGCAACAGCGAGGCACCAAGCAACTCAGTGAGACCCTGTCTCTACATAAAACACAAAATAGGGCTGGGGATGTGGCTCAGTGGTCGAGTGCCCCTGAGTTCAATCCCTGGTACCAAAAAAAAAAAAGGAATTGTGCCCATCTACAACTAAAAAGAATTTTAAAAAAAGAATTTTTGGTACTGGGGATTGTGCTTAACCACTGAACCACAGCCCCAATCCTTTTTATATATTTATTTTGAGACAGGGTCTTGCTAAATTGCTTAGGGCCTCACTAAATTGCTGAGTCTGGCCTCAAACTTGAGATCCTCCTGTCTTAGCCTCCCAAGTTATTAGGATTACATGCATGTGCCACCACACCTGGCTGAGGTTGGCTTTGAACTTGTGATCCTCCTGCCTCAGCCTCCCAAATTGCTGGGATTACAGATATGTGTGCACCATCAACCCAAAGATGAACATTCTTCAAGAAGGTCATACTCCTCAAAGCTGTCTCAGATTGGCCATGAAAAGTCATCACCAAGAAAGAAGTTCCCAGAGGGCACATGGAAAACAATGGACAAAGGAGTCCTTCTTATTTTTTTTTTTTAATATTTTTTTGGGTTGTAGATGGACACAATATCTTTATTTGTATGTGGTGCTGAGAATCGAACCCAGTGCCTCACGCATGCGAGGCGAGAACTCTACCACTGAGCCACAATCCCAGCCCCAGGAGTCCTTCTTATAGCAAGATCAGGTTCCAATCAAGACCCCAGGGAAATGTCTGTAATCTCAGCAACTGGAGAGACTGAGGCAGGAAGATACCAAGTTTGAGGTCAGCCTCAGCAATTTAGCAAGAATTTGTCTCAAAATAAAAAGGGCTGGGGATATAGCTCAGAGATAAAACATCCCTGGGTTTAATCCTGAGTATAAAAACAACAAAAAGCGGGGGAAAGGGTTTTCTCTTTCCAGTGGGAGAATTCTTACCAATGGGAGTTAAAAAGGGCTTTAGACCAGAGACTGCTGTATCTCTCCCTGCTTTCCTTGTACGAATGGGAGGCTGAACTGGTTATCTATCTCCTGATCTACCAATGTATTTGGGGTGTGTTAATGAAGCAGATAATTTGTTCCTTTTGTGCATAAATCACCATAAGGAACCTTATCTGAAACTGATTGTGAGATTTTGGGCTAAATATGATAATGAGTAGATGGCACTGGGGGTTATTTCCCTAGGGAAGGAGTGAGTTTATTCTGTAAGGAAAAACAGGTATTTGGCTCAGTGAGGTAGACTGTGACATACACATATCTGTGTTCTTATCTTACCGAACCTATATTAGACTTCACTTCCCAGAAGAGTTGCCAGAGTTTAGCAAATCAAAACACAAGATGCCAGTTACATTTGAATTTCAAAAAAACGAAGACCCCCCCCAGGACTAGGAACTGAACCCAGGGGCACTCTACCACTGAGTTACATTGCCAGTCCTTTTTTGAGATGGTGTCTTGCTAAGTTGCCCAGACTGGCTTTGAATTTGGGATCCTTCTGCTTCAACCTCCTGAGTTACTGAAATTACAGACTGTGTCCAGCCAAACAATGAAGTATTTCTTAGCACAAGTATATCCTGTGCAATATAAAATTATTTGTGGCAACCCTACCTCCCCCTCCCTTGCAGTAGATGTGCTAGTAGAGTTCTAGCTAATGGACTATAAATGACAGTGGTGTGTATCTCCTCCAGGCTGGCCTCTTAATGTCCCTCTGAAAGTAAAGGACTCAGCCAGGTGTGGTGGCACACACCTGTAATCCCAGCAATTCAGGAGGCTGAGGCAGGAAGATCACAAGTTCAAAGTCAGCCTTAGCAACTCAGCAAGACTCTATTTCAAAATAAAAAAGAGAGAAGGGCTGGGGATGTTGCTCAGTGGTAGAGCACAGACAGTGAATATGAGTTCAATTGCCAGCACCATACACACAAAAAAAGAGTTCAAGTTGGGCTGGGGTTATGGTGCAGTGGTAGTGTGCTCACCTAGCATGCGTGAGGCACTGGGTTCGATCCTCAGCACTACATAAAAATAAAATAAAAATATTCTGTCCACCTACAACTAAAAAATAAATATTTAAAAAAAATAGTTCAAGTACAGACAGAAAGCAAGAAGTATAGGTGTCCTTCTACTCCCCAGAATTTATCACTTTCTACCTTAATTATTGTTTCTGTGAATCTGCTAGCAATTCATTAGACAGTTAAGACAGAAGGCATAGCTGAGTCTCCTTTGGTCAATGCCTAAAATAGGCATTGATAAACAACTGCAGAAAGAATCAATTTCAAATTTCTCAAGGCTGCACATATTACATTTTTAGATGAAGATGAGAGGGTCTGTTCAAGGAAAGGAGTGACTTTCCCCACCCCACCCCCTTCCCCAGGGGGAATGGTACACACATGTCAAACACTCCCTCTCCTCTCACCCTCATTAAAGAAAAAGAAGAAGAAAAAAATCTCTACACTTCTAGGTAGGAGAAGTGTCTGGTTTCTGTTTTAGCATGGTCTCAGAAGGAAATGCGTCTGTTTTAGCATGGTCTCAGAAGGAAATGACTTTTCTCTGAAATTGTAGACGCCCAACCCAGCTGTGGCATTGTTAGACCTCAGGGTAAACAGGAAGCTTCCTGCCTTGGGCCCTTCATGTCCCTCTTCCAGACCATTAAAAAGACTGTTAATAGGATGGTAAAAGGACAGCTGCTGGCCATAAAATCAACTCATTCCTTAGATCCTTAGAGAGTAGCAACTAGACCTCCTTCCAAGGTCAGAGAGAAAACTGTGTTGACCCAGGAGCATCCACCTAGCTGGGGTCCTCAGGTATAGTGTTTCTGGGGGTGATGAGATGCTGTGTGACAGCTATATGGAGACTGCCAGAGCAGTGAAATCACACCCTGTGGGGTTTGAGTCACCTCTTTCAGTAGGGACACAGTCTTGATTATCCCCCCCCCCCAAAGAGGCAAATAGAAGCCAAGAGCAAAGGACCTAGTTAGTGCTCCTGGCTCAGCAATAAAGAACTTAAATGGACCCTAACTCCCTGCCCCCACTCCCACACACAGGGTGGAAGTCCCTGGGTTTACAGCTGTTGGTGAGGAGAGAGGGAATGGTTTCTGCCAGCTAGAGGGACACTAGGGCAAGGGTGATCATCTTTTGCCAAGAAGGGCACTCAGTGTCTTGGCAGAAGGCAGAGGGCTGCCCCGATCTGTGTGTACATTTTCAGAAGCATTTGACTCTGGACCAAATGCTCAGCTATGCTAGAGCTGCGGCCATGGGTAGGAATGCTTATTGGCCAGGCTGGCCGGAGGCTCCCACAGAGGGTGCTGGGCTTTAGCCAGGAGCTTCCCTTCAGCTGGCAAGTCTAGCTTTCTGTCATGGTCAGAGGGAGTGTGTCCAAATTCCAACTCTCAGGGCTTTCCAGAAGCTGTTGATGATTACCCATCTGTTTTGAAGTTTCTGCTTATTGGAATTTTTGGCTCAAAGGGGGAATAAGGATTATGAAAGGAAAGAGAGAGAGAGATGATGATGTGATGATGACACAGAATCAAACTCTTTCCTGGCTCAAGGAATGGGCAGAAATTGCTCAGTAGGGTCAGTGATCCTCCTACCATTTGTGATTAGCTCATAACCAGTAGGATGGTGCCAGGAAGCAGGGTAAATGCCATTTCAGTTAACTGTGGACTTAAAATTTACCTATTCATGCTGCTGTGGCTCCTGTTATCCATGTCTACCAATCAAGCAAGAAAGGGCACTTGAGGATGGAAAACCAGTCACCAAAGTTCACCTTACAGAGGAAAAGAAGCCTTATTCACCAGGTGTCACTGTTCACCCTTGTTCAAAGGAAAAATCACTTTGGTTACTCCTCCAGAATTGCACCCTGAGAGTGGAGGAGTGTCTTCTAATTGTTGAAAGCAGAAGATATGAAGATACTTTCTGCTAAAACTTTTTTTGTGGGGGTACTAGGGATTGAACTCAGGGGTACTTGACCACTGGGCCAAGTCCCCAACCCTGGTTTTTTTTTTTTTAAATATTTATTTTTTAGTTGTAGGCGAACAGAATATCTTTATTTTTATGTGGTGCTGAGGATCGAACCCAGTGCCTCACACGTGCTAGGCGAGCACGCTACCACTGCGCCATAACCCCAGTCGCCCGTTTTGTTTTATTTAGAGACAGGGTCTCACTGAGTTGCTTAGTGCCTTGCCCTTGCTGAGGCTGGCTTTGAACTTGTGATTCTCCTGTCTCAGCCTACCAAAGCGCTGGGATTACAGGCGTGTGCCACTGCGCCCAACTTAAAAGTAACTTTTTTTGAGGGGGAGTTCTAGGGGTTGAACCCAGGGATGCTCTACCATGAAGCTATATCTCTAGTCCTTTGTTTTCCGAGACAGATTCTCATAAATTGCTCCTGCCTCAGCCTCCTGAGCAACTGGGATTATAGGTGTGTTCTACTGTACCAGGTAAAATCACATTTGTGTCAACACACAAGTGTTTAGATTGGGATAATTCTATTAAAACAGCCCTCAAGATCTTACAGGAAAAAAGGACCTACAACCACTCCCCAGTGATAACAGCATCTCCCTTAGTTTCTGAAGAGGTAATAAAAGCTCTGAAAATACGCCCAAGGTCACACAGCTGATAGATAGCGTTGTTCTGACAGGGATAGAATCATCCAGACTCCTGCCATATTTTTTAAAAAATATTTTTTAGTTATCAATGGATTTTCTTATTTATTTATATGCAGTGCTGGGGATCAAACCCAGGGCCTCACACATGCTCACACTTAGTCACAACTCTAGCCCTCCTGCCATATTCTTAACCTTGACTTTTTTTTCTGCAAGTGATTTTTATTAATTATTACTATTGGTTGGGCTCGGTGGCACACACCTATAATCCCAGCACTTTGGGAGGCCAAGACAGGAGAATCATGAGTTCAAAGCCAGCCTCAGCAAGGGCAAGGCACTAAGCAACTCAGTGAGACCCTGTCTCTGCATAAAACACAAAATAGGGCTCAGGATGTGGTTCAGTGGTCGAGTGCTCCTGAGCTCAATCCCCAGTACCACCAAAAAAATTTATTACTATTGTTATTTTATTTGTATGGGGATAAAACCTAAAGGCCTCATGTGCTCTTCCACTAAGCTATACTCCCAACCCTGTCTTATCTGTAAAAAGTTAGTTCTATTCATATATAAGTTGTTTGTTTACCTTTGTAAGCTCCCCCTCCCAAATTCTGGGGATTAAACCTAGGGCCTCATGCATGTGAGGCAAGTGCTATACCACTGAGCTACAACCACAGCCCTTTTATTTTTAATATTCTGAAATAGTCTCTCCAAGTAGCTGAGGTTGGCCTCAAATTTGGATTCTCCTGCCCCAGCCTTCCAAGTGAGTTGGGATACAAGCATGGACCACCACACCCAGCTTGTAAAATTTTTCATATAAACAGATGCACAAATGAAAAAAATCTTCAAAACGGTCCTGAAGGATGACATTGAAGAGGCCAATTATCACTTGACAAGCAACCCCAAGAATAAGAGAAGTGTGAAAAGCAGGGAGACAGAAGCCATTGCTCTCTCCAAATCGAAGGACAATCTGTTTGTTGAAGAGAGACCTTGGGTATAACATTTTACTTGAAGTTTTAATAGACAGTGAAGATGACTGGGTATATGAGGTAGAAGGCCTTTTTCAAGAAGCTCATGGGCAGCTTATTCTACACAAGGGCAGAATTTATCAAGAGATTGGGAGAGCAAAGCCCTTGAAGTCTGAGGGCCCTATCCCTCCCCTTCTATCAGTCAGGTATGCTGGAAAGAAGGGTGAAGGAAAGCTTGGTGCATGTGAGAGTATCCCTAAGCCTCTTAGGCTGAAGATAGAGGAAGGCTGTGAAAGCATTTATGTTGGGTGCCAGAAGAAACTAACCACAGCCAAGCTGGAGGAATCACAGTCCAAGACAGGCTCTTCTGAATCAGACAGGTTCTTCCAAGTCCCTGGAAAGCTGAGCTCCTGTGAGGAAATTTACTAATGCGTCACAATGGGAAGAACATCTTTCGAAATAACAACTCCAGTGGACCAACAAACAAGTTATGAAAAACATGAAGCCTTTTGAATAAGTCTTAAAACTGAATAAATGAAATTGCATATAAAAAAAAAGAAAAAACATCTTCAGAAACATCCCATTTAAAGATGGTTCCATTTTCCTACTGCTACACATTGTCCAGGCATGCAACCATCCTGTGTGGACTATCACCAGCCTGTCAGCTACAGCCTTTGATGAAATGCACATTTAAATAATTTACATTTAAATTTAAAGTAGTAAGTTTAAGAATGTCTCTGCTGTATTGGTTGACTAGACAGATCCAGGTGTACTTCAGACTTGAGTAAGGTATTGCCATTTACAGTGAAAATAGTTACTACTCTGAAAATTTGCCCCAGCCAGGACCAGAAAGGGCTCTTTGATGGCTCACCGGTTTCCAAAGACAGAGAGGTTCTAATGGCCAGATGATCCCAGGACAGTGCAGGCAGTCCCGGTGTTACTTCTTCTGGTAATGAGGATTGAACCCAGTGGTGCTCTCCCATTGAGCTACACCCCCGACCCTTTTTATTTTTTAAGATAGGGTCTCAAGAAGTTATCCGGTTGGACTTAAATTTGTGATCCTCTTGCCTCTGCCTCCTAAGTTGCTGGGATTACAAGTGTGTGCCACCATGCCTGGTCCTGGTCTGTCTTTTAACTTTCAGAAGATGAATTAAGTTGGCTTCTAGTCTGTCCTTCGAGACTCCAGGTCATGTCCAAGGCAGGAAGTTGCAATGTAAGAGTAGTCCCAGGAGCCAGTAAGTCAGGAAGTAACCTAGGATGTATCGCGTGACTGAAGAGCAGGTTTTCCAGTTGTACAAAAGTTCCATGATAGAATTTCTGGTTTTTTTTTGTCCTAGTGGGGAGTCTTCCACAAGAGGCTTCCAAGGCTCTATTTCTAGGGATCTCAACAGCGGCTCTTGATCCTGAAGCAAGTGAGCTGGAAACCAGTATACAATAGGAGTAGAGGAGCCCAAAAACCTGGTGAGAACCTAGAAATCATAATAAGAAAACCCACACATTTACTGGAATTTCACTGATGCTAGCCGGACCAGCCTGGGGCGCTCCTCTGTTGCTAGAAAAACTATGGCCCAGTGACTAGAAATGTATTGCACTGGAAATGCAATTAGAGCTGAAGAACTGCTTTATAAAAAGATGTGTATGGGGCTGAGGTTGTGGCTCAGTGGCAGAGTGCTTGCCTCACACGTGTGAGGCATTGGGTTCGATCCTCAGCACCACATAAAAATAAGTAAAACAAAAAAAATAAAGACACTGTGTCCATGTATAACTAAAAAATATTAAAAAAAAAAAGATGTGTGTGATACCTGCGTGGCAACCTCCATGTTACAAATAACCATACCTTTAATTACCACAATAATGGGCCAGTCAATATCAAAATCTCTATGAGGTCTAATTTTAATCCAGGAACTGGATTCTATACTTTGGGCTGCAACTTGGGACTTGAAAACCTGAGGGAGGCTCCCTTATCCTACAATAGGATGGCCAAGTAGAGGGAAAGGGGGCAAGGGATCCTATGATTTTAACTTCCCCCCTTACAGAAGTTCAGAGTCACATTTCCAAATAGACTCCTCACTCACCCTGGAAATTCTAAGTGTGGCTGGCACTCACTCTACAAGTTAATCTAGTCACAAATACAAAATGCTACTTTCTATTTTCCCTGTGTCTCTTATCCACACAGCTCAGAGAACTTCACAAACACCAATGTGTGCCTAAAGAGGCAGACGCTGTTAAGGAGAGGTCAGCACGGGGTCAAAAGACTTTCTCAGGGGATGTTGAAACTGGGTCATAGTCAAGAACAAAAAATTGGATGTGAGATCAAATCTCTCCCCTAATCCTTCTGTATCGCCACCATCCCAAACACTGGACAAGATATTCCCCCCAAAACAGCACTTGCCTGAGATCAAGGTGCCTCCAGAAGCCAACGTGGATATATATGAGGGGAAGGTCCCCATGATATCTTTGGTACATATTCCTACATTTCAGCTGAATTTGCATCCTTTCAAACTCTCAGTCTTTGCACATGCCCTCCTCTGTGCCTAGAATACTCCTCCTCTGCTTTTTTATTTTTATATATACATATTTTTTTTAGTTGTCAATGGACTTTATTTATTTACATGTGGTGCTGAGAATCGAACCCAGTGCCTCACACATGCTAGGCAAGTGCTCTACCACTGAGCTACAACCCCAGCCCCCTCCTCTGCTTTTTTTTTTTTTTATTTTAAAAAAATTTTTAGTTGTCAATGGACCTTTATTTTATTTGTTTATATATGGTGCTGAGAATTGAACCCAGTGCCTCAAGCATGCTAGGCAAGCGCTTCACCACTGAGCCACACCCTAGCCCCCCTCCTCTGCTTCTTATGTAAAAAATTCCTTCTTCCTCTTCAGGACCCTGCTCAAATATGGTATCTTTCTCAACTCCTTTGGTGAGTTAGCAACTTCTTTTCTTTGCTTCCACAATAATTTATCTAAGTTTTTTTGTTTTGTGTTTTTGTTTTTTTTTTTTTTTTTGGTACTGGGGATTGAACTCAGGGGCACTCGAGCACTGAGCCACATCCCCAGCCCTATTTTGTGTTTTATGTAGAGACAGGGTCTCACTGAGTTGCTTAGTGCCTCGCCATTGCTGAGGCTGGCTTTGAACTCGCGATTCTCCTGTCTCAGCCTCCCTAAGTGCTGGGATTACAGGCTTGAGCCACCGCGCCCGGCTGTGTTGTTTTTTTTTAAATCTTAAAACAGCAAGCCCACTTCCATCCCACTGGACTATAATATTATCTGTCTCCCTGTTTATACCATGGGAGTCACTAAGGCAGCAATTTCATCGTACTTGTGTTTCATCCTAGAGGTCTGACCCAGGGTCTTTCTTGTATAAACAAAACTCTCAAATAGTGGTTAACTGAATAAATTAGGTACCAGTCACTGAAATGGGAGAAGTTAGTTTGTCTCTCCTGTCCTTGGGGTTTTGCCTATATTCACATCCTCATCCCAGACAGGAATCCACCTCACCTGAACATGCATGCATAGTCCTCCAAACAGCAGCAGCACTGCAGCATGGACCAGGTACACAAACACTCGTGGACTGAGGAAGCCAGGATCGGGCTTCTCTAAGGTCTTATTGTTCTTGCTCCTTTGAAGCCCAAGTGTGAGGCAGAGCCAAGGGTGGGTGGTCACATATGTCCAAGTTGCCCAGGCAACCAATATAGCTACTGGTGTAGCCAGTAAAAAATTGGGCACCTGTTTAAGCTCATAGTATCTCAGAAAGCCTACATTCCAGTATACATCCTGGATATAGTTATATATTAGAGGAAGGTTCCAGGAGCACCATGGTGGCTTATTTCCCTCTGCAATCCGGTAGCCCTTGTCCACAGCTAACTGCACCAAGGGTTCAGGAATGGAATGGGCTGAGCCTGGCAGACAGAACTGGGTATAGGCATAATACTGGAAGAGGGCAAAGGGAAGGCTGAGCATGAACACCGACAGGAACCCAGAAGCTATCAGCTTAAAGAGTTGTTTCAGGGGGTTCAGCACCACAAGAGAAGAGAAAAAGCCTCGGCACTGAGTATACAGGAGGAAGCCGACACTGACCAGCCCATTGGAGCGCACTCCCGTGGCAAGAGCAAAGAGGAGCCCGCTAGTCCAGCTTCGGCCCCTCTCTAGCTGCCCCATGGCGCTGAACATCAGGAAGGCAAACAAAGCTTCTGAGTAACCAGCTGCCAGGAAAACATTGGCAGGGCTGAGGCAGAAGAGCAATGCTGCATAAAAGGCCTGGCGGGGACACTGCAAAACCTTATAGCTCAGGTCATGAAGTGCGACTGTGGCCAGCACAGAGAATAAGGAATTGAGTGATGCTACTGAAATAAGCAGGCAACTCCGCTGGCTCAGGAGCCCCCTCAGGGGTCTCAATAGTTCAGTTCCCACCAACAGGGCCAAGGGGAAGCCAGGGAAGAAGGCAAAGTTGTGCTCATAGAGGTATCCGTGCTCAGCAATGAACAAGAAGTGTTCAGCATCCCAGCGAGAGAGGCCACCCAGAAGACCTTCCACAAGCTGGTCCAAAGAGCCTGAGGGAGCTAGGCGAGGAGGAGAAAAGGCTTCTGCATGGTGATCTGGGATGATGGCATTGAAGAGGGCCTGTGGGGTGAAGGAGAACCAAGATTTCAGTTGAGTAAATGGAAGAAAAGTATTACCACTTAATAAAAAAGCCTTGCGGGGAGGGAATCAGGAGCTTGGGTTTGGACTAGTCATATTTAAGTTGAACACTACAGTGCAAGTCAATCAGGTATGAGATGTATTAATCTGCAGGTGAGAAGACAGATCAGGTCTGAAGAGATAAACTGGCAACAGAAGTGCATGGATGGTTGTTTGCAGACTAGGAGATCACCTGGGGGGAAGAGCAGGTACAGAAGAGATCAGAGGACAGAGCCCTGCATACGTGAACGTTTAGAGGCTAAAGAGGGGGTGAGCAAGATCCAGCAGCAAGATAAAGAAGGAACAGTCAGTGATGAGGAGGGAAAACCAGGATAGCAGGTGTCTTAGAAGCAAGTGAAGGCCAAGCACAGTGACACCCACTTGTAATTCCAGGGACTCAAAAGAATTGCAGGTTTGAGGCCAATCTCAGCAACTCAGTGATACCCTCAGCAACTTATGGACACCTTGTCTCGAAATGAAAAATAAAAAGGACTAGAGGCTAGGGTTGTGGCTCAGTGGTAGAATGCTTGCCTAGCATGTGTGAGGCCCAAATTCTCAGCACCACATATAAATAAATAAAATAAAGGTCCATCAACAACTAAAAAAAAAAAAAAGACTAGAAATGGCCAGGAATGGTGATACAAGCCTATAATCCCAGTGGCTCAGGAGGTTGAGGTGGGAGGACCACAAGTTCGAGGCCAGTCTCAGCATTTTAATGAGATCCTAAGCAACTTAGCAAGACCTTGTCTCAAAGTAAAAAACAAAAAGGTTTGGGGATATAGCTCGTGGTAAAGCAGTCCTGGGTTCAAACTCCAGTACCAAAAAAAAAAAGAACCAAGTGAAGAATGAATGAGAGTGAAAAGCTCTGTTAAATAATTCTTAAACACTACTGATGGTCAAGTAAGATGGAAACTGAAAATTGACCTTCAGTAGTGAAGGCACAGAGGTACAGATATAAGTGAGCTGAATTCAGCCATATGAAGGTCACTCGTGATTTTGACTAGAGCTATTTCAATGGAATTGAGGAGAAGGTTGTCTTTTCTGAATTCCATAGAGAACAGGAAAAGGAAAACTGGAATCAGTGAATGCAGCCAATGATTTTGAGGTGTTTTGCTTTGAAGGAGAGAAGAGAAAGGGGGTAGCAGGTATATGACAACATCAAGAGAAAAATTTTTTGGTGGTTGAATTAAGATTTGGAAATAAATGTTTGCATGCTATTGGGAATAATCCAATGAAAAGAAAACCACTGAGTGTATTCTCCCCTCTATATAGAAGAGAGGGGAGAATGGCTGGGCAGGCAATAGGGGATGGAATTGGCTAGATAGGTGCAAGAGCTAGCCCTAAAAAAGAGGATAGACAATTCATTCAAGATTCAGTACTGGAGGCTCAGAGGTGCAGGTGTAGGCAAGCTGATGGAAGTGGTGGATGCATGTGGAAGGTCTCTTCAGTTTTTCTGAGTTTTCATTCAGGAAAGCAAGTTATCATTTAAAAGTACTGGGGAGAGGCTGTCAGAGATTTGAGGAAAAAGGAAAACAAGTTGCTTATGATCCTGGTTCTCAAGATAGGCTGTGCACTGGAATCACCCAGTTTCAAAAAATGTTGATGCTTGAGGTCCCTTCTCCAGATTTTATTTAAATAGTATGAGTTATAGCCTCAGCACTGGAATTTTTTTTTTGATTCCTATGTGCAGAAATTTATGAAAGAATATGAAAATACACCAAGACTGTTAGATGGCACTAATGACTCCCTTGAGTTAGTAACCTTACATTTAAAAAAAGACTAATTAGCTGCATTCTGTAATACTAGTAGTAATACCAGCAACTCTTGAGAAACTGAAGCAGGAGAACCGCATGTTCAAAGCTAGGCTCAGCAACTTAACAAGGCCCTAAAGCAACTTAGCAAGACTCTGTCTCAAAATAAAAAATAAACAGGGCTGGGCATGTGGCTCAGTGGTTAACAATCCTGGGTTCAATCCCGGATACCAAAAAAAAAAAAAAATGAGAGAGACTAGTTAGTATAGTCGTATGTTTTTCTCTGTAGAGATGCAGATGCAGACATGGAGGCACAGAATTGGATTTAACCAAGGCTGAGATTTTGTCTTGTGAATAAAACACAGGGAGATAAGAGCAAGAGAGTTGAGTGTTAGAATGGAACACGGAATCTCAGCTGGGTAAGAAAGGGAGTTAAACCACGATGTGGAAGAGGGACAGTGAAATAGCAGTGGGATCAATGGATTAAAACTCCTCAGGGGGGAGAATTATGAGAGCTAGGGTAATAGAAATAAGCTGGAAAGATAGGAGACAGTAATGAGAGAATGAGATGCTAAAAACAGATTTGGCAGCGAGTGTTTGGGTGTATAGGGTATTACTATGAGAGTGGTGAGGACAATATCATTAGGAGAGAGCAGAACAAGGAAGTGAGGGACCACAGCACTGGATATAATTTCTTCATTAATACTGAAACCACAAAGACATCAACAGAAGTAGGGCCAGAAAGAGTGACAGTGAACCAGGAGCTAAAACTTTCAAGGAGTAACTGTCATTGATAGAGATGACAGCAACAATGAAGGATGACTAGGGATATAATGTGATGGCAAAAGCTGTAGAGCTGTAAGTAGGAGGGAAAAGGGAGAGATAATGAAATAGCATTTATTGCTGAAGGTCTTTTTGCCCCATTAGATTGTCAGCTATTTAAGGAAAAGAAGAACTTTTTATACTCATACCTTGGCACTGATCTTGAAATGCAATGGGTACTTAATAAAATTTTGGTGCTTGAATGAACTTCAGGAACTTGAGAAAATATACATTTACAAAATCATCAATTGAATTAGAATGCAGCTGTCCTGGTTCCCTATCCCAGATACTGATTTGCAGTATTGCTCCTCTGGTTCTTTTTTTTTTTGTGGTACTGGGGATTGAACTCAGGGGTACTCGACCACTGAGCCACATCCTCAGCCCTATTTTGTGTTTTATGTAGAGACAGGGTCTCACTGAGTTGCTTAGCGCCTCGCCATTGCTGAGGCTGGCTTTAAACTCACGATTCTCCTGTCTCAGCCTCCCTAAGTGCTGGGATTACAGGCTTGCACCACCACGCCCGGCTGCTCCTTTGGTTCTTCCAATAGCTCAACCAAGGCTGGTTCAGGGCCATCACTGAGTTAGTCTCCCCAGCCTGGGAACAGGAGCATAACCCCATCTTTAACCCATTTCTCTTTTTGATTAGATTCTTTATCAGGTCACTTCAAACAGTATAAACAAATGGGACAGGAATGACAGTTACAGATAACAGCCCTAGCCTCTAAGTTAAAGATACTTTAAACCTAGAATACAACAGAGCCTGCTAGGCCTGATATAATGGAGGAGATAGGGAAGGTGGTTTCTACAAAGGAACCAACCAGGAGCCTCAGAGAGAATGGTGCTGGTAATAGAAAGAAATATATAATTACTTAATGTAACATCTCTAAGGTGTTGAAAGTTATTCAATATCATTTACTCATTTATGAACTTAATACTAGGGACCTACTAGCACTGCACACTGTTCTAGGCACTGAATAATTAACATATATGTGAAATTTGATTAAAATGTGTATCAAGGGCAGCTTTGGGGGAAAGGGAGTCGCAAAGGGGCAAATGCACTTATATGTGGGTAAGGTAGCAAGGGGAGACTCCTGGGGGGTAAAGAAGGAGCCATTACTGACAAATGAATATACACAGATGGTTTCAGGACTTGTACAGTGCCACCTCCCTCGCATTCAACTGCCTGATACACCGTTCAGTCCTCTGGTAGTCCAATATTTTGAAATGTCACACCCTAAAAGTATCTTTCTGGAAAAAGATCGTAAGATTATGGTCACTGGAAAGACCACTACCTTGGGAGGTAGGAAATCTGGGGTTTAACTCTGGCCTTTCTCTGTAATTCTGGAAAGTCACTTAACCTTTCTGGACCTCTGTTACTTCATAAGTAAAACAAGGGATTAGTATCATTTCTAAGATTCCTGCTGACTTTCCAGCTATAAAGTCTGTTTCTTTGGTTCTAACCTCACAGAGGGGCACAACAGGGAGATGTAAAGGAGAAGGGGTGTATTTTTGGTGTATGGTCCAGTTACGAAACAACAGCATGTTCAGGACTAAGAATCAGAGACTGACCTGCAGCATCAGAGTCAGGGCTCGGCAGTTGACCGCAAACCTCAGCACCTCTTTCCGTAATGGGTCCAGTGGCCACATAGTCTAATCACCAGGAATCCAGGAGTGTTGTTACCAGGACTGAGTTTCCTCAGGTTTCTAAACTCCAAAACCCAAGGAAGAAAACATCACACATGGGCCAAAAGCAAATGTTTAAAACATTCTTCATAGGAACCTCCCCCTATAGCATTACTATGACAAACTTAACCACCTAACTTCCCAGAGAGGATTATCTTTTTTTTTTTTCTTTTTTTTTTTGGTGGTGCTGGGGATTGAACCCAGGGCCTTGTGCATGCGAGGCAAGCACTCTACCAATTGAGCTATATCCCCAGCCCCCCACAGAGGAGTATCTTGAAGGCAGATTGGACCACTGGGTGTCACTCTGAAGCAGTGCATTTTTGTCAGACAACTTTTTCACAGATAAATATGAAGCTGGAAAGCTAAGCTCGCAGAAAACCTTTAAAAGCCTGTTGCAGCTGGGCATGGTGGCAAATGCCTGTATCTCAGCAACTCAGGAGTCTGAGGCAAGAAGGTAACTAGTTCAAGGTTAGCCTGGGTAATTTAGCAAGACCTTGTCTCAAATAAATTTTTAAAAAGGTCTGAGGATGTATGTAGCTTAGTAGTAAAGCACCTGGCCAGTATGCACAAGGTCTTGAGTAAAAATCCCAGTACTGGTAGCAGGGGTTTGTGTATAGTCTGTTCAGTGTTCCTATGCAGGAATCAAGGATGAGTTTAAGTCCTGACTGTTAGTTGCAAGTTCTCATTTAGTCCCTGAGCCTCAGTTTTCTTATGTATAAAATGGGATCTGACTATTTCTTTTGCCTGTCACAAAACTGTCATGATGGTGCAATGGACTACCATGTGAAGAACTACACACATCTATGTTGTGGTTGCCATTATTTGATGTGTGACCTTTCCCTCTTGCCCAGAATAATAAACTAGCTCCCAAACCAGAGTCCCCAAAGTGGGGCACAGAACCATACTGGAAGACCATAATAACTACACATGCCAGCTTAGCTCTCTGATGTGTATTCAGCTGGTCTGTTAAATTAAGTGGAGAAGGAAAAGAAAACCACTACTCAGCAGGACTTCAGCCAGCTCCCATTGCTAAAACAAACTTAGGGCGAAGACAGAGTCTACTACTAGGGATGAAGAAAACTGTTATTTCCCATCTCTTTTTTGGAGTGGCAGCAATGTATAAACAATTCAAAGCCTTTCTGAGGCAAGGAATGCACTTTAAGACATTTTTTACAATTCCTTGGGCAGAGAAGCAATGGCTCCTACAGAACTTTCAAATACCAGCCTGGGAAATCAGAAAAGAGAGCAAGAACATCAGAAACAGTTTATTGATTTGGGGTGAAGAACTATGCCTAGCTAAAAGGAAAAAAAAGTATTTAAGCAGAGATATTTTAACAAGGAGGACTGGAAGGCTCTTCTTTCTCTTAGCTGGCAAATACTTTTAGTTTTCAATTATTTCTGGAATTCTAACTAGACATCCTATGCTCTCACTGCCCTCTTGCCTTGTCATCTTTACTGCCACTGCTTATTTAGATTGTGAGGACAGGGCTTCATAGCACAACTGCATTCCCCAGAACTAGCATACAAGTGGGATGGAAGCCTGTGTTCTGAAGGAGCAGAAGTGGTAGGGATAGGACATCAAATCACTGCTCCAGGTATTTCTCCCCTCGTATCTCATGTTAAAAGTAACATGACAAAGTCACAGAAGCCAGAGGAAAATAAAATTTCTCTAGAAAGGGAGTAAAGTTGGCCAAAAGCAACAGTACTCTTTTCTTGGCACAAGGGGGCGCCTATTGCTTACTCCACCACGCCAGGAGGAAGGGAGGGGCCCCAAACTCTGTACCAGTTTTCTCAAGAAAATTCAGTTTTAAAGGTAAGCTGCTGAAACCCTCGGAGAACAGCGATACTTTGTGAATCTACCCAATATCCTCAACATCTCACTCGCTGAATCGAGGGAAATCACAGGTACAATCCAACCTCACACTGCTGCTCTTCTATCCTAGGGCGAGTTCACTCTTTCTCATCCTTGGCTTCCCACCCACACGCAGCAAAGTTGCAAACAAAAAAGCACTTAACCCACCTCTGCCTCTTGACCAGACTTGCATTCTTCCTTTCCTCCTTTCAGAGTCAAGCTCTGGCCTCTGCGACCACAGGAAATTTGTAGCCCACAATTAGTTTACAGATAAAACAAGCAAAAGAAAGCCAGTCAATTCTCCCTCTCACCTATTTGCCAACCTCACTTTCCAACAAACCCCTTGCCAAATCACTCTCTTAACTGGAAGGGCGCTTACGGATCAAATAGTTTCAGTCTTATTTTTCCGTGAGACAAACAAGCTCCAAGGATTTCATTAGACACTGTAAGGCCAATATAATTACCATCGCCATTTTATGGATGGGGAAACTGAGGCTCACCGGGACCAAGCGACACACCCGAGACTACTTAAAGAGTCTCACGTTCTCTGCTTTTTAAACCTCACTCCCAAAGGGTATATGCTCTTTCCCAGACAGGACCATAACCCAGGTCTCCAACGTCTACTCCAGTACTTCCTCCAATAAGAGCTCTTGCTGGTATGTTTAGGGTAGGTGGTCCCTATCTAGGAATTTGAGGAAGCCTGTTAACTGGACCCCTGGAGCCTCTGGGTAAGACTAACATCCTCGGTGGGGTAAAGTCGCTCAGACCCAGGATACTCAAGGCCTAAGGCCTCGCGGACCATCCCGAGCCAGGAGCCGCCTTTTGCCAGCCTTGCCATGTCCGGAGTCCGTTCGAGCCTGCTGCTTTTGGACACAGGCCCTACCGGGGTCGGGGCATCGACCCTTACCCCAAACGAGCCTCGGCCCTGGGGATACTCCCGAGAGAGCCGTTGTCAGGACAGGCAACAGGGCCGGAAGCAGGCAAGGGCGGGAGGCCGTAAAGGAAGAGGCGGCGCCGGAGGCCGCTATGGCGGAGAGGCGGGGCTCCAAGCTTCCCTGCAGCCTCCGCCTCATTTCTTTCGGCCTCGGTTTGACAGTTTCCCTCCCCCAAGAACTCCAGGGCTCCGGAGCTGGAGCCCGAACCCTCCGCGCCCGCCCGTCTGGTCCTCCCCCTCCCGGCCGACCCATAGCACCTCCATCCGGGGCTTATGCGGCCCGCGCCTGCGCGCTGGCTTCGCCGACGGCGGCCCTGCCCGGACTCGGAGCGGCCCCGCCTCCCTCCGCGGCGGCCATGTTGACTCCGGGCGCGCTGGGGGCCCCGCGCGGCTCGGCGTAGCACCTTCCCGCCTTGGTGTGACACCTGAGGAGTTGTCTCTCGCACTGTGCCTCCTCCCAACTCCCTAACCCTCGCCTTCAGTCTTTGCGCCGGGGCTGCAGTGTCGGCGCTCTTGTCCCAGTTCCACCCCGCGAGCGCTGAGTTCCCGATGTGGGCGGAGGCTCTAGTAGTTGGGGACTGCCCCGCAACCTCTTCGCAGAAGCCTGAGCCGTGCTTTCCCTGATGTCTGGCAACGACGGCTCAGCACAGGACCTGGCACAAAACATACATTCTCTGAATAGTTAAAGAAAAGCCTTCTTGGGGTTTCTGTGGCTAGCTAGCAGCGGCATCCTTCACCCTGTGAAGAAAGTGGAGGATCCCCTTGACTTTCCCCTCCTAACTTCCAGCGACCTGTCCTGCTTCAGACCTCAGCCTCACCTGAGGTGGCCAATGAGGATGGTGAAGGAAGCCGCAGAGAACACCCCCAGGACTCCTTTCTCCTCCCTCACTCAGTTTCTCTACTGGGAAGTGGGGCCAAAAAAAGAAAAGAAGGAAGCTAACTCTAATAAAACGTCTGTTAGGGAGGAGCGACCAGTTGGTTCCTCTGTAACGGAAACTGTTAGAACAACTTTGCCCCCTCCTAAAAGGAAACAGATAATAAATCCTTCTCCGTTGGCGGATTTCTTGTTTCTTAGGATTCCAAAGCCTTCTGTGGTTTCAGTTATCTGCCCTCCAAACGAAGCTGGGGTCTGGGTTAGCCTCTGGCCACAGCCCGGCTGAGGGAGGGGTTTATCTTATACAACAGCCACTGCTGTGGGTGGGAACAAAGAGATGGTTGCTATCTCTCCAGGCAAAGAAAGCTAGCCCCCATCAGCGCTGTGGAGACCAAGGACTGTATCTTTTGATTCTTTTATAATTCACATCAGGCCCTAAGACCTAAACTACCCCTGATATTTGTTGTGTGTGATGTGGATAAAGTCCAGGACGCATTTGAGTGGTTGTATGGTGAAGAAGGGGAAAAATGGAGTTTAGAAGGCCCTTCCCCCAAGTTTTTCAGTGGCGCTCATTTGTTCTCACTCCAGAGGCCTGTGAGTGAAATGGCAAAGCCTCGGGGCACTCTTGTGACTGGGGCCCAAGGTTGTGACTTGAATCTCTAGAAGCCCAGTGAGGCTCCAAGCAGCACTCTTGTTTGGAAGGACCAAACTGAGAAATGAACTGTCCTTGCTCTGTGAATTCACAAGGGAAAAGACATGCATTCGCAAGGTCCCCTCTGTCCACATAAAATTTCCTCAAATATTTATTTGTAAAAAGGCAAGGGTTCCGGCTGGGGCTGTAGCTCAGTGGTAGAGTGCTTGCCTAGCATGTGAGAGGCACTGGGTTTGATCTTCAGCACTACATAAAAATAAAGGTATTGTGTCCATCTACAACTGAAAAATAATAAAATAAAGGCAAGGGCTCTCTTGTGACAAGTCAGAGTGTTTTCTTTTTCTTTCTCTTTTCTTTTTTGGTACTGGGGATTGAACTCAGGGGCACTCGGCCACTGAGCCACATCCTCAGCCCTATTTTGTGTTTTATGTAGAGACAGGGTCTCACTGAGTTGCTTAGTGCCTCGCCATTGCTGAGGCTGGCTTTGAACTCGCGATTCTCCCGTCTCAGCCTCCCTAAGTGCTGGGATCACAGGCTTGAGCCACCGCGCCTGGCTAAGTCAGAGTGTTTTCTAAAAGCTCAGCTGTCACCCTTTAGAGGTAGAACTTTGCCCAGACCTTTAGCTCTACTTTGCTGCAATTTCTCTTGCCTTACCTTCTCTGCTACCCAACCCTCCCCTCTTCCTCTCTGTTTCCTGTTTCATTTTCTGGCTCCTGCTCCGACAGGAAAACAAGGAAGCTGAATCTTGTGCTCTCAAAGCCTGGCTCCCAGGCTCTTCAGATTGGAAGGCTAGGTGGAATGGGAGGGGGTTCTGGGGCGGCAAGGCTGTGTGTGAGAGGTGAAGGAAGCAGCTCTTTTCTGGCTGCTTTTAGAGTCTGCAGTTAAAATGGAGGCTGCATCAACACAAGGAGACAGCTGAGCTACCAGAACTGTGGAAAGCAAGTGAGACAGCCATCCCAGACCCACTTCCATTAAGGAGCAAATATCTCATATTACCAAGAAACAGTTTCATAATACAAATCCCTAACCTAAACAATGCAAGCAGTGCATTCACTATTTCTAGAATCCTAGAATTCAAGAGGGTTACATCATTTCTATTCCTTGAACTTGCCTGGCTCTCTGCTCTTTTCCTCTGCTTGAAACATACCACCTGGGGCTAGGATTGTGGCTTAGTGGTAGGGCACTTGCCTCGCATGTGTGAGGCACTGGGTTCGATTCTCAGCACCACATAAAATAAATAAAGGTACTGCGTTCATCTACAACTAAAAAAATATTTTTTAAAAAAGAAACATTCTACCACCCCACCACCCTTTGGTCAGCCCACCAAATCTGGATCTTGGTGGAAATGTTAGCTCCTCAGAGGGGTTTTCTCTGACTACCCAGCCACAACAACCACCCTGTACTATCTCATTACTTTTTTCTTTAAATCACCCTAACACTACCTGCCTATCTTGTCTGTAAATTTTACTTGTTTCACATTGTCTGTTTCCCTCTTCTGGAATGTACGCTGCATGTAATGGAAAAGCAGGGGCTTCATTCACCAGTGTATTCCCAGTGTTTAGGATGGTGTCTTGCATATATATTGTGTCTTCAATTAAGTTCTGGTGAATAAGTCAGTTTGTTAAACCTGATATCTATATTTTATAGACAAGAGAACTAAAGTTGACAAAGGGGAAGTGACTGACCTAAAGTCACTCAGTGAGTGGTAGAGATGGGACTTGAATTCAGGTCTTGAGCTTTCCAAGGTTAATTCTATCACTCCGTGCTATGTTAGTTTTTCCTGCGTTTCTTTCTTTACTTCTTTTTGTTCCATACAACTAAGCATCATTATGGGCTATGCTAAGAATCCTACATAGGGCACACCAAGTCTAAATTTCTACTACTTCCACCAAATTCTTCTCTTACCTGTTTGATTTATTCAATAATATGAGTTCCCACCATGTGATTGGATGAGGATGTAATACTAAGCAAAACAGACACAGTCCTTGTCCTCTTGGGGATGATAACATCTACCTCAGAGGATTTATGGTACTTGGCATAAAGTGCTCAATAAAGATGAGCTGCTATAGCCAGGTGAAGTGATACATGTCTGTAATCCCAACTTCTTAAGAAGGTGGCTGAGGTAGGAGGATCACAAGTTGGAGGCCAGCCTGAGCAATTTAGGGAGACTCTCTCAAAAAAAAGAAATCAGGTTGTAGTTCAGTGGTCAGTGGTAGAGCACTTGTTTAGCGTATGGGAGGACCTATGTTCAATCCCCAGCACTAAAAAAAAAATAAAAATAAAAATAAAAAAAGCTGTCCCCCCCCCCCAAAAAAAAAAAGCAAGTGATTTTCCCACTGAAGGTGTGTAGAGGAAGAAATTAAGCAGTTCTCATGGAGCACTCACCTTCCAGGAGCATCCTGACAACTCATCCTGTACCTGTCTTACCTTGTTCCTGCCTCCACATCTGGAGATGACCTTGGCCCCAGGCCAAGCAGAGAGACAGCCCAGTGTATCTACTACTGATAGCTGTTTCTAGACACTAAACTCTACAGTCCCTGTTGCATGGAATTGGAGTTAACTGACACTCATTTGGGATGTTGGCTCTAAGGCCATGCTGTTGTGGGGCAAAAGTGACCACACCAGCCTGATTCCTGGCAATGGTGCCTTACCAGATCTTTATGCTATTTCTTTTCACTGTAGATAAAAGGCGTTCAATGGCAGTTTTCAAAGGATGCTGGGTGACATTTACATCCATCCTCACAACTGGGGTAACATCAATCAAGTCTTGGACACTTACCAACAACATCCTTCTTGACTTCTGCTGGATCACTTGAAGATGCCTATCCCCCCTGAGTCAAAGAACCTGCCCTGCCTCTAATCATAGGAGCCAAATACTGATGCTTCAAAGCTTTCTGGGACTCTTTTCACCCTTCCTTGTCCCTGTAGTTAGACAACCCTGATTCCGCCTAGAGGCCTGGTGGGAAGGCCTTAACCACTTGGGGGTGGCAGTGTCTGCAAGGCAAAAGAGCCAATGAGATTGAGAGTATTGTTTAGGCTGGACTTGGCTGCTGTCCAGCTATGAAAAAAGGTTAAGGTCATTTGGGGGGTGGGGAGGGAGGAGCCTGGGAAAAGAACTACTGGCCACACCCCTGGGTTTTCTACTGGCAAGGTTCTATTTACTTCTCAAAAGCAAATTACTCACAGCTCAGTGGTTAGCAGTTCTCTTGGCCTGTGGTAACTCCAGTCAGAAACTGGAGACCAGGCTAGGCTCCCCCTGCATTGCAGGAGAACAGATGAAAGGAACCCAGGAAACCCAACTCCTAGGTAATGCTCTACACACAGCCCAGAAATGCACTTTCCAGATTAGAAAATGGAGCAAGAGGCTCAGAACAAAAATAGCCATTAGCAATATTGCTTACCAAAATGCAGGTACGAAAAGGTTCCCATCAACTTTTTTCCATGAGTCCTAAGAAGGCATCTTGGTTGACAAAGATTTTTCTGTTCTCAATAAATACTAAATATTCATTTCTGTCCCTGACCCAAATATTAACAGCCACCCTTAGTTTGATGAACACTTGATTTAAATTCTTGGTACAATTTTCTCTTATTAAAATACAATAAAAACCAATCTTGCTTGTTAAGACAGGTAGATTGTTGCTCCTGGTGTTTTTCCCAGCTAGAGAGGAAGTAGTATGGTATACCAGGAAGCACATGGGCCTAGGTCATGTGGACCTTGTTTACTATGTGACTTAGAAAAGCCTTTCTCTTTTCCATCTTTTCCCTCCAACAATAAAATGGGAGCCAGAATACTGACTCTCTGATTTCTCCTGAGAAACCTCAAATTTAACTTTCTCCCTTGTTTCCCTAAAGGGGATGAGTAAGCCAGGTGCAGTGTCGCACACCTGTAATCCCAGAGGCTGAGACAAGAGAATTGAGAGTTCAAAGCCAGCCTCACCAACAGCGAGACACTCAGCAACTCAGTGAGACCCTGTCTCTACATAAAACACAAAATAGGGCTGGGGATGTGGCTCAGTGGTCGAGTACCCCCGAGTTCAATCCCTGGTACCAAAAAAAAAAAAAAAAAGGTGGGGGGGATGATTAGAAAAACTGTATGTTGTGACATTAACCTCAGAAGAGCAACTGCATCTAGGTAACATCTATGATTCCTAACTTATCTAACTAAGTAGATACTGTGGGCCAGGTTGTGCTTTAGAACAGGGATGTAGCCATGAACAAAAAAATGCCCCTGCCTACAGTTTATGTTCCAGGGGAAGGAGGCTATAATACACTATAAGCGAGATGGTAAAAAGTGCTTAAGGCAGGCAGAGAAAGGAAATAAGGTAGGGGAGCACTAAAATGGAGGCTACCTATTTACAACTATAATGCACCAATGAAAATATGGGGAAAAAAGATGCTATTAATTTTCTGAGATTGCTATTTTAAATAAGATGGACAGGGGAAACCTCACATTATTTTTGGCGGGGAGGGTGCACAGTGCTAGATTGGATCCAGGGCTTTGCAGGTGCTAAGCACATGCTCTAAACACTGAACTACACCCCTAGCCTCCTAATATTTGAAGAAAAACCTGGTGGAGGCCTTAAGCCATGCAGTTATCTGGTGAAACAGTGCTCCTTACAGAGGGAACAGAAAGCAAAAAGACTCCAAGGTGGAAACAGCCCTGTACAGGTGAGTGAGCAATGGGGAAGAGAAGATAGTGCTGGGAAGGTAGTGGCCAGCTAGACAACTGAGGGCCTTAGATGCCGTTATTAGAATCTGGACTACAGTGAGAAGCAAGTGAGGGAGTTTGTTCTGACTTTAAAGGGTTATTTTCAGAATCCAGGAAAGATATGACAGTGTCTTTAACTACAGTAGTAATGATCGGATGGAGGATTATTTTCTGACAAGTGCTAACAGACTAGATGTGGAAATGAAAGGAGTCAAGGATTTTTTTTTTTGGCCAAGCAATGTAAGGTTGTTGGATTTGCCATTTACTGGGAAAACCGGGCTACTAGGGGGAAGATGGCATTTTAGCATTCAGATGTTCAAGTTAAATTTCAGAGATGCCAGAGCAGCTGAATACTTTAGCCTGGAGTCAGAGGGATGAGCCAGTCTGGAGATAAAAGTGATTAAAATGGAGGCTACCTATTTACAACTATAATGCACCAATGAAAATATGGGGAAAAAAGGAGACTACCTTCATGTAAAGTTGTCATTTGTCAAAGATTTCTAGCTGGGAGTGGTGGTTCATACCTGTAATCTGTGACTAGGGAGGCCCAGGCAGGAGGATCCCGAGTTGAAGAACAGCCTCAGCAATTTAGCTAGACCCTCAGAAACTTAGTGAGACCTGTCACCCTGTCTCAAAAAGGATGAGGATATAACTTAGTGGTAAAATGCCCCTGGGTTAATCCTCAGTACCAAAAAACTAAAACCAAAACCAAAAATCCTAATAAAATAGATTCTCTACCAATTATTTCCTAAAATTTCTTTCTAGACCACTATCAATTCCTTTGTTATGTAAATCTAAGAGGCCAGCATATATTTCATGCCCAAATGTCCTCTTGCAGGCTTAATCATCTCAGAGTTGTCTTAAACTTAGTGTGGAAGCTAAAGTAGCCTATTGGGGGTGGGGGTGGGGGTACAACAGGGTCCAGGATGTCACCATTTCAGAAAAGAGCACACTAAGGGAGGTTTGTGAACACAGGACTAGTACTTCCAACACACAAAAGATTTAAGATTAATAGTTTGTAAACAGTAAAAAGCCTCACAAAAGTCTTACCAAGATTTAATGTACATTTATTCTTAACACGTGGAACATATAGTATAAAGATTTCATACTGAATAAATGATATTCATTAAGCCAAAAAAGGAAAAAAAGGAGGAATTTACATCAAGTTTTAGCTACATAGTTGAAATACAAATATGCAGATTTTATCACTGAAAAAATCTCAATTGTGTTTCTTCATCAGGAACTTCAACTGAACCTAGAACTTTTTCACACCTCATTAGAAAGAAAACAAAACAAAACAAAAACCCAGAAAAAAATAAACTATAAGTTGATTGGCTGCTGAGACAGCAAGGACTTTTTACAGAGACCTGTACAGCATCACACCAAGAAGGGCGATGTCTGGCAAGAGATTAAATAGCTGTGTCTCGCTTTGTGCAGGTCACCAACTTGTTAACTCGTCATACTATAAAGGGGTAGCTGGGAGAGGGACCAAACTGTGGGGATCCAAGGGTATGTGCAATGTACAACGTCATATATATACACACGTGGCAGCGCAGTCGCTGCAGCTAAAGGTTAAAACCAGTTCTAAGAGGTGATCTCAGGGTTATTCATACAATCAAGGAGGAGAGAAAGAGGTCAGGGTGTTGTAGGTTCACACATGATACTTTGGGGGAAAAGCCTTTTTTTTTCTCCTCAACGTTTAACTAAAAACATTTTTAAAAACTACAGCTTGCTGCTGACCCAGCGTCTTCTCTCGTTTCCATGTGAGACATTATTATTACAGTATGTTTACAGTATCAGGTGTACAGTACAGTACATGAAAGGGTCTACACTCTACTGCACAGGCCTCTCCAGTGAACAGGGTCTGCTCACAACTGCGAACTTCTCGGCTCCTGCGAGATTGTGAATGTACAACAATAAACCACACACAGTTCAGCAGTCACCTTTTTGTCCTTCAGAGTTTTTTTTTTTGTATTTTTTTCTTTTTTTTCCTTTCTTTTTTTTTTTTTTTTTTTTTTTTACCATTAAAAACAGTTATGAAATGTGGCATCCCATTGATGCAAGGACCGGGGATACCATTTTTTTGTTTGTTTTTTCCCCAAACTCACTGTAAACAACAGTAACTTTGGTTAAAATAAAAAAGTCTTCTATGTAGGCAGAGCTTTGTCTTTTCAAATAGGGTGGGGTCCTGAGGGGAGTAAGGTAAGGACAGGAACAGAAGGGTGTGAGGGGTGGGGGAGAGGGGAAGGAGGAGGAAAGAGAAAACAGGAGACTTTTTTCCCAAGGGAGAAGCTGGACAGCACAGGGTAAACTGGATTCTGAGGTGGTTTTGCATAAATAAAGGGCAACAGTCAGTTTCTAAGTTCTCCACACACGCACACACACACAGGGGTGGGGTGGGGGGGGAGGTGTCCCACGGCTGTCATGACTGGCCAATCAAAAACAGTACATCACAAATGACTTGTGAAACCAATGAGTTCATCAATGGTGACACTGAGATGTCCAACAGCCGTGACTCATACAGAGTGAACTCTGAGTGGTTCTCGTCCACCTTGGCCAGGGCAAGCAGCGCGCGGGCAGCCCGCCGCATCATGTCCACACTAGTTGGCTCAAAGGGTGGGTTCTGCATGTGGAGGAGGCTGGCCTGGCTCTGCTGGAACTGCGTGGCAGCAAGGCTGTCCTCGAGGAAGCCCAGGAGGTTGCCGATGCTGCCCTTCTGCACTGCAATGGCACGGGCTGCCAGGCTGTCCCCCTGTGCCAGGTTGGCCAGCAGTACCACGGCCATCTCCCGGCACACCGGGTTCTTTCGGTCACTGAGGAAGCGCACCATGGTGCTATACAACTTCTCCAGGCGGCTGAAGGGGGGTGTGGCCAGGATCAGGTCCACATTGTTGTCCTGGATGCTGAGTTTGCTGAGGGTTTCCAAGACCAATCTCTGGGGGGAAAGGACGGCATTGGGGCCCAGGGTGGAGAAAGGGTCCTGGGCTTCAGCTGAAGGGCAAACTGCCCAGTGTAGGAGTCCGTCCAGGACAGGCAGGCAAATGCTCTCAGGGTACGGGGAAAGGTCCAACTGCCCCGAGATGTTGGCGAGCGTGACCAAGGTATTTTCCCGGAGCATCTCCAAGCAGTCCCACCACCACTCCACTTTGTTGCAGCTCACCCCTTGGTCCTGTTCCTCCTCCTTCTCATAAGTTAGTGGTGCCTGCTTTCGTTCTGGGTGCTTATGGTGCAGCAGGATCAGCTTGCCCAGGATGAGCAGCAGCCCTGGGTGTTTAGACATCTCAAAATCATTGCCTGGCACAAATGACAGGCTTCGGATGGTATTGGAGACACAGACACAGCGCTTGGCAAGGGAATCCTGCCAATCCAGAAGGGTACACAGTGGGGTCTCATCCTTACTGTGAGGTTCATCCTCTAGGATCTTGATGTTCCGGTGGCTCTGTGCTGGGTTAATGCCAAATGGGAACTTGCTGCTTTCCTTGGTGGCTTCTGCACTTTTAGCTCCCTCCTCGGTCAACGTGCTAGATCGAGTAGACAACATGTCATCCATAGTGGCTGTGATCCGTTTTTCTGGAGGGCCATCAGGTGGGGGTCCCTCTTGTTCTGTTGTCCCTGGCACACTCTCTACTGTTATGACATGTTTCCGGGGTGCCACTGGACAGGGCACATGAGGCCGGGAAGGCAGCAGCTCTGTCTTGCTCTCAAAGTGGGTCTGGATATGCTCAGTGGTGTCCCCCCCACCAATCCGCCAGTGCAGCAGGCCACTGTCAAACTCCTGTACACGCCCAAGCTTATCTGAGCAGTCCACCACAAACGGGTCATTCTTCTGTACGATCTTTACTGGAAGCTTGTCAAACTTACTGATTAGCTTCTCCTCACTATTCTCTGAAGCTGGTTTGTCCTTGCCCAAAAAAGCCATCTCCTCATCATTTTCAACTGCCTCCTCTTCTTCCTCTTCCTCTAGTTTAGGACCTAGAAGTTCTTCTTCTTCATCCCCCTCTGTGGGGGCTGGACTAGACACCTTGCTGAATCTCCCAGGGTCCAGAAGTGTTCTCTGCCCTGGGTCACCCACCTCATACTCCTTTAAAATGCCAAAGATCTCAATCAGGCATCGTCGGAAGTATTCCACAAGGAGCTCCAGCAACCCTGGGAGCTGAAAAAGAACAGGAAATAAGTTAAGGAGAAAAGTAGCTTAAGAAGAGAATCCCTGACATAAGAGATCTATCTACCCAGCTCTATCCAATCTCCCTGTTCCTTCCAGTCAGATACTTGCATCACTTGGGAGGGGTGGTCACTCCTTTTCCCAAAGGCTTCTGCAAGCAAATTGCTCATCTCTATCTTTCCTATACCTGGAGCAAAGTTCTTCCTTCTGCCCAAATGTTGCATAAATTTGCTCGCAGCAGCATGTACAACCAGAAGAATGAGAAGTTATACCTCATTTATGTATGCTGTGCCAAAATGCACTATACTGTCATGCCACACCTCACTCATCAGCGCCACCCAACTCTCAGCCTCCTTGTTCTCAACCAATCTGCTTTTTTCTTTTTGGTACTGGAGATTGAACTCAGGGGCACTCGACCACTGAGCCACACCCCAGCCCTATTTTGTGTTTTATGTAGAGACAGGGTCTCACTGAGTTGCTTAGGGCCTCGCTGTTGCTGAGGCTGGCTTTAAACTTGCGATTCTCCTGTCTCAGCCTCCCTAAGTGCTGGGATTACAGGCTTGCGCCACTGTGCCCGGCTTCAACCAATCTCCTTTCTTCAACAGGCCAGTTTTCTACCTCCTTGTCATTTCCTTTATTCCTCTCGAACACTCTCTACATCCCACTGCCAAGTGGAACCTACGTCTAATAGTGGTGGGATGCCTCCTTCCAAATCGAGCTAAGAGAAGGGAGTGCTATGTGAAAAGATGGTCATTTGCTCTTTTTCAAGTTTCCTAACATTGTAGGAGACTCAACCTCCATGAGTCTTGTAGCACAAGTGGGACAAGGCTTCAGATCTCCAAACACTTGTCCAAGATGGTGCTAAGGAGATAGAAACTCCAGGTTGGATTCTATATAGGCCATGTACTTTGACAAGAATACCTTAATCTCTAGTCAGATTAATCTTTGGCTGACCAGTATAGCAGAATGGAAAACAACAGGAGTTTTAGAATTAGAAAGATCTAGGTATGAATTCTGGCTTTTCTAGGAACTAGCTGTATGAAATGATGAAAATTCTTCAACTTCACAGGGTTGGTTTTCTGTTGGGGGGAGGACAGGGAGTACTGGAGATTTAACTCAGGGGTGCTTTACCACTGAGTTACATCCGGAGGCCTTTTATAAAATTTTGAGATAGGGCCTTGCTAAATTGCTGAGGCTGGCCTCAAACTTGTGATCTTCCTGCCTTAGCCTCCTGAGCCAATGGGATTATAGGCATATGCCAACATGCATGGCACAGAATCTGCAATTCTTACCAATACCAAAAAGTTTCTCCCCAATAAAATTCCCTTTGAAGTCAATCCTATATGATGGCATCAACATGATACCTTTCACAAGTTGCTACTACCCTTAGTGTCCTGGGCTCATGCCCAGTGCCAAAAGCAGCAAAGTAATGCACGGACATTAGCAGAGACAAAGAAGACCATTTTGGTTAGGGATGGCTTCATTTCCAGTGTCACTTAGTATTGCCTATAAGAAGATCCCAGGGGCTGGGATTATGGCGCAGTGGTAGCGTGCTCGCCTGGCGCGCATAAGGCACTGGGTTCGATTCTCAGCACCACATAAAAATAAAATAAAGATATTCTGTCACCTACAACTAAAAAATAAATATTTTAGAAAAAAAAAAAAAAGAAGATCCCAGGCCCTTGCAATCTACCCCAGAGTCTGTACTCACCTGGCTGAGGTTGAAGGTCATAATGCTGTTGTCATCATACAGTAGGATGTTAATGGTGTCTAATGCCCACGTGCTCTCTGCCAGGAGCCCAGACTTGAGGGACATCATTACCCGCCATGCTTCCGGGGTTCCTGAAATAAACCTTTGTGTAGTCCGACCACCAAGCCCAGGTTGGCTGGAGGCAGCCCCAGGGATGCTCCATCAGTTAGGGTACTCTGAAAAATGCAACTCTCTCTGGGAGATGACATACACTTGCCCCTCAAGGCTTCTAAGCTCTCTAGGACATCACTGCATGCCACCATGTGCCTTAAAAGAAAACCTGAAATCAACTTATTTTTTATTCTCCAAAGCTCTTTGGCTCTATTTCAGGCAATACTGGACCAGATTTAGCCAGATCCAGAGTATCAGGACTGAGGGAACAATGAACAGGATGAGAAGGGGTAGATTAAGCAACTCAGTCAAGGAGGTCTCCTTACCAATGTCTTTCATTGTGAGCCGCCTTCTCTGCTTCAACACAGGCTGTGTAGCTTCAACAGAGCCAGGTGGAAAGGTGATATCCCGCCGAATCATGGGGGGCTGCACAGGGGCAGGTGCTATATGCGAGGCAGGTACTGGAGGGCCCGCCTTCTGCATTTTCATCCCAGAGTGCAAGAATGGAGACTTGCTAGGAGAGGTACGGTTCTCCATTGGCCGGGGCAGGGGAGCGGGGCTGGATACCTGAGGAATGTGATTCTGCATGCTTGGTGGGGGCTGGTAGTTAGATGGAGGGGGCCTTGTCATGGTGGGCACGGGGGCAGAGGGACCATATGGAGGCTGGCGTGTGCCATGGGAAGGCCATGGGCCTTCGTGGTTGGCCCTCTGATCCGTGTGCAGCATTTCATCTGTTCGGTTCACACCATGATATGCAGGACCCTGGGGGGCAGAGCCTGTGTTCTGCCTGTTGGCATAATTATAGGTCATGTCATTACGCCCCTGCCACATGGTGCCTTGCTGAGCAACTTCAGCTGATGCCTGAATGGGGCCGCCCATCATTTGCGGTGGCATGTTCTGCTGGGCATTGGAGCCAGGGGGTGCAGAGACTCGGTCTCGGCCAAACTGGAATGGAAATTGGTTCTGGGGGCCGCCTGCTGGTCGGCGCTCAGTAGCAGCAGTGGCAGTAGCAGGATAGGCATTGCCATACTGGTTGTACACATCTTGCTGAGGGGAAGGCTGGGCAGCTTGTTGCTGGCTGGCAGACTGAGATTGGGCAGGGGGCAACTGCTGCTGCGGAGGCTGCCCCTGCCCAGTGCTGTATGGCACACTGTACATCTCTCCTTCGTGCCGCTTGGCAGGAGGGCCGTATGTGCCATCCATTGGCCGCTTATAATTCTAAAACAGAGTCAAGGAGAGAGGAGGTAAATAATCTGCATTTAGGGGTCCCAAACCTACAGGTGCCAAGATGGCCACACCCAGACACTTGCTTGTTCTATTTTTCCTCTAGAAGAGAGAACACCCACCCTGAGAGAACAAAGGAATCACCTTACAAAGTATCTTTTAAAGTTGTTTCTGAGAGTAACCCGTATTTTCTTTTCCTCTCTTGGCTCTCTATTGATCCAGGGAGAAAAATGTAAGACCTCAAAACTCAAATTAAAGTCTGTTTCTAGCCCTTCTGGAGAATGAGGGAGTCTGGACTGGACTCCAAACAGGAGCCTGAGGACTTAGCTCTGCAGGCAGAATTGGCAAGCTGGGTGAGAGAGGAACACCAAAGTACCCAAAGTAAGCTTTTTAAGACTGTCACAGACTTGACTAGGTTACTCACTGCTTTAAGGTGGTGGGGGTCAGTACATTCCCAGTTACTCCCCCCTCACCTGCTGTTGCTGCTGATACATTGTGGTCTGCTGGCTGGGAAAGGGGCTACCAGAAGGGGTGCCTTGGGTGGAGAACTGATTGCCATAGGAATCATGTCTATAGGAGGAAGAGAAGCAGATTAGGGTGGAGAATGGCAAAGCCTAAACAACAGTGGCACCTAGACCACGCTTCACTCACCGTTGCTGCTGCTGCTGCTGCTGTGGTGGGTAGCGGCTAGGAGAATACATCCCCGAGTCTGGGGTAGAAGGCATGAGATTGGGCTGGGGGGCCCCAGTGCCCATGTTTCCCTCGGGTCCTATTCCAGGCTCCGTCCTAAAAAAATTAAAGCAGCAAATTGAGTCCCTTAGAGCTGTGGGGTCTAAGAGGCGGGACAGGAGAAGAGGCTGTCCTTACCTCACTCTGTCATAAGGACCTCCATAGGGGTAGTGCTGTCGTGGTCCCATAGCCACATTTCCGAGCCCAGGGCCTGCAGCTCGGCTATAGGGATCACCCATCCCGCCATTGGGGCCCTGCCCTGAGGACATGAAGGGATCACTCCCTGGAGCTGAAAGGAGAAACGCAGGCAGTAAGCAAACTGGTAGGTTAGCAGGCCCAGCACTTTACACATTGCCTGCTCAGGCCCCAGGCCGTCTTCAGAGCTTGGGTCTGTTCTGTTTTCCTGACAGGTTCAAAACAGATCTAAAGAGGAACCAATCAGCAAAAGCAAGTACTTGTTTAAGGGTGACAAGGGAAGACCAAGAGGTAAGAAAGGAAGTAGGGATGACAGAGGTATTTAGGTCAGGCGGTATATGTGGAGACGAGGTAAGGAAATGAGGACGGCTTAACAACAACCTCTAGCCACTCAAGATCTCCTATTTCCCTGGCCCTGTCTTCATGAGTACATGGTAAACAGCGATTGGTCACCTTTCCTCATGCTGCCATAAGGATCCTTATTTGGCTCGTAGGACATGCGCCCCATCATGTCAGAGGTATTCATACTGGGCTGGTACCCAGGGTTTGGAGTCATGGAATTCCGCTTCTGGAATGTGGGGTCACTTCCATCAGGAAAAGCATCCTGGATCCCGACTGAATTGCTCCTGCTCCAAAGTGAAAAAAACCAATTAAACCACAAATAGGCCAAATCCTCCATAAGGCAAGACATACAGGAGTTACTGGCTAGTCAGGGAAAGGCTGGGCTTGGGCTGCACAGGAGTTACCATGTCTCCAGGGCCCCCTAAACCTCTTGCCCCTGGCTCCTGGCCTTACCTCATGCCTGGCAAGGGGGGGATCTGACTGTGTGGTGTGGATGCTGGAGTTGGTGGCTTCAGGTCTCCTCCTTCTGCCATGGAACTGCTGGTTGACTGAGGAGTCTGTGGCCCCTGCATAGACCCTGATCCCGCTGTGGACAGAGATGTAGGCTGAGCAGCTTGCTTGCCAGGAGTGTTTAACTCTCACAGAAACACACAAATGCCCCAGGGGTCTCTTTTTGTCTTTTTTTTTTTTGGTATCGGGGATTGAACCCAGGATCCTCTTGTAAGTACTCCACCATAGAGCTACATTCCTACCTTAAGTATTTTATTTTGAGACATGGTCTTGCTAAGTTGCCCAGGCTGGCCTCAAACTTGTGATCCTCGGAGGCGGAGACAGGAGAATCGCGAGTTCAAAGCCAGCCTCGGCAATGGGGAGGTGCTAAGCAACTCAGTGAGACCCTGTCTCTACATAAAACACAAAATGGGGCTGGGGATGTGGCTCAGTGGTCAAGTGCCCTGGAGTTCAATCCCCAGTACCAAAAAACAAAAAACAAACAAAAAAAAACACCAAAAAAAAAAAAAAAAAATCAAAACTTGTGATTCTCTAGAATAGCTGGGTAAACTACAGTTGTGTGCCACCCCACCTAGCCCAAGGGTCTCTTTGTAAAAGATTTCCCTAAGGCCTTTAAAGCCTGGATGGCCCCTCTCCCAAGAGATGATCTGCAAAGTTAGGTCATAAAGAGGGGAATGGATTTTGTCACTGTTTGCTTTCATTTTAACATTTAGCATGATGTGGCCATGACATCACCATGCTGATCATTTCTTGGGTCACTGCTAGCTTCTCTAACTACCTCTCTTTACACTCCCAAGGGAACCTATTAAATAATAATGCTGGTGCACAAGAGGGTCCCAGTCAGGGTCCTCAAAATCTGGGGTTGGGAAGGACCATTTTGCACCCAACCTGTGGTGCAAGAGGACTCAGGCATTCCTATTCTTGAGCACCCAGCACAATGTCATCTTCAAGTTCAAATGTTCCTCTAAGCTGATGAGCACGAACTACCAGTAATTAATGTTTCCATTAGTTACCATTCCCAGCAGCAGATATCCCACTGCTGAGGCCTCCCAGGCTGATGAGTCATCTCAGGCACTCATTACACCCTCAGAGGTCAACACCAGGGCACATATGTTTACACCCACCTTCTAGGGCCCTAGCCTTCTTCCCTCTCTATGCTAGTTAGGCCCCAGCCCCCTCTCAGAAAGGAGGGTGGGCAGAGGCACTCCCATCAGAAAATTCCATTCATATCCCTCCGCAGGCCCCTCCTTCCCATTCATTACCATCTCAGCTCCCTGGGGAATTCAGTTGAGTTATATTCTAAGGCACTGACATCAGTGGGCCAAAGCTCCCAGATGGCCTTGTCTCACTGTTATTTGTTAGTCTCCCCCCCCATATCCCTCCCACTCACTAGTTTACAAACATTTGGCAAGATGCCAGGTGAACAACGAAAATTAAAACTTAATGGCTGTTGCAGTATACATCCCAGGGGAGTTGCCATTGTCTGTCCACTCTTTAATCTGCCAACCTGTTAAGCTCTATGATAGGGCAGAGTAGAGCACGCATCCCTGGTGCCTGCTCTGCTACACTGGAGGTAGGTACCACTGAATAAAGGAGCTAGGGCAACAGGCCCTGGGCCTTGGTAGGGCTGCTCACCGCATCCTTACCAGGAGATGGGGGCTGGATCTTGGGCTGGGACTTCTTGGAATCAGCAGCTGCAAATATGTCTGGGGGAGGGTCTTCTCCCCGCTCAATCTTGCACTCAAAGGCATAGAGACACTGGATATACTGCTTTTTCAAGGAGCTGGCAGCACTGCTTGATGTGCCCACATTGAGGTTGGTTGCAAGTTCCCGCCATTTTTTGTTCTTGTTGACCTGTACAACCAATCAGAAAAGTTGGGGTACACCTTCCATCTGGTCTTCCTGTCTCCATGCCCCAAACCCAAATGGATTCCTGCAAAGTATTCATCTCTTTTGGAATCACGACTTTATCCTCAGTATGCTCCACTGCCAACAGAACTGAGGAAGTCTGACCTTTGCTGTATACAAGTGTACTGCTGAAAATAGTGTGCAAAGCTTCTTTAGATCCAAATCCTATTTTTAAATTAATTAGTTTACTTACATACTTTACCTACCTACCTACCTACTTATTTGGTGATGCTAAGAATTGACCCCAGGGCCTTGTACAAGCTAGGTAAGTGCTCCACCACTACCCATATTCCAAGCCCCAAATTTTCTTCTAACTGTAGAAGAAAAACACTCTATAGAATGGAGACCCTTTGGTCAATGTCAATGACCACCTTACTTGACTCACTTTGTCAAACTTGTAATTTTCACATCTGATTTTTCTTCTCAGTGTGGGGGTCTCTGCAAATGTAGCATTCTTATGCTACTGCTCCCCTGTGAAACAGTAACATATAACCATAAGCCCCTTTCCCCTACCAGTCACTGCCATGATTGTTCAGGGACTTTGTGACTTTTTTGGGGAGTGGGTATATAACTTCTTTTGTACCCCCCCAGTAGCCAACCTACAGTTCTATTTTCTTCAGTCTCAGCACACACTGAATAAGACCATTGCCCAAATGCTCCCCACAATTAAGTTTTTCTCCATTAGCTAGGCAGGTCTCTTTTTTCATGTATCCACCACTTAGTAAGGCTGAACCCAAAGGGTTGGGAACACTGGCCTTCCAGTTCTGATTCACAAGGAAAATTTAATAGGTTGTGATGCCTTTTGATCTGGTGCCTATGATATCAAAGAATAGAATTTAAGGAAACACAAGCCGGGCGCGGTGGCTCAAGCCTGTAATCCCAGCACTTAGGGAGGCTGAGACAGGAGAATCGCGAGTTCAAAGCCAGCCTCAGCAATGGCGAGGCGCTAAGCAACTCAGTGAGACCCTGTCTCTACATAAAACACAAAATAGGGCTGGGGATGTGGCTCAGTGGTCGAGTACCCCTGAGTTCAATCCCCAGTAC
>CM053400.1:17085144-17142076 GCA_028644305.1 Xerus rutilus | reverse complement strand
CATAGAAACTCTACTAATCTTTTAGAAAAGTGAAAGACTCTTATATTTTTGTCTTCTTGGAGCCTTCCACAAACTAACTTATAATAGCACTCTCATTCCTGTGAATTCTTATTAACTTTAAAATTCAGTTACATCACAGCCTCTGAAAGATTTTCATCCTTTTGCAAACCAGAAGACAGGCCTAGGCTTTGGAATTCCCTCTATACTTCATTGTAGGTTCAATGAGTCCAAGATGCCCATCAATCGGAAGAATGCCAAACCTAACTCAATATGCCCCTCTTTCCTACAGGGAGGAGAAGGCCTGACTATGAGAACTCAGCATCAAAGAAATAAGCATGAATACACCCCAGGTCATCTCAAAGCCTTCAGTGGCTTTGCTTCCCAGGACAGTTATGGGGCAGTATGCACGTGTCTTGTTTTGTTTTGTTTTGTGGGGGAGGGGAATATAGCCTGAGGGAGAAGGAATTCATAACTGTTGGTTGGCTTCATTCCAATCACTTTCTTTTCTGCTTGTGACAGCTGTTTTCCTCTTCTGATTTAGAAGGTTTGGAATAAGTCCCTCCCTGCCACGCCTTCCCCCTAAGCTTAGTCACAAACTGATTGAAGAGCAGGTTTCTATTCTAGAGACTACAGACCATACAGAGAAGCAGTCTGCAAACATTATGTGCTGTTAGTGTGTCCTCACCTGTTTACCTCTTAGACTGAGTCTAAAACAAAACTATAAAGTATCAGGGAGTGGGGACAGGCTCTGGGTGGCATCTGTTCAGAGGTTTTCAGCAAGGACTAACCCATTCACTTAAGTCTCCCATGTAGAGTAACTACACACATATTTTCCAACACTTTACTTCTTTATCAACTATTTCTATGAAGCAGGTCCTGGAATGACATCTCCATTAGGAAGTTTCCTGGATTGAGAGGGTCAACAGATACTCTGGCTGCTCTTATACTATCTCGCTGATCAATGCCTGTGGCAAAAACTCTGCTGAGGGCTGGGCTGTAGCTCAGTGGTAGAGCGCTTGCCTAGCATGCGTGAGGCCCTGGGTTCAACCCTCAGCACCACATATAAATAATAAATGAATAAAATAAAGATCCATCAACAACTAAAAAAATATTAAAAAAAAAAAAAAACTCTGCTGAAAGCTTCAGAATTTCTAACTTTTCTTTGACATTATACTCTTCAGAGTGGTATAGACTTTGATATGGTCACATTTGTTCTGAGCAGCTAAGACAGAACTCAAAACTAGGCCTATCTCTCCAAACCCTATATTTGTTACTATGCCAAACTGTCTCCATGGAATCAGAATGCTTACAAGCTTTTTTTATTTTTGTACTTTAGTGTGACCCCAGACTAATAACTCATACTACCAGTGAGGTCTCAGCCTATTGCCTTTGCCTTCTCGTCTGGTAGTCCTTTCTTCCTGGTCTGTCAATAGTATGTGACATAGAGAACAGGAGAGTGCTATCCCTTGGGATACACGGTATCATAGAAAGCCAATGAGTAACTGGATAGGGGCTTGTGGGAACAAGGGGAAGTTTATTGTTAGGCACTCACCTGAGTCAATCCACCAATCTCCTTCACAGACACATAGAGGCGATAGAGGTCCAGAGGTTTCCTACCCACAGCAGGCAGATTTGTCATGCCCATAGCCTTCTCCTCTGTGAAGGCCAGATAACGGTCCACCCACATCTTCCTCTCAGGCTCACCACCAAGCTCATACAATTTGGTGATCTTCTCATTAGTTGTAGTAGAAGAACTGGATTTCTGGAAGGGGCAGGTCAAAATTCATAGAATGGGTCAAATCCAAAGCCTACGCTAAAAGGTCTGAAAAATCTTTTGATAAAGGAAGTGGGTAAAGCTTCTTGCTTTAGGTGGTCACTAACCCACCTTTATAAAGCTGCAGGGCCAAAAGGAAGTTAGACTTTACCATAAAAGAAAGAAGCTAATACTAACTATATGATACATACTGAGAGCTGGGCTAAGCTACCTTTACATATCTGGTATTATAACTTGTCTACTTTTTTTTTTTTTGAAGGGGACTGGTATCAGGGCTTGAACCCAGGGATGCTTAACCACTGAGCAACATCCCCAGCTTTGAGCTCTTCCCCCTACCCTTTTTTAAAAATTTGGAGACAAGGTCTCACTAAGTTGCTGAAGCTAGCCTCAAACTTGTAATTTTCCTCCCTCAGCCTCCTGAGTCACTGGGATTATAGACATGCACCACCATACCTGGCACTTCCCTCCATTTTTAAAGATAAGGAACGAGACCCCAGGAGGCAACACCTAAAATCTCACAATTTTTAATTGGCAGAGCAGTTTCAAACCCTTGATAGTGACACCTGACACTGAAGCCACTATTATTCCCACACTATTTCCCAGAAGTCAGGACATCTTAATATTCTTGTACTTGAGAAACTCAAAACATGATTCTGAAACAATGGAGTGGACTAAAATAAAAAACTCTTCCTCATCTCAAGAAAGGATGGATCTCCCACCCAATTGAAAAAAGTTTTGCCTAAGACAAGAAAGACAGTGCTTCCTTGTCCATAGGGAGGCCCAAAGGACTGGAAGCCAGAGGTTAAAAAAAAAAAAAATCCCAGGACACTGCAGACATGATTTTTATTTTCCCCATTTATACAGATAAGGAAAGTTAGGTATGACTAAGCACAGAAACGTTTAAAATAATCCAAATGCTGAGAGGATCCCAGGGCTGCCATACAGCCTAACAGAGAGCATACACAAGACCAACCTACAGGGACCCTAAGGACCCAATACCCTTGCCAGCTTCCCCTATATACAACATAGGCACCAACCATTCCTACTGCTATGAGTAAGGTCCAGGAAGAGAAGGGTAAATAGTTGCCCACAGCACACATCGTCTATCAAGTGCTAGAGTACGGGAAGCACAGTTTCACAGAAGCATCAAACAGTATAGAGAATGCTATGCCATAGGGTCTAGCATTTCCTCCATGACATGCAGCTGCGAGAATATGATGTTGTTTACATTGGGATCCCTTTGGAAAATTCAAACCTAATTCAATGAACTATTATTCTCCTTTATGATAAGAGGAGGCAACAGAAGCATTTTCAGAGACTAATGGAGTCATAAAAGGTTAAAATCATGTCACTATCTTTTTCCTTCCTATCATTGAAAAGGATAGGGTCCAAAGTTGAGAAGAGTCAAGACAAAAATCATTACCTTGGATTTAGATTCTGTCTTGGGTGTCCCATCTGCTTTGTTGTTCATTTTGGTAGCTGGAGTTAACTTGACATCCCCAAGACCCATCATCTCTGGGCTGGCTGCCATCCCTGTAAAAGAGAACAAAATTCTCAAGTCAACAGGTTTAGAAGCAACTTGAAGATCATTCTTGAAGAAATCCTTGGGATGAGCAATGACTTGGACTTACCTGCTGAATTGTTGGCCATGGTTCCACTCATGGGATATGGGGGTCCCTGAGGGTTGATCATGCCAGCCATACTATTAATCCCTTG
Organism: Xerus rutilus; assembly: GCA_028644305.1. Taxonomy (NCBI): domain Eukaryota; kingdom Metazoa; phylum Chordata; class Mammalia; order Rodentia; family Sciuridae; genus Xerus; species Xerus rutilus. Next base: position 17,138,586 of record CM053400.1, on the reverse strand, counting down.
ACCATAGGGAGGTCCAGTTCCCATCATGGCCCCTTGACTCATATTGGGGTAACCTGGTGGCCTGAGAAAGAAAATGAAAAGTAAGAGAGATAAGAACTAGACACTTTCATATTTGGACTTAAGCTAAATCAAGTTGTGTAATCATCTAGTTAGAATTAAAAGGAAAAAATTTATGGTTCCCTCAAACTGGAAATATGCAACATCTAGATATCCTTATCTTCTATCTCTCTCAAAAGGTTCTAAGGGAGCCGGGCGCGGTGGCTCAAGCCTGTAATCCCAGACTTAGGGAGGCTGAGACAGGAAAATCGCGAGTTCAAAGTCAGCCTCAGCAATGGCGAGGTGATAAGTAATTAAGTGAGACCCTGTCTCTACATAAAACACAAAATAGGCCTGGGGATGTGGCTCAGTGGTTGAGTACTCCTGAGTTCAATCCCCAGTACCAAAAAAAAAGTTCTAAGGCGGGGCTGGGATTGTGACTCTGTGGTAGGGCACTTGCCTCACATGCATGAGGCCTTGGGTTCGATCCTCAGCACCACATACAAAGCAATAAAATAAAGACATTGTGTCCATCTACAACTAAAAAAATATTAAAAAAAAAAAAAGGTTCTAAGGGTGTTAAGAGGGTTTGAACTCTATATAGCAAAAAATAGCTCAATTTTAAGGTATACATTCCTTGAATAATAGTGCTCTACTGTGTCTTATAAGAACTGCCTTCCTCTAAGTCACCTCTAAAGGTGAGCTGTATTTCCATTTCAGGGGCCTTTCTATGGCAAAAGGCCCAAACGAAATTCTTTTTTTTTTTTTGGTACTGGGGATTTAACTCAGGGGCACTCGACCACTGAGCCACATCCCCAGCCCTATTTTGTGTTTTATGTAGAGACAGGGTCTCACTGAGTTGCTTAGCGCCTCACCTTTGCTGAGGCTGGCTTTGAACTCGCGATTCTCCTGTCTCAGCCTCCCTAAGTGCTAGGATTACAAGCGTGAGCCACCGCGCCCGGCTCCAAACGAAATTCTTAATTCCACTACTTTTTCTCTTATCAAACCCCAAACAGAATGTAGTCCTCAGCATAGCACTTGGAAGTGGACTTGCCTTCTTTCTTTAATTTGAGATGGGGTCTTGCTATGTTGCCCAGACTGGTTTCAAAAATGTGGGTTTAAGTGATCCTCTTGCCTCAGCCTCCTGAGTAGCTTAACTACTGAGTCATCCTGGCTCTTTTTATGTTTTATTTTGAGATAGGGTCTTGCTAAGTTGCTTAGGGCCTTCCTAAATTGCTAAGGCTGGCTTTGAACTTGTGATTATTCTGTCTCAGCCTCCTGAGCCACTAGGATTACAGGTGTGCAGCACCACGCTCAGCTACATTTCTTATTTATATTTATTTTGTGGTATGGAGATTGAACTCAAGGCCTCATGCATGTTAGGTAAGCACTCTACCGAGTCACATCTTTTTATTTTGAGAAAAGGTCTAAGGTACCCACAGTGACCCTGAATTTATAATCCCCCTACCTCAGTCTTCTGAGTAGCTGGGATTATAGGTATGGGCCACCTTCCCCAGCTTTTATAAGTTATTCACATATGATACTTGGTCATATGAAACTTAATACCAACCTATGATGTGTAAGAATCAATACTTTGTTTTTTATATTTTTATATTCTAAGAAAAGAGTTTTCTAAAAAGCTCAATAAGCTCGGGCTGTAGCTCAGTGGTAGAGCGCTTGCCTAGCATGCGTGAGGCACTGGGTTCGAGCCTCAGCACCACATATAAACAATAAATGAATAAAATAAAAATCCATCAACAACAAAAAATATTAAAAAAAAAAAGCTCAATAAAATTATATTTATTTATTTATTTATTTATTTATTTATTTATTTATTTTTTGGTACCAGGGATTGAACTCAGGGGCACTCGACTCCTGAGCCAGATCCCCAGCCCTATTTTGTGTTTTATGTAGAGACAGGGTCTCACTGAGTTGCTTAGTGCCTCGCCATTGCTGAGGCTGGCTTTGAACTCGCAATTCTCCTGTCTCAGCCTCCCTAAGTGCTGGGATTACAAGCGTGAGCCACCACGCCCGGCTATATTTATTAGTTATATGTAAATACATATATACAATACATACAACATTCTTGTTTAGGTCTAGAAGCATCTCAATATGCTCTGCAATACATATCCTTGCACACATATCCTCTTTACTTCCCAGGCCTTACCTGTTTTGGATAGAGTTGGCAGCAACATGCATGGCGACAGCAGATTCTTGAGTTTTCCGGTTCATGCCCCCTGGTGGGGGACACATCCCTGACCCAACCTGAGGTGGCATATTGGCCATGTTTGGGCCATAAGGCCTATTGCCCATGGAGGCATGACTCATTCTCCCTGGAGGAAGTGTGCCATAAGGTGGGATGCCAGGTTGCCCATGCATCTGACCTCCAGCACCCATGGGGTTCATGCTTCCAGCCATGCCTGCACTAGGATAGTTGGCATTGGGCAAGGCATTGTAGTTTGGCTGCCTGGGGTAGCCTCCTGGGAGGGAAGGGAGAAAAGACACAAGACTTGGTTAGTGACTCACTAGAAATTCACTAATCTCTCTCAACTTGCAAACTCTATAAACAATGAGAATCATTCAATATTTTGGTCAGGAAAGAGATCAACTTCATGGTAGCCTTAACCCCCATGGGAAAAAAGTAAAGGGGAAGCCGGGCGCGGTGGCTCACGCTTGTAATCCCAGCACTTAGGGAGGCTGAGACAGGAGAATCGCGAGTTCAAAAGCCAGCCTCAGCAATGGCGAGGCACTAAGCAACTCAGTGAGACTCTGTCTACATAAAACACAAAATAGGGCTGAGGATGTGGCTCAGTGGTCGAGTGCCCCTGAGTTCAATCCCCAGTACCAAAAAAAAAAAAAAAAGTAAAGGGAAGGCTAGATGCATGTAAAGGCAGGCCTCAGTTGTCCTGTGTCCCTCCCCTTGCTCACCCACAAGGCTGGGGATTGAAGCCATATTCCTACACATGCAACCTCTGAGCCACACTCCCAGTTCATCCCTTCATCTTAAAAGACAGCATGGACAAATTTGAGGCCATCACCAGTGACTGAGAATCTGTTTCAAAGCTTAAAATAAAAAGGGATGGGGACATAGCTTAGTGGTAGAACTCTCCTGGGTTCAGTCCCTAGTACTGAGGGGAGGTGGGGTGGGGAAGCAAAGATGGCTTTGCTATGATACTATCTGGGCCCTTCAACTCTCAGGAGGAATTCTTTCCTTTCTACACACTCATCTTACTTTCTATCCCATGTCATGTGTAAGATATTCAGCTTTAGATCTACCCAGGTCTGATGTAAAGGAAAAATCTAGTAAGACTTATTCACTAAAAAAAACAAAAACAGGGCCTGGGATTGTAGCTCAGCGGTAGAGCGCTTGCCTTGCATGCGCGAGGCCCTGGGTTCGATCCTCAGCACCACGTACAAAGCAATAAAATAAAGACATTGTGTCCATCTACAACTAAAAAAAATATTTAAAAAAAAAACCCAAAAAAACAAAAAAACAAAACAAAACAAAAAAACAAAAACAACCCCCCAAACCCTACACTATACTAACCAATAGCTACCTACCATCTTTAAGTATCTGTACTCAGTTCTGGGCTAAACACCTGATCTACAGTTTATAGATAAAACAGGCTCAGAGAAATTCAAAGACTTTCTCATGGTGACTGAATTAAGTAAAGATAGAACCTTGTCCTACCCTAATTCAAGGACTAAGCTGGGTAGATTTAGGGCAAAGGACAGTTCCACTCTTATATATCAAAGAAGGAACTGTTTTCTCCTCTCACCTCTTCCTACTCCTGAGTAGTTTATACTCACCTTGTGGGCCATATTGACCCCCTTGGGGACCATAGCTCCCCATGGAATTTTGCTGGTAGGAACCCATGCCTGTGTGCATCTGTCCTCCAGAAGGCTGACGCGGAGATAAGGCCGAGCCGGGCTGTGGGGAACTGTACTGGGGCATCTGGGGGTTCCTCTGCATATAACCTATTTGTGAGTAGAGTCCATAGAATTATTTGCTCAGTACAGTGGGAACAAATGCTCTCTCCTGATCCTGGGATTTTATCATCTACATTTCCGTTTGCACCTATTTGTACAAAGTCTCTACGAAGTAACACACATTAACAAAGGGCAATGCCAAATGTTTGTACTAAATGGATGCTTGAAAAGACAAACAGCAGTGACAAAAACAAAATGGCAAATGGTTTAATGGGCGAAGACTGAATGCTGACCAAATTAGACATAGTGTAGGAGAAAAATCTATCCAAACAAAGATGAGCACTGAGAAATAAAAAAAATGACTACTGGGGAATACAACTCTACAGCCATCAACATGCCAAACCTGTGTTAACTTTTCACAATCTGTTGATGGAATTAACCTAAACTTCAAGGACATATAGTTCTCCAAAAGCTATTGCATAATATTCAACTGTCTGCTTTAGCCCTCCATCCCTACGCCAAAGCCCCTGACTCTCACCTCGATCTTGGGCAATGCTTGACTGGTTCATGGAAGGATGTATGATGCTGTCTGACTGGCCACTGGGTGGCCGAGGTGGCATCTGGTTGCCTGCTCCAGAAAAAGAAGGAAGAAAACAAATCATGGCTATGACTGAGAATTCTAGCTAGGAGGTCAATTTAGAGCTGAAAACGACTCCTAGAGAGCCAAGTACCTCCCAGTATCATATACACAGAGATATCCAGCCAAGGGGTTCCCACTTCCCTTCTCCAACCACTATGAGGAAACTATGCAGACATGAACCGGGGCTCCCTAATATCACTGCGACCAGTCACCTTTCCCTCTTCCCAAAGGTCAGCACTTGAGGGTACCTGGCACTGCAGCAGGCGAGAGTGGTCCTGAGCGAGACTGAGCAACACTGGCAGGAGAGCCAACAGGGGACGGGGAGGGGCCCCGGATGCCAGGTAGGTGAGGGGAGGTATGAGGAGAGAAAGGAGACTGAGCTGGATTACTCTGCTCTCCTTGGCTGCTGGAAATCCCTGATGTGCTCACTCCAGGACTCAGAGCTCCTTCTGTCCCCATGGGGAGATCATCTATTGAACCAGACAGATCCTGAAACATACATAAGAACACAGATTAGTAATAATACAAGGCAGAAACACTCTTCTTTTAACAATCCTACTACATGCTGAGAATTTTCCTTAAATAACCAAGAGCAACACACATATTATTTAGTTATGATACTATAGCTTACATGTGGCAAACTTTGTTGAGAACCAAGACAAAATATTTTAGATCCTGTGGGCCATATAGTATGTCAAAACTATGCAAAATTCTGCCATTGCTTTGAAAAAGTAGCCATGAACGATATGTTAAAAAATGGGTGTGGCTGTTACAGTAAAACACTTCGAAAAAACCAGGTAGCTGGCTCATAAATGGTAGTTTGATGACCCCTGTTCTACCTTCCCTAGAGTTAGTGCAGACCTAGTACTTTCATCTTCATTCTGAGTCCTTAACTTCTATAGTCATAATGAAACAGCTAAACTGAGTATGGTGGTGCATGCCTATAATCCTGGTGGCTCAGGAGGTTGAGGCAGGAGGACTGCGAGTTCAAAGCCAGCTTCAGCAATATAGCAAAGGCCTAAGCAACTCAGCAAGACCCTGTCTCTAAAGAAAAAATATAAAAAGGACTGGGGATGTGGCTTAGTGCCCTTGGTTCAATCCTTGGTAAACCCTTGGCACCTCCTCTGCCTCCACCAAAAAATATGAAGAAAGCAGCTATTTGCTGCACACAATGGGAGGCTAAGGCAGGAGAAGCACAAGTTCAAGGGCAGCCTCAGCAACTTAGTAAGACCCTGTCTCAAAATAAAAAATAAAAAGGGATAGGGATGCATCTTAGTGGTAAAGTACCCCTGGGTTCAATCCCCAGTACCAAAAGTAAAGAAAGCAGCTACTTTAGTGTGATGTTAGCTCTTCTCCAATGGGGAAACTATAAAACGCTGCCAGGATGGCACAAGGAGCTACAAGAGAATTTTAACAAGCCTGGGCAACATTTACAGATCCCCTCTCCCTCAAGATTGCTCTAACTTCCATTTATAAAGGAACTCCCTTCAACTTACCATACTTTGCAACATACGGGGTAGGAGGTAAGAAAGGGATACATTTGCATGCAAAAGACAATTTCTTAACTGCCAAGGTTTGGGACCATATTCCTAACACCTGGTTAAAAACAGGGATGAAAAAATGTTTGCCTACTAAACTAACTCAGATTTCCTTCCAGCTTTCTCAATGAAGAAGTTGGTATTTGAGGGGTTTGCTTATCTTGAATTAATTGGTAAAGAGTTCATTCTGGGTCAAGCATTCCAAGATTAGCAATCAAGAGCTCAATATGAAAATATTCAGCCCAGGAATGTACTTCCCTACAACCCCTGTCCTGTGTTCATTCTCTAGCAATACCTCTTAAGGTGTGGAACTAACTGTACACTGAAGAAAAGGATGAAAACCCTGATACATAAATAATTAAGAAAAGAGTTAAAGAGACATCTGAAGGAGGAGATCCAAGTTGGCCTAATTTGAGTCTATTCCTATCCACACAAATGAGCTTGCCTTGGAAAGATCAGTTTGAAGTGAACCGACCATATCACTGGATGTCAGAGGATCCTTTTTAGGCTCTCCTTCAAGCTTCCAAGATATTCTGACCTTCCACAAATCATTTGACTACTGAGCTAGCCTGGAAAATTTCTGTTAAGTTCTATGCAAAGAACCTCTCTCTGAAGGTAAGGTAGGTAACTGGATGTACACTTCTGTCTGTGTCCAGCTCTCAATGTTAGCTAAGAAGTCAGAAAATGCTAGTATTTTTGTTGATAAACAGTAGACGTGTTGTACCACAGAATACTTAAAAAATGCAATTAAACTGGGTGCAGTGGTACACGCCTGTAATCCCTGCTACCTGACAGGCTCAGGCAGGAGAATTCCAATTCAAGGTCAGTCTGGGCAACTTGGTGATTTCCTGAATAAAATAAAAAATAGAAAAGGGATGGAATGTCACTTAGTGGTAGAGCACTTCCCTAGCATGCTTGAGGACCTGAGATCAATCCCTAGTAACCCCCCAACACATGCACAACCAAAAAGAGAATTCCAATATGGAAGGAAATCAAGAGCCCATTTCCAGGCAACACCAAAGACCTCTTCCCTCTCAAAGGACTAAAGTATGGGCAGCAATAAACATCTCTGAATTCATCCCAAGAGAAAGTGGTTCATTCCATCCTCATTTTTTTTTTTTTTTGGTACTAGGGATTGAACTCAGGGGCACTCGACCACTGAGCCACATCCCCAGTCCTATTTTTTGTGTTTTATGTAGAGATAGGCTCTCACTGAGTTGCTTAGCGCCTCGCCATTGCTGAGGCTGACTTTGAACTAGTGACTCTCCTGTCTCAGCCTCCCTAAGTGCTGGGATTACAGGCTTGCGCCACCACGCCCGGCTTCCATCCTCATTTTGAAAGTTAAGTTATATGAGACACACCTGGCTTCTGGGACAAGGAGAATAAACGCAAGAAGACAAGTGAAGCCAGCTGTGTAGGCCAGAAATGGCCTCAAAGGCACTTGTTAGACCCTAGTCTAACAAAATCCATGGCCCACTGCCCTGTTTTAGGGACCAGTAGATTCTTTCATGTATTTCTTCCCACAGTCTCTGTTCCTTAACCAGTTACCAGCTTCTGGTAAAAAGAGCTTACAGGAAAAAGAAATCGGTATATTTTGGAACAGAATGGGAATTAAGAGTCCACCATTAAGACAAGAACCTGGTTCTGAAAATTGTTTTGTTCTGAACATTTTTGTTTGTGTATAAGTAAGTACAACATAAAGCCAAAGTCTCACTTGACTGTCTTTTTGCTGTCCACTGTAGATGAACCCTGTGCCATTTGGTATATGTTCTCAAAGACCTTCTGAAGAACTGAGAAAGCAAACACAAAAAACAACACCAAAAACCCATCAACCGCTGCTATACTGTCAGGGCAAGGACTGAGAAGATTACTTTAGCCACACTTTTGTGAAAAAGCCAGGGTTACCACATCTACAAGGTAAATGCCTCGTTCAGATGAGGGATTCTAAGAACCTAAAGAAAACCCCTGTAGCCCATGGGGCTGGGGTCTCAGGGCCCTGAAGGCACCTGTGGCTGGCAAAGAAGTGACTGTCTTACAGATGCCCTCTGACGAGAGGTATCAGTTATGGTAAAGTGCCCTGAACTCCTTGGAGAAAAACTGCTAAATAAACTGCTGTCAACAATAGCCCCAAGTGGGCTGGGGTGTCTGGGCACAGATTACTACCAGGGAAGGGAATAGCATTAATCTTATCTCTCTCATTTGGTTTTGGGGCCAATCTCTCAAACTGTCATATTTTATATTTTCATCAGATGGCAAATGGTCAGAATAAGAACTGTTGGTTTGAAATAATTTAAGAACCAGAATATTAGTATAGGAAGGGGCAACTCAAACTATTAACCATAGACATGCAACACTGGAGCATCTACTGTGTGCCAGAGCCTTTGTGGAATTACTTAACTTCCTACAACTGTTGCTTATAGATACTACTATCATCACCATTTTGAAGATGAAGAAGCTGATACCCAAAGTGATTGGGTTGTAACCCAAGTCATCCAAAAAGTAAGTGGCAGTGCAAATCCAAGTCTGCTGGACTCGTTTGTTATCCCTGTCCCTGTCTCCATTAGCTCTGATACTATATGAACTAAGGAAAAAGCACCACACCCTTGAGTTTGGCACATATTAGTTGTAACCTTGGGCAGGCTGACAATAAGCTGGGACTTCGTTTTCTTATGATACAAGGAGAGGGACAAGGCTGGACAAATCCTAGTCTGTGACACTCTGGGGCATGTTGTGCATCAAACCCACTAGTACCATATGGTCCGGGCCAAACAACTAGCACTAATACTCTGGAATAAGAGATTTAACAACATATGAGCAGTATAAGATCCTATCAGTCCTAGGGGCTAATCCCAGTAAATATTTTTGTTGGACAATGAGAGGGAGTAGTAAAGGAAGAGACTCCAGAAGATGTCTCACCCCTCTATTCCACATGAACAGATATTGCTCGGAACTCCACATCCTTTAATTGCACAGGACACACCTGTTTTCTACCCTACAAAAAGCCAGTTTTTCAGGTCTTTTGTTCCACAAAAAGCCAGATGTCTGGTTGTTGAGTCAGACCTCAATGTGCTTAACAAGTTCAATTTTCTACAACATACTTATAAAACAAGTTTAATCAATCCAAGCCCCTATTCTTCCTGGTAGGTGCTGCCTTTAGCATTTCAGGACTCCAGGTTCTTAGCTCTCGCTGAAAAGGGTCCACCTAAATTGCCAAGAGAACTGTAGCAATTCCCCTTTAGTGGAAAGCCCTCTTTTCCTGGGTTTGCTCTCCTTTCAAGTATGATCCTGCTCAGAGTTAGGAGGTGGGGATCAGCCTATTCAGTGCCCTCCCAGATCCAAGGAAGCAGCAGGGCCAGGAGAATTTCCTCACGTGTTTCTAACGTGTTTTATGCATTTTATTGCTCATCTACCATGCAGATCAAAAGCGCTGGAGCAGGTCCAGCTATTTCACAGAGAATCTCACACTCCAGGCTGGCTACAGACCCGAAAGCCTTCATTTCTTCACTTGAAATACTGCCCAATGTTATTTTGGGATGTGACCTGATAGAGGAAGCCCATAGGGACTCCATGACGATAACTGTTCCAGCTGTGATTGGCTGCCCAGCCCCAGCAAATGCCAGCATGGGTTTGTCAGGCTCTGCTGACAAACAGAACTCAGCAGCTAACACCTTCTCTTCACACCACAACAAAACCGTGCCTGAAATCACAGTCCATACCTCATTTAGGGGATGGGGGAGGGTGAATGCTGGTGCTCTCACAAGAAGAATCACAAGCTCTAACATGAACGGCTGCCTGGTAAAGCACATTTTCAAGCAGGAAGATACTAGATCAGGGTTAGAGGAAGGGGGGCTTAAATGATATCCCAATAGAGCCACATGGGGATGACATCAGTTCATTTTGCTGAGCACAGTAAACAATGTCAGGCAAGTGGAAAGAATAGGTTCACAGCAAGCTGATATTCAGTTTCCCCATAAATTTGGCTGAATCCTTGAGGAACTCCTAAATGGAATTCTCCTACCCAGTTAGTTTTGAAGAACTTTTGCCTGGTTGTGCTAATTGATAGAAGCTAAATTACCATCAAGAAAACCAGGCAAGCCGGGTACGACGGTGCACGTCTGTAATCCCAGCACTTTGGGAGGCTGAGACAGGAGAATCGTGAGTTCAAAGCCAGCCTCAGCAACTGCGAGGCGCTAAGCAACTCAGTGAGACCCTGTCTCTACATAAAACACAAAATAGGGTTGGGGATGTGGCTCAGTGGTTGAGTGCCCCCAATCCCTGGTACCAAAAAAAAAAAAAAAAAAAAAGAAAAGAAAAGAAAAGAAAAGAAAACCAGGTAGGCCAGGAGCAGTAGCACACACCTATAATCTGAGCAGCTCAGGAGGCTGAGGCCCTGAGCAACTCAGCAAGATCCTGTCTCTAAATAAAAATATAAAAAGGGCTGGGAATGTGGCTCAGTGATTAAGCAACTTGGTACAAAAGAAAAGAAGAAAGCCAGGTAAATCCTACACATGTGTAGTAAGTACATGTGGTAGGAATTTTGCAAATCAGCCACACCCACTTAAATAACAACCCTTAAATGAAAAAATTCCAAAAGCATAGCCTAAAATGACCAAATCAATACTAGCAATTTGCCAGAACCCCCTACCCTCAGCTTAGTCTCACAGATCCAGAGACACAGCAGGAGGTTGCTCCCATGTTGGAGAGTGAGAAGAAATCCTAAGGAACACAGAAGAGAGAAAAATAATCCTTGACAAAAGGCGGAAAGTAAAAAAGAAGGCAATAGCTATAACAAACTCCAAGGAAAAAAGGACTAAGATAATTAATTACTCAGGCAAGTTTTGGGGATGCCTGGTTTTTCTTCAAACCTTCCTTAAGCAATATATTCGTCAAAGGGAGAAGAGACTACTTGTATCAAACACTTCTAAAAAAGTTTTAAACACAATAAAGTTTCAATTGTTCTTTTTTATTTTTATTTTTTTAGTTGTAGATGGACAAAATACTTTCATTAATTTATTTTTATGTGGTGTTGAGGATTGAACCCAGTGCCTCACACGTGCTAGGCATTCTACCACTGAGCTACAACGGGAGCCCTGTGGGGTTTTTTTTTTTTTTTTTTGGGAGGGGGGAGGAGTGTACCAGGGATTGAACTCAGGGGCACTTGACCACTGACTCCAGCCCTATTTTGTATGTTATTTAGAGACAGGGTCTCACTGAGTTGCTTAGCCCATGCTGTTGCTGAGGCTGGCTTTGAACTTGCGATACTCCTGTCTCCCCATCCACTGGGATTATAGGCGTGCGCCACCGCACCGGCTGGGTTCTCTTTTTATCTTTAGTCTTGCTATAAATTTAAGGAAGGGCAATCTGACACACTCCATGCTGGAGGACTCTAGAGTGACACATCTCCTGAACTGCTGTCCAAGGAGTGGTCTTCATCCAAAAGATTAACTGCCACTATACCTAGAAAGTAGGCTAGCTGGTGTTAGCTGAAAACACCAAGAATGTATCAAAACAGAACAGGCCACCTCTTACTCCTGGTGTTATACTTTCAAGTCAGGAGTGAAGCAGGTGGTAAGAAAGAGCAAAAGATACAGAGGCCAGCACCTATCCTTTTCAATTAGGACCGAGCATGATCTCCTGCCTGAATGACACAACTGTTGGGAATAGCAGAAAATGCTACTGGTCCCACCATGTTTCCAAAAACTTGGGTTTGTATCCTAGAAACCACTACATAGGATGCGACCCCCCACCACCACCACCAAACTCCCTCTTCTTTTTTTCTACAATGGGCTATTGTTCTGAGGATAATAGTTCATTCTTCCTGGTACCTCCTGGCTGCCTGGTGGGGAATGTACAGCAGAGAAGGGTCAGATACTTTTTGTCTCTAGAATGCTTTTTAGGGGGCCCGCCTCTAAGAGGAAATTCCCTATATATGTCAAAATTCATAAAGAAAGCTCTGGGAGACCAAATCTCCAAATTTAAATGATGTTGGAAAGAAGCAAAAAAGCAACATTCTCCTTTTATAAGGAAGCAGAATTGATATGAATGTGACTATCACATGTTTAAGGTAAGTACGTGACTCACCTTTAATTCTTACAATTATCTTCTGATGTGGGCACCCCCCTCCCTTTTTTTTAACAAAGAAGCAGGCTCAGAGGTTAGATGGCTTTCCTAAGGACAGATAGCTATTAAATAGAAGAACTCGTATACAAACCCATATTACCCTGCACTCTTTCCATAACACAGAACTTTGACACTATCAACAGCTGGCTCAAAACTCTAATGCAGGTAAGCAAGTAACCTGTTTCCAGATATGCTGGGTGATTAGCTATGTGCCTCTGAACAAGCTAACCTCACGAAGTCTTTCTTAGCTCCATTACAAAGGAAAATCTGAAACCAGACAACCCAACAAGTTGACAATGCTATTTGTTTCCCTTTTTCCTAGGCACTCTTCTTATAACTTTCCTGGTTTATTTCCAATTAGCCATTTCACCTATCACTCTCAAATCTACGGTGAAGAGTTTTCTTTCATTCATTCATTTGCAGTGATGGGGTTCAAATCAGGGCCTTGCACATATCTCCCCCTGGGTCTTCAAAAAGGTACTTAATGAAAGAGGGGGAAAGGAGAAGATGGCTTTGAATCTAGGAAATTCATTTCTATGAAGGTAGAGGTCTGATCTACACTGGAGATTCAAACTGAACGTATGGAGAATAACAAGTTGAGGATAGTCTCAGCAATTTTGCAAGGCCCTAAGCAACTTAGGGAGACCCTGTCTTAAAATAAAAAGTAAAGGTGGGCGCAGTGGCGCATGCCTCTAATCCCAGTGGCTGGGGAGGCTGAGAGAGAAAGATTACAAGTTCAAAGCCAATCTCAGCAAAAGTGAGGCACTAAAACAACTCAGTGAGATCCTGTCTCTAAATAAAATACAAAATAGGGCTGGGGATGTGACTCAGTGGTTGAGTACCCCTGAGTTCAACCCCCAGTGCCAATAAATAAATAAATAAATATAGACAGAGAAATAGATAAAAAATAAAAAGGGCTGAGGTTGTAGCTCAGTGGTAAATGCCCTTGGGTTCAATGGCCACCACCAAAAACAAACAACAACAAAAAAGCTGAATGTATTCTATTACTATTATTAAGCATCGGGTGTGGCTCAGATAGAAGTCAAGATATTCCTGGCCTCTGGCTAGAGATGTAGCTCAGTGGTAGAGCACTTGCTAAGCATGCTTCAGTTCAATCTCCAACTCTACAAAAATAAAGATAGATAGATTCCTGGCTTCACCTCAGGTGATTTCAAACCCTCACACTTTCTTCCTCACCCAGCTCCCCAGCAACCCTTCTAAACCGCTGGACAATTAGGCCTTATTTAGAGACCCCATTCTCTAAGGTAGGGAATGTAAAGGCTCCTTTCTGAAGGCAAAAGCCAAGCAAGCTTCAGCCCTCAAGTCACAGACATGCTCCAAGAACAGGGCAACAGAGCTCTCCTTTAACTGAACACATCAGGTTGGCTGATTTCCCAGTCACCGAGGAGTAGAACTGAAGGGGAGGACCAATGACTTACACTACAGGTGTGACAACTATACATTTAAAATTATTTTTTAGCCTTGGGAACTTCAAAGATGAGAACCAAGTTGGGTTCAGTGAGTGGCATGCACCTCTCATCCCAGCTAGTCAGGAGGCTGAGGCAGAAGGATAGCTGGCTTGACACAAGTTGGAGGCCAGCCTGGGTAACATAGTGAAACCTTGTTTCAAAACATAGATGAGAAAAGCTTTGTGGGGGCAGCAGGGGAATTCAAACCTTCAAACTCACAGAAATTTGCTAGTCATTCTGTTAAAGCATCTGCTTTAAGCAGAGGCTACGGACAACTTCCCTGGCCCACCACACTACTCCACACCCCATACCCCACAGGCAGAACCCAGAGTTCCTTTGAGGCTTTGCTAGACTAGGTATTCTTATTCTGGGGGCTACTGAGGATTGAACCCAGGGACACTTAACCACTGAGCCACCACACCCCTAGTCCTTTTTTATATTTTATTTAGAAACAGGGTCTCACTGAGTTGCTGAGGCTGGCTTTGAACTCTCAATTCTCCTGCCTCAGCCTCCCAAGCTGCTGAGATTATAGGTGTGCACCACTGTGCCTGGCCCTAGACTAGGTGTTAAAAAACTAAGGCACTGTGCTATATTTACCCCCCTTTCCCTACTAGCCTGCAGGACTAGGGAAAGATCAAGGTATTAGTGAAAAGAAAAATGCCAGCAACACAAAAGACGTTTGATAACTGTTGCTCAATGAATAATCTCCTCAAAAGCATCTTCCTGGGCTGGGGATATAGCTCAGTTAGTACAGTGTTTGTAGAGTGTTTGCCTCACATGCACAAGGCTCTGGGTTCAGTCCCCAGCACCCTCCCCCCCCAAAGCATCCTCCTTAGACCTTTCATTTCTCTTTCCCTGCATCTCCATTCCCATCCTATCCTGGTGTCCACACTCAAGACCTCCACACTGCGAGAGAGACTCTTGGGTGCTGCCATCAAGGGAACTGACTCTCCCATCTAAAAAATGAGAAGTACAACCCCGAATGGGCCTTGGCAAGTTGGGTAAGGCTGTTACTAGAACCACAGCAGTGCGGTCAGGTACAATGGCACACATCAGTAATCCCAGGAACTTAGGAGGCCAAGGCAGGAGGATTTCAAGTTCAAAGTGAGCCTCAGAAACTTAGCAAGACCCTGTCTCAAAAAAAGGGCGGGGGGGGCTGGGATTGTAGCTCAGCGGTAGAGCGCTTGCCTCGCATGCGTAAGGCCCTGGGTTCGATCCTCAGCACCACATACAAAACCAATAAAATAAAGACATTATGTCCATCTACAACTAAAAGAAAAAAAAAATTAAAAAAAAAAAAAAAAAAGGGCGGAGAACTGGGGATATGGGTAAGTGGTTAACGGCCTCTAGGTTCAATCTTGGGTACCAAAAAGAAGAATGTCTGGAAAGGAAGCTACTGGAGGTTTCTGTGTCACTAAAGAAATTTTAATATAATTGTCAGAAATAAGAACTTGCTGTTCAAATCCATTTCAGCAAAATTTCTTGAGGTAGGTCTGACTCTTGGGGTGGAGACTGAGGGTGCTGCTGAGGTAAGAAAGGGGAGAAGAAAGACTGCTGGGCTGCTTACATTCCTGTGGTGGGAGCCCCTGCAAACAGCAGCTTGGCCACTGCAGCAGCAATTGATTTTTCCAAGGGTCGATATTCTGCTCCCACAGATCTGCTCAGTTGGAGGTTTAATCACATCGAGTGCTTCTCCTCAACATCTCCCCTATGTGCCCCCCCACCGCCAATAAAACAAACACTAAACAATGAGAGTTGGCAATAGAGATGAGGTGGTGCTCCCCACAGCTGTCTCTATCCTTGGAGAAATTCTAGGCACCAGCTCAAAGGGAGTTATGCATAACAGAATGAGCCAAAACTACATGGGGCTCATTCTTGTGGACTCACAAGAAACTAGACACACACCCATAAGCCCCAGAGAATCTTTTAATTCACTGTCCAACACTCCCATACAGACCAATATAAAAATTGAGATTTCATCCATAAACAAACTATTTATTTATTTATTTATTTATGGGGGGGGGAGCTGGGAATTGAACACAGGGGTGCTCTACCACTGAACTACATCCCCACACCTTTTTATGTTTGTTTTTGGTACCAGGGATTAAAGCCAGGACACTTAACCACTGAGCCATACTCCTAGCCCTTTTTATGTTTTATTTTGAGACAAGGTCTCACCAAATTGCTTAGGGCCTCCCCAAGTTGCTGAGGCTGGCTTTGAACTTGTAATTCTCCTCCCTTAGCTTCCTGAGCCCCTGAGATTACAGACGTGCACCATCATGCCTGGCTAGTTTTTATTTTGAGACAGGGTCTCAATAAATTGCCCAGGCTAGCCTTGAATTTGTGAACCTCTTACCTCAGCCTCTGGAGTTATAGGGATTATAAGATTATGCCACCATTTCTGGCTAAATTGAGAGATTTTATGTTTAAAAAATCTAGGCTTCTTGTGCTGGGATTGTAGCTCAGTGGTAGAGCGCTTGCTTTGCATGTGGGAAGCACTGGGTTCGATCCTCAGCACCACATAAAAATAAATAAATAGAGGCTGGGATTGTGGCTCAGTGGTAGAGCGCTTGCCTCGCATGGTCAAGGCACTGGGTTCGATCTTCAACACCACATAAAAATAAAGATATTGTGTCCATCTACAACTTAAAAAAATTAAAAAAAAAAAAAAAAATCTAGGCTTCCAGGGGCTGGGACTGGGGCTCAGTGGTAGAGCGATTACCTAGCATGCGTGAGGCACTGGGTTCAATCCTCAGCACCACATAGAAATAATAAATGAATAAAAATCCATCAACAACTAAAAAGATATTTAAAAAAAATCTAGGCTTCCGGGGCTGGGGTTGTGGCTCAGTGGTAGAGTGCTTGCCTAGCATGTGAGAGGCACTGGGTTCAATTCTCAGCACCACCTAAAAATAAATGAAAATAAAAGTTCATCCACAACTGAAAAATATATATTTGAAAAAAAAATCTAGGTTTCTAACAGCTAAAAAAAATTAGAAGTTCCTAGAATTCCCATGAGGCACTAATTGATTAAGACCCTGCTCTCCAGTTTGTCACAGTCTCCATGAGGCCCATATACCATGCTACCTGACCATCTCTCCTACACAAGCACACTGCCTCCCAAAGGCTTCTTTCATTAGTGAAAGGGGAATATCTTTTCAAGCCCCAGCATCACAAAACCAAAATTAACCAAAACAACACACAAACACATACACACCAAAAATGTCCAGAGTGTTTTAAGGGTCACTAGTGAACAGACTCAAATCAAGGGGGAAAAAAATGAAACTGGGTCAGAGCTGGGTCTGAGTTAGACTAGCACATATTTATGGAATAGGGTTGTTCTAATCCCAGCAGGAAACAAGAATACTGTAAAGCCAGAGAAAGTAAAGGAGTGAAGAATCTCTATTTTCTTAAAGTCAAGCATTCCCTGTTAAGAAGGCTAACTACACAGAGCTTGTGCCATGATCAAGATCAGCTCTAATGCTAGAACTTGCACAAGCAGGAAAGGAAAAGAGGGAGTACAAGGAAAGGAACACAGAAAAGCAAGTGCAGTTCTAGGTATAAGAAGTGTAACAGGGAGCAGGTGTTGCCTTAGGCTTCCACATTATCTGGCTCTGCTCTCTCTGGCAAGCCCGGCTGCCCCTCATAACTGTAGTAACCAAAAGGGCATGGTGGCACATGCCCATAATTGAGGCAAGAGGATTGAAAGTTCAATGCCGGCTTGGGTAACCGAGCAAGAAAAATAAAAAGGGGGTGTAGCTCAGTGGTAGAGTATTTGCCTAGCATGCATGAGGCCTGGATTCAAACCAACACCTGGAAAAGAAAAAAAAAAAAAAAAAAAAAGGAAAAACAAGCCAGGCGCGGTGGCACAAGCCTGTAATCCCAGCACTTAGGGAGGCTGAGACAGGAGAATCGCGAGTTCAAAGCCAGCCTCAGCAATGGTGAGGTGCTAAGCAACTCAGTGAGACCCTGTCTCTACATAAAACACAAAATAGGGCTGGGGATGTGGCTCAGTGGTCGAGTACCCTTGAGTTCAATCTCCAGTACCCAAAAAAAGGAAAAACAAAACAAAACAACCAAAAGAATTCTAACAACCAGAAAGCAAGCAAGGGCAAGTGGGGAAGGCAAAGTTGGCAATGTGCTGAACATGACTTAGAAGTAGGTGGCTGATGGACTCCTAGGTTCTGTTAGTTTAAAGTTTATAGCCGGGCATGGTAGTGCATGCCTGTAATCCCAGTGACCTGGGAGGCTGAGGTAGGAGGATCTTGAGTTCAAAGCCAGCCTCAGCAACTCAGCAAGGTCCTAAGCAAGTTAGTGAGACCCGTCTCAGAATAAGATGAGGGTTTGTAATGTGGCTCAGTGGTTAAGAGCCCTTGGGTTCAATCCTTGGCACCAAAATTAATTAATTGACTGATTAATTAATATTAGCCAACCATCTTTCCTATCACAACCTACTGGTCTAGATTAAAATCCAAATACTTTGGGTAGAACAAACTTCTGAGAGTCGGCAGCCGATAGAGCTGGAAACCAGAAAGATAACTACCAACCCCAAAGGTCTTTAAAACAAAATGAAACAAAACTCTGAACATAGAAGATCTATTATAAAAAGTCATGTTATTTTAAAAAATTATATATATGTATAATGTTATAAAAGTGGAAGACATGAGAAAATTCCAATGTTCTTTTTTTATTTTTTTTAATTGTAGATGGACACAATATCTTTATTTTATTTATTTTTATGTGGTGCTGAGGATTGAACCCAGTGCCTCACACATGCGAGGCAAGCGTTCTACCACTGAGCCACAATGCCAGCCCCCAATGTTCTTGATAATGCTTTCTCTGAATACTGATCCTTCTTATTTGAAACTTGGTTTTTCTCTTACCTTCCCTCAAATGTCAGGAAATTATTTCCACTCATCTCAGTAAACAATATTCAGTATTTCTCCCACATCAAGGCTGGTCTTGAGGGACAGGTTTGTTGATTCTCAAGCTTGAGCTTTCAACCCCTAGTCCCCATCATCAACAAGGCATGGCTTTTCAGCTTCCTTGGGAAAGGTCAAATGGGAAGGAAGCTAGTGGCTTGGAGGAGGGCTCCACTTCAAGGCAATCAGTGATTATGTCATAATACTAGCCAATTCCATGCTGATACTAGGTGGAGAAGACGGAACAGCTTCAGGCTACAGAAGTGGATGATTCAAGAGACCAAGCATTGGTTCCCAAAGTGATGACACCAGAACACATCCAAACTCAACACAGCTCTCAGGCAGAACACCAAAGTCTTAGAAACATGATAAAGACAACAGAATTAATTCTATAGTTGATTTTTAAAATATCTTTGTTTTATTTTTTTTATGTGGTGCTGAGGATTGAACCCAGTGCCTCACATGTGTCAGGCAAGCGCTCTATCACCAAGCCACAACCCCAACCAGAAATCACAATCATATATCCATCCCTGCACAACTCCTCCTTCTCCTTCTCCAAAGAGAAGAGAATAGGCAAACCCTACTTCCCTCCACACTGAGGACTGAACCCAGGGGCAAGCACTGAGCTACATCCCCAATCCTTTTTACTTTATTTTGAGCCAGGGTCTAAGTTGACCAGGTTGGTCTCAAAAAGCTCCTGCTTCAGCCTCTTGAGTCTCTGGGCTTATAGTATGCACCGCCATCACAGCTCTCTTTTCCTAAAGGATCTTTCTGCAGATTCTTTTTGGGAGGTGGTCCTAACAATAAAAACAGTGGACTACAAATCAGGGAACTCAATGTTTTCCATTACTGAATGATCTTGGTCAAATCCTTTACCCTTTTATGAGCTTTATAATGCTCATATGTAAAATGGCAAGAGGAGGGAGAAGAGAGTGGTAGTGTTAATATGATAAATAATCTGTTGGAGCCGGGCACGGTGGCGCAAGCTTGTAATCCCAGCATTTAGGGAGGCTGAGACAGGAGAATTACAGGTTCAAAGCCAGCCTCAGCAACAGCGAGGTGCTAAGCAACTCAGTGAGACACTGTCTCTACATAAAACACAAAATAGGGCTGGGGATGTGACTTAGTGGTTGAGTACCCCTGAGTTCAATCTCCAGTACCCAAAAAAAAAAAAAAAAAAAAAAATCTGTTGGAATGGCTCATATTTCTCCTGTATTCTTTCTGTAAATGTAGAAGTTAAAAAACTAAATACTAGCTGGGTACAGTGGCACACACCTGTAATCCCTGCACTTTGGGAGGCTGAGACAGGAGAATCGCGAGTTCAAAGCCAGCCTCAGCAACTGCAAAGGCACTAAGCAACTCAGTGAGACCCTGTCTCTAAATAAAATACAAAATAGGGCTGGGGATGTGCTCAGTGGTCGATTGCCCTGAGTTCAATCCCCAGTACCAAAACCAAAACCAAAACCAAAACAAGCTAAATACTGCTGGGTACAGTATTGTACACCTGTAATTCCAGCAAGTTGGGAGGTTGAGACAGGAGGATTAAAAGTTCTAGGCCAGCTTCTGCAATTTAATAAGGCCCTAAGCAGTTTAGGGAGACTCTGTCTTAAAATGAAAAATAAAAAGGACTGGGGATGTGGCTCAGTGGTTAAATATGCCTGGGTTAAATCCATAGAAAACCCCTCCCCCTAAAAAAAAAAGCTAAAAACTACATTTCCAAGAACTCCTTGCAAATAGATGAGTTTTAGATATAATCTGGGTTCTGTTAATCAGAAGCAGACTCATGGGTGTGTCAGAGACCACATTTCTGTCTCTTTCACTTGTTTCTGAAGAGGCATTTTGGTTTCATCCTTCACTTAATAAAACAGATGCTAGCTCTGTCAATAGCAACTTTCTTCTTAGCTGGGCGCAGTGGCTCATGCCTGTAATCCCAGTACTTAGGGAGGCTGAGACAGGAGAATCGCGAGTTCAAAGCCAGCCTCAGCAGCGGCGAGGCGCTGAGCAACTCGGTGAGACCCTGTCTCTACATAAAACACAAAAAATAGGGCTGAGGACGTGGCTCAGTGGTCGAGTGCCCCTGAGTCCAGTCCTCAGTACCAAAACAAATAGCAGCAGCTGCTATTTTTTTTTATTTTGTATTTATGTAGAGACAGGGTCTCACCGAGTTGCTTAGCGACTCGCCATTGCTGAGGCTGGCTTTGAACTCGCGATTCTCCTGTCTCAGCCTCCCTAAGTACTGGGATTACAGGCATGAGCCACTGTGCCCGGCTGTAGCTTACTTCTTGATTCCAGCTTATCGGATCCCCAGGATCACTGATTTAGGGGTATGACTTGAGAATAATCAATCTGATAGCTCAGAGAGGTAGGACGATCCCTTTGGGTAAAATCTAGGTCAGATTTGGGTTCCATTTCTGGAAGCCAAACCTAGAGCATGTTCCCTCAATCCTTCCTTCATAAGCCCAAGTTCCCTCTATTAAACCACTCTCTGTTAACCATAGGATTTAGTATAAAAACCTATCTAATTCAGTATTATCAGATGATCCCAAAACGGTTGTGAAGGAAAGAAAACAGATTGGTTCACAAAGCAATGCTTTCTTTTCTTTTCTTTTTTTTTTTTAATATTTATTTATTTTTTAGTTGCAGGTGGACAGAACATCTTTATTTTATTCTTATGTGGTGCTGAGGATCGAACCCAGTGCCTCACGCATGCTAGGCAAGCACGCTACCACTGCGCCACAATCTCAGCCCCAAGCAACGCTTTCTTTTGGGGAAATGGGCAAGGGAACTTTAGACTTTTAAATACATTTTTCCAGGACAGCCTCCTTCACTTCTTCCCTTTTTACAACCTCCTTGCACTTTCTCCCTCCCACTCTAAGCTGGCAGGAGGAGGCACAGAGGTTGAATTGCTCATACAGGATGGAAGGTTGAGTCAGTGCATGCTTTCTTTTCCATCCCCATGTTCTTCCATAGGCTGTTATTCTGCTGAAGGTGGCGTTACCTACCCAACACAAAGTAAGTATAATCTAGGCTTCAGGGAGGCTTGGACTAGATAGGAGACCTACTGCTAAGGATACTGCTTCCTTAGCAGTAGCAAACACGCTCATCAACTCCAGATGCCAAAGAACTAGAGAGGCTCATTACTGAAAATCGTGTGTGGCTAATGAGTGAAGATACGTTTGGCTCTATTTCTTATACCAATTCTGGTCTATGGCTTCCTGCAGCAGGCTGGACACAAAATGAAAAACAAGGTCAAATTCAAGTGGTACATTTGGTGGGAAGGGGTATTTCCTTCCACTCCTCTGTAGGAATGATAGAGTCCAGGAACCATCACGTTAGAGGTAAGGCTCAGCTGCTTTTCAGACTGTGGTTGTTCCGAATAAAACAAAAGGTTCCAGCAAGAGGAATCTGTGTGAGACACACAAGCAGGAAGCAGAGCTGAGCCACCAGTGACTAGAATAGAAACAGGAAATGGGCCCAGGAACAAGCATACAGTAATCTGCTGCAAGCAGCAGAGGCTCCAGCAGACACCAGGCAGTATCAGGGCTGGAACAGCGTGACTAAGATGGAGAAGCGGATTGGCCAGCCCTGCTGGAGAATGAGCGTTCTAAAGAAGGATGGCTACATGCACAGAGTACACGCTGCTCTGAGCATTCTGTGCAGATGTGACAGAGGGGGTGGGGATTTCCTTTTCAAGACTGTGAGAGCACCTGGGCTACAATTCAAGGGGAACAAGTACAGACACATGGTCAGATGTAAAAACAGGTCACCAACCTCTGAACACTCAGCTTCTCTGGTTACCACAATTACTAGTGGCATTTCTGTCATCCCTTAGAAAACACATCATCAAATCCCTAGGCAAGAACTATTGGCCCTCTCTCCTACCATGAAATGGCAAAAAGGGAATGAAAACAGTGTAAGATTAAAATCCTTCAGGCATTCCAATTTTTTAAGTATTCACAAGATTTGTCACTCCTCCCAATAAACCCAGACAACAAAAAGCTGGCCCTCAAGCTCAGCCAGGAGGCAAGAATCTAGAGGCCATTCAACACAGGACAGGTGTCAGATATATTTCTGAGTGCTCAAGCAGAGATACCAGCATAATTGTATGCCCATAGGAAGAAAATGGGGAAGAAGTCCCAGAAAAGGTATTTCAGCTGGGTTTTGAAGCCAAAGTAGAAGTATGAGGGACATTAAAAACAGACACACACAGACAAATATCTTAAGCAAAAGGACAACGACAGAAAGGACAAGGAGTTGTGAGGGGCTTAAGTATAACCGAGTGGCCAGAGATGAGGCTGCAGAAATGCTCTAGGAGCTGTGGATGACTCTACTGTGGACTCTGGATTGTAGGCACAGGGAGCCAAGGTCCCAGAAGTACCCACAAAAAACTGATGATGAGCTGGGTAATGGGTATGCCTGTAATTCCAGTGACCTGGGAAGCTGGGGCAGAAAGACTGCAAATTAGAGGCCAGCCTGGGCAAATTAGTGAGACCTTGTTTCCAAATAAAAAATTAAAAGGGCTGAGAATGGGGCTGGGATTGTAGCTCAGCGGAAGAGTGCTTGCCTCGCATGCGTGAGGCCCTGGGTTCGAACCTCAGCACCACATAAAAAGCAATAAAATAAAGATATTGTGTCCATCTACAACTAAAAAAAAAATATTAAGGAAAAAAAAAAGGCTGAGAATGTAGTTCAGTGGTACAGAACCCCTGGGTCCAATTCCCAGTACCACAAACAAAGCAAAACAAAACAAAAAACAAAACCTGGTGATAGTCTCCTACTACAAATGATTCTTTAAATGTTACTAGACATGGTCAGTGAAATGTATTGTATCACAAAGTTCCCAGCTTAGTATTTCCTTTGAAAATCTTACTCTTAGCTTTCAGGATCTAACTTCATGTTTTTAAACCATTAGATGATGAATCACTCAGAGATACTGTTTACAGTTACAGCCAAGAGAGGTGGGATGGGGCCTGATCTTTCCAGCAAGATCCCAGGTGATATCAGCGGTCTGGATGATAGATCACATTTTAGGTAGCAAGGATCTAATTAAAATTAGCATTAACCAGGATATTGTGTACCAAGCAGAAAGGCCTACAGAATAGGGCCTGGTCCCATCCAACATGGGAGAGCCAAAAAACCAAACTCTACTCGACATTCCAATTCCCTCATTCTTCCAAGCAGATCCTACCGGTCTGGTCATACCCCCTTTCTGCATGTTTAGCCAATCCCCATGCCCCTCACACACACATACATAACTATACTTTTTGCATCTCACCTGTGTTTTCATCACCAAGGGGTCTGGGAAAACAAAAGTGAAATGGAAATCCATTCACATTCCTTTAGGTTAAGTTTAGTAAATGTTAAATGGCAATGAGTTGAGGCTTTAGTCTAAAAATGAACAGAAGATCAGATTATCCATGACTTTACTCAGTGGCAACTAAGAGGAAATATTTCACTTGATATATCTGAGCTAGATTCAAATCCTGCTTTTAAGCCCTGGTTTTCTCATATTAAAATAGGAGTGGGTGCTCGTACATTTTAATTCCTGTCCTTCCAGGATCATTCATGTCTGTAGCTCCTTTCCTGGCTTTACTCCTATTAGATTCTACAGGAATGGCTTAGCTCCCACCCACTTCCTCTTTTTAGACCACTGCAATTCAAACTCTTGAGTCTGAGAACATCACAGAAGTAAAACATTAGTACTAACAGTTACTACTTTAAGTGATAGCTAAAGAATGGCTTGGAAGCTGGGCATAGTAGCACACGCCTGTAATCCCAGCAGGTCAGGAGGCTGAGCCAGGAGGATCATGAGTTCAAAGACAGCCTTAACAACTTAGAAGGCTGTAAGCAACCTAGTGAGACCCTGTTTCAAAGTAAGACAAACTAGGTGCAGTGGCACACACCTGTAATCCCAGCGGCTCAAGAGGATTATGAGTCCAAAGCCAGCCTCAGCAACTTAGCAAGGCCCTAAGCAACCCAACAAGACCCCGTCTCTAAATAAAATATAAAAAAGGGCTAGAGATGTGGCTCAGTAGTTAAGTGCTTCAGGGTTCAATCCCTGGTACCAAAAATGGGGAGGGGGGCTTGGAAACCCAAGAAATTAAAAAAACAAACAAACTTATACTTTTTTTTTCTTTTGCCCTCAGAAACTAGGCTATTTCCCCATGTAAAAAGGATCTCAATAAAAGTGCTTCATGACAAGCCAGGCGCGGTGGCGCATTCCTGTAATCCCTGCACTTTGGGAGGCTGAGACAGGAGAATCGCGAGTTCAAAGCCAGCCTCAGCAACGGCGAGGTGCTAAGCAACTCAGTGAAACCCTGTCTCTACATAAAACACAAAATAGGGCTGGGGATGTGGCTCAGTGGTTGAGTGCCCCTGAGTTCAATCCTCAGTACCAAAAAAAAAAAAGCTTCATGACAAAAGCATTGTCTGTTTTCCTTGATTTTGTTTTTTTTGGGGGGTGGGGTGGGGGGGCGATACTGGGGCTTTGTGCATGCTAGCCAACACTATCACTGAGCTGCATCCCCAGCCCTTTATAGTTTAATTTTTAAAATTTTGAGATAGGCTTTAAGTAGCCAAGGGTGGTCTTAAACTTGTGATCCTCCTGCCTCAGCCTCCCCAGTCAGTAGTTGGTATTAACAGGCTTGCGCCATGGAATATAATACTTGAAATATACATCTGATGTGGACCATTTTCCCTCTTCCCTTTGCTTCCAGAAATATCACACAATCCTGGTCCTCTGCTGATCTCTCTAACTGTTGGCTGCTTCCACCTGGTGACTGCAGGCATTGTGCAGGCCTCCATCTGGCTCCTCTCTCCATACTCCAATTGCAGCCTCTGAGGTCTACTTCAGTCCATGGTTTAACTATTAACTACCACACAGACAACCCTGCAACTCTATCCAGACTCAACTTTTCCCTAAGTTTTACTCTTTCATTTCTCACTAGTAACTAAGCAGTTTGTTTTTGGACATCTCACTATATCATGTTCTACAACATAAAAATGGAACTTCTGCTCAAAACTGAGTTTTCCTTATTAATTTTTCTTTTTTATTTATTTATTTTTTGGGTACCAGGGATTAAACTCAGGGGCACTCAACCACTGAGCCACATCCCCAGCCCCATTTTGTGTTTTATGTAGAGACAGGGTCTCACTGAGTTGCTTAGCGCCTTGCCATTGCTGAGGCTGGCTTTGAACCTGTAATTCTCCTGTCTCAGCCTCCCTAAGTGCTGGGATTACAAGCGTGAGCCACCGCGCCCGGCTCCTTATTAATCTTTCTATTTCTGTCAATGAGAAACCAGTCAATCAAAATCATTAAACCATTCACCCAGTAGAATCCATTTATTCTCAGTTCTATAGAGTTTTTCCTACAGGTCTCACACATGGGACCAAGTGGCTATGCAAATAAGACAGAATTAGAACAACTCTACACTCCTCCTCCGCCTTTGGTACTGGGGATTGAACCTAGAGGTGCTTTACCACTGAGCCACATACCCAGTCCTTTTATTCTGGGACAGGGTCTCCCTAAGTTCCTTAGGGCCTTGCTAAATTGCCGAGGCTGGCCTCGAACTTGGAATTCTCCTGTCTCAGTCTCCCAAGATGCTGGCATTACAGTTGTGTGCTACTGCACTCAGCTAGAATTCTACATCTTTTGCCAGAATTAGTTCAACACTTTAACTTATTCCCTTGCTTTCTTACTCTCCCCTTTTCAAATCATAATATATACCAATGGCTCATTTTTGCAAAATATCCTCTATAGGTCTGTAAGGTCAGCTCCAAATGGTTTGCTCAGCCCACCAAGGTCTGAACCACTATAACCTAGCTTTCCTTCTGTTATTCCCCACCTCAGGAAACTTGACCAGCCCCCAAATATCTGCACTGCACCCCATCCCCGTCCCTGCTTTGCCTCTGATCAAATAGGATTTTTTTCTTTCTAAACACTATGCAGCTTCCTCCATGATGTCTTTCCTCAACTATTTAGACATGAATGGATCACTGATATCAAACTTTTTTTAAAAATTTAGTTGATGGATCTTTATTTTATTCATTTATTATTTATATGTGATGCTGAGGCTCGAATGCATGCCAGGCAAGTGCTCTACCACTGAGCTACAGCCCCAGCCCATCACCAAACTCTTGATAGTACTCAGTAAAACATTCAGGTACATGTTTTTGTTTCATGTCTATACTAATGAAACAGAGGAGGACCCCTGAAGATAGAAACCATGTCATATTCATAATTATAGACCTAAGAGTACAAATGATTTAAGAAATCATCCATGTCCAGGCCTTGTCTCTAACGCCTATTTGCCGGAGTGGCAGGTTTTACTCCAGGGACAGAGAACTTACCTACATTTTTTTTCTTTAATATTCTCATTTTCCAGATAACAAAGGAAATTGTATATTGTCATGTCAGAACTTAAGCCTATAGACAACTGGTATCCAGGTTTTAAAGTAGTCAGATAACTTGGTCAATTGTGGGTCCCAGTCCTCCCCCAACCGCCTGGGGTGATTATGTTGACGACAGACTTGAAAGTAAAAAGAGAGTTTAGAAAAAGAACAGTCAGGAGCCTATGGCAAGCTACCAGGTGAGAGGTAACAAGGACCTGAATAAAAATGCAGTGGGATGAGACTAGGGAAACCAGATTCAAAATCATTTCTGAGGTAGACTTTGATTTGGTGTCTGAGTGCGGCCCCACTACTGGAAGGAACCCAGTGATGAGCACAAGCTGAGGAGTACTTCCAGCACTATCTAAACTCTTCAGATCTAGGTTTTAAATTCTGTATCCACTTTCTATCAGTCTACCCCAAGTGCATGACTTGGGGTATAGCTCAGTGGTGGAGCACGTGTTTACAATGTGCAGGGCCCTGGATTTGATCCCCAGCACCACAAAAAATTTTAAAAAGGGGGAAAGTTATCTCAGGTATACTTACAAAGCCAAATGTAAATTCAGAAATATGCCCCACTAAGTTAAATTAGGGATGTATTAGGCATGCATTATTCCTGGGAAACCACATACACTTGGACGAATCATTTAAATAGAAGCTTTTGGCCAGGCGCAGTGGCTCACGCCTGTAATCCCAGCAATCTAGGAGGCTGAGGCGGGAGGATCATGAATTCAAACCCAGCCTCAGCAACTCAGTGAAGCCCTAAGCAACTCAGTGAGACTGTGTCTCTTATAAAATACAAAAAAGGGCGGGATGTGGATCAGGGGTTAAGCGCCTCTGGGTTCAATCCTTGGTTCGTTCAATCAATCAATCAAAGCTTTTAAAGATATAAATCCAAATCATTCTCAAAAAAACTATAATCAAAAGTCAGATATCAATTTTCAGGTGAGTTCCTCAAAGATATGGCTCCCAAATGAAGAAAATTAAAGACCTTAATGAAACACCTAGAGAATTGGTCACTCATACCTTAAAAAAAAAAACATTTTTTTTAATATTTATTTTTTAGTTGTAGGTGGATAGAATATCTTTATTTTATTTTTATGTGGTGCTGAGGATTGAACCCAGTGCCTCATGCGTGCTAGGCGAGCACGCTACCACTATGCCATAACCCAAGTCCCTAAAAAAACAGTCTTAATATAAAGTGAGGTTGTAGATATTTTATAATATGGATAATGAACCCTAACCTCATCTCCTAAGGCCACTGTCAGTGAGTACAAATAATATCCTCTGAGATGGAGTTTGGGTCTTCTATAACAATCTGTGATGCCTACTTTGCCCTAGTAGTGGAAACAACAGCCTGGTACTACATGGTCAAGCTGTCCCCAGACATACTCTTTTCAGATGAACAACGTTATGGACACTGCTCAGATTCATTTGTCCAATGAGTGGGAGCCTACTATATGCCAGGAACTGCGTTGGCAATGAGTAAGATAGAGCAAGTTAGCCCACACTGAGCTTTCATTCAAGTAAGTAATTTAAAATATACTTGAGATAAAAGCACTCACAAGTATACTTGTGGGCAGTACTGGGGATTGGGCCCACTGCACATGCTAAGCAAGCACTCTACCACTGAATTATTTCCCCAGCCTTTTAAATTTTGAGACAGGACACTGCTAAACACCTCAGATTAGCCTCAAACATGAAATCCTCCTGCTTTAGCCTCCTGAGTAGCTGAGATTACAGGTATAAGCCACTATACCTAGCTAGCATTAGTTTTTGTTTTGGTACTAAGGATTAAACCCAGGAGCACTTTACCACTGAGTTACATCCTCAACTCTTTTTATTTTTAAGACAGGGTCTTGCTACATAAGGCCTCACTAAATTGCTGGCCTTGAACTTGTAATCCTCCTGCCTTAGCCTCCCGAGTCACTGGGATTAAAGGTGTGTACCACTATGCCTGGCTGGCATTCGTTTTCGAAGATAATTACCCCAGATAATCCTTACATGCAGCCATGATATACAACCACTGGTCCTGGATAGGTGTTGGAGGCACAGAGGACAACAACACAGTGCCTGCCCTCCAGAAGCTTACCATTTAAGTAAACAGATTTCATCAAAATGCTCTGCCAACATGAAGCAAAGAAATTTCAAAAGTTGGACAGTACTTCCCTGGGTAAAGGAAGGAGAAGTGATCCCAGAGGGGTATAGAAGGTTTTTGCCTACATGTGTCAAGTGTGGTTTGGTTTCTAAAGATCAGACACTGAACTGTTCTTTTCTTTTTTAATATTTTTTTTTAGTTGTAGATGGACACAATATCTATATTTTATTTATTTTTATGTGGTGCTGAGGACCGAACCCGTTCCCTCACACTTGCGAGGCAAGCGCTCTACCACTGAGCCACAATCCCAGCCCTGAACTGTTCTTTATACCTGCTTCTCTGTCTTAAATATTGCAGGGCTTTTAAAGTTAAAACAGACTTACTCAGTGAAGTCATCATAAAAGTTACTTAAGCTGAATCTAGAAGCTTGATTAGGAAGAATGTTCAGAGGAAATTATCTTTAGGACATAGACTGAGGCTGGACACAGTGGCACATGCCTATAATTCCAGTGACTCAGGAGGCAAAGGCAGGATAATCACCAAGTTCAAGGCCAGCTCCAGCAATCAGCAGGACGTCTCAAAGTAAAAAATAAAAAGGCCTAGAAATGTGGATCAGTGATTAAGCACCCCTGGGTTCAATCCCTGGTACAAAAAAAAAAAAAGGAAATATAGACTGAGAGATGAACAGGAAGAGGTGGGGGAAAGGTGAGAGCAAGTATGAGGCAAATAGAAGAATATATGCAAAGGTCTGAAAGTGGAGAAAACATGAGGCCTGAGACAAACAGAGAAAGCTGCAAGCAAAGTGGAAAAAAAGGACAAAGTAGAGATTCTCAAAGTGCCTTCTCTGGTTCTTCCATTGGAATGGAAGCACTTGATAGAAATGCACATTTTCAGGCTCGATTCCAGACCTACTAAACCAGAAAATGGTGGGAGAATCTTTGCTTCTGATGCTGGGGTAATCAGACACAGATACTTAAGGGTTTTAATGCATTTAGAGCCAAGGAGGTATGGTGAATGAGTGGAGATGGTGACAAACATGAGCCAGACATGTACTTGCAATCCCAGTTGCTCAGGAGGCTAAGGCAAGACTGCAAGTTTGAGGCCAGTCTGGGCAACTTAGCGAGACTCTGTCTCAAAATAAAAAATAAAAAGGGTTGGGAATATAGATCAGTGATAGAGTATACCCCTGGGTTCAATCCCCACTACTGCAAAGATAAAATAAAATTTTAAGAAGACAATGTGCAACTGGAGGGGTTGTACAATCAGCCTAGCATCTACACCGCTGCCAAATTCAAACAGGTGGCCCCTAAGGCCTTACTCAGTGAAGGAATGCACTGCCAAGCCTAGGAATCCTTTAATACAATTGATTAAGAAAGAAAAGGACCTTGTAGTGAATCAGACTTCTCATTTCTTCAGATGTGACCGCTTTCTAGCCTGACTAGGCAAATCTGCCATCAAATCAAAATTTCAAAGAATAACCACCTTTTGTTTTCTGGTCCAAGCAGCAGAAGGATAAAAAGCAATTAAAAGCCAGGCGCGGTGGCTCACGCTTGTAATCCCAGCACTTAGGGAGGCTGAGACAGGAGAATTGCGAGTTCAAAGCCAGCCTCAGCAATGGCGAGGCACTAAGCAACTCAGTGAGACCCTGTCTCTACATAAAACACAAAAAAATAGGGCTGGGGATGTGGCTCAGGGGTCGAGTCCCCGTGAGTTCAATCCCCGGTACCTAAAAAAAAAAAAAAAAAAAAAAAAGCAATTAAAAATACAAGATGCCAGGGCTGAGGCTATAGTTTCATGGCAGAACAGTTGCCTAGCATGTGTGAGGTCCTGGGTTTGATCCTCAGCACAGCAAAAAATTAATTAAAAAACAAACAAAAAACAAAGATGCCAATAACCCAACAAGCTTACTTCCCACATGGAGTTTCAACCACAGAGCAAATGACCCACTTGGGCGAATGTATAGAAGGAGTCTAAACTTAGTAATGTTACTTATTTTGAGGCTTTCCAAGAACAATCCTCCCCTGGGCCTAAAAGGATGCCAACATCTTCACTTTAGCATTCAGTAGGTCAAATCAGAAGCTCTCATATTCCCAACCCCGGGAAGACACATGCACAACATGAGGCTTGGTGATGCACACCTATAATCCCAGGGACTCTGGAGCTAAGGCAGGATTCTAAGTTCTAGGACAGCCTCAGCAACTTAGCAAGATCCTGAGTATCTTAGGAAGACGCTGTCTCAAAAAATCAATAGTGGGGAGGCTGGGGTTATGGCTCAGTGGCAGAGTGCTCGCCTAGCACATGTGAGGCCCTGGGTTCGATCCTCAGCACCACATAAAATAAATAAAATAAAGGTATTGTGTCCATCTACAACTAAAAATATATTTAAAAAAAAATCAATAGTGGGGCTGGGGTTGTGGCTTGGCAGTAGAGCCCTTTGCATAGCACATGTGAGGCACTGGGTTTGATCCTCAGCACCATACAAAAATAAATAAATAAATAAAACAAAGGTATCAAGCAAACAATAAATGAATAAACAGATAGATAGATAGGGCTTGGAATGTGGCTTAGTGCTAAAGAGCCCCTTTCCCAGTACAAAAACAAACAAACAAACAAAAACACCACACATAGCATGTTTGTACATGAGGTTTCTCAGAACTAAATACTACTTTAAAAAAAAACAACAAACAACTAAATAATGCTAAATACATTTTTATCAAAAGGTCATCAGAAGTAAGAAGCAGCTTTTTAAAGGGGAGCAACTTACAGCACTGAAAGAAATCCACTGATTTGGGTTCTTGCCACAATAGTACACCACCCAGATTTAGCCACAGACCACAGATGATGAGGGAGTAGTTACACATTTCTGACTGAATCAGGTTAAAAAGCACATTCCAGTGAAGTTCAGGATGCAGAAAAGGATTGCAACAGACACTAATGAGAAGGGAACAAAGAGTGATCACTTTATTCAGACACTTCCTCTCCCAATTTCTCAGTTGAGAAAGTCAACAGCAGAAGTCCCATTCTGACAGTCTCTCTCCATCTTGGCCTTGGAAGCCCATACTGAGGAGTTCTGCAGACCTTGCCCTACTAAAGTAGTACCTCAACTGTCTTCAGAGGAAGCCATGGGAGGCTTCATAATGAAGAGACTTCCTTCCTTGTATCTACTCCTTAAAGATACTTGTATCTACTTCTTAAAGTCAGGTCTAGAGACAGGTTGTAAATCTAAGTAAAATCAAAATTTCAAAAGACTCCTATCTGGGCCTGTGTGGCTAAATGTCCATTTCCTAATTGAAGCTGGCTTATAATGGAAGGTGTGCTATCTACCCACTTACTATATTTTGGAGCAACCCATTTTATTTCTGTGCCCTACAATTAACTTTCAGAGGCTGAGACTTTGCCCATGTGTAGTGGCAGAGGTGCAACCAAAGAGTAAACTTATGTTCCCACAACTAGTCTCAGTGTATGCCTTTCAGGTATCAAGCAGTCCCTGTGCCCTCTGAGATGATTATAATAGCTGGCATTTGTGGAGTGTCTACCACACATCAAGCTCTCTTATACTAGCCTACTTAATGTTAATTAGCATCCCCCAAAGTGGGTGCTTTAAGTTCATTTTACAGATGTGAAAATGAAGACACAGAAAGGTGAAGTGACTTGCCCTAGGCTACAGAGTTAGTGGTAGAATCAAGATGCAGACTCAAGCTCGGTGCGGTGGCGCATGCCTGTAATCCCAGCTCTTTGGGAGGCTAAGGCAGGAGAATTGCGAGTTCAAAGTCAGCCTTAGCAATGGCGAGGCACTAAGCAACTTGCTTAAAACACAAAACAGAAGCCAGGCGCGGTGGCGCACGCCTGTAATCCCTGCACTTTGGGAGGCTGAGACAGGAGAATCGTGAGTTCAAAGCCAGCCTCAGCAGTGGCGAGTCGCTAAGCAACTCAGTGAGACCCTGTCTCTACATAAATACAAAATAGGGCTGGGGATGTGGCTCAATGGTGGAGTACCTCTGAGTTCAATCCCCAGTACCAAAAAAAAAAAAAAAAAAAAAACCCACAAAATAGGGTTAGGGATGTGGTTCAGTGGTCGAGTCCCCAGTTCCACACCCCTCTCCTAAATAAATAGATAGATAAATACAGACTCAAGAACTCTAGCTCTAGAGCCCAAGCTCTTCATCAACAAACTACACTGTCTTTCTCAGGATATGATCAATCTATTCTGTAATTAAGCTCCTGATTCCATAATCAAACACCAGGGCACCAAGCACTACACTAGGCAAAAACACCCATTCACATAAAACCTCCATCATGAAAACGACTTTCATTTCACCCATGCTCAATGTGATAACGCAATGTACCCCAGGATACTATCTCCTAAACAGTAAGCCAAAAACATAAAAAATAAGTGCTCAACAATGTCAAAAAATGGAGATTTTTCTCAACTTTGATAGAGAGTAGCAAGTACTTCTAACATCTCCATCTTCTCTGCCCTTCACGTTCACCTCTAAAAGCCCCAAATCTTAAAAAACAAAACAAAAAAAGATTGCAAACCTATTCCCTGAGCAAGTGGACAGAAGAGACATTCTACAAGGTCAGTCTATGAATTCCTATTCAGAATTTTGAACCTGAATTCAAGGAATAGCTTATCATTTGTTTAGATCATTATCACCAAAACATCCAACCAGAAACTGGTTTTCATTGGCTTCCTTTCATTGGTTGCCCTACCACTTTTCCAAGGTGACAGAAATACTCACAGGCAAGCTGGAGGGTCTTGACTGAAGGCTCAGGTTCATATCTTCTTGCCCTCCCTTACTGGAGGTCATTGAGGGGGCTGAGGATGCCTGAGACCCAAAAGAATCTTGAGAAAGCTCCTAAAAGAACCACAAGATGTGGAAGGCTGGTATTAATAAACCAGGCAAGGTTACTTCATGGTGAAAGGCGTATGAAAGTTTAACACAAGGGAACTGGGTGTGAGATAAGGCACAATTGTGAACAATATTATTTAAAGGCAGAAAAAACCCAAGCCATGGTGCTTAAGGTAAGTATGTCAATAGTGAACTCTTACTGATGGAGCTGTCACCCATTTATTGCAACCTGCAAAAGCTGCTTCTTGGAGTTAAATGATAAAGTCTGGTTAAATCTAAGTTATACCTATTGAGCAATGGGAACTATTAATTTTAAAAACAACAAAAACTCATGCCACAACCTCTGCATTAAATAAGTACGGCTTCCTTGAAAGTATTTGCTTGGAATAAGAGATTTATTCGAATGATGCCACCGATGCACAGAATCTTTAATGAATCTGTCATCAGTCATTCCTTCTCTTTTGGCTTTATTAAGCTATTTTTAGGTTTCATTATCTACACCTTGTTCACCATAGCTCCAATTCAATTTTTGCTATTTCCTTGAATCAAGTCCACCCTCTAAAAATAAGATTTGCAGCCAGCCAGGAGGCCGAGTAAGGAGGACTGCAAGTTTGAAGCCAGCCTCAGTAACTTAGCAAGACTCTGTCTCAAAAAATTATTTAAAAAAAAAAGCCCAGGGATGTGGCTGAGAAGTTCAATCCTCAGTATCACCAAAAACAAAGAAACAAAAAAATTTGCTACCAGTGAGAATATTCTAAAAAAATGTGATAGCAGCTCTCTCTGATGGCAATTTCAAAGAAAGGGGTTCAAAATATTTTGAGTAACAGAAGAATGGAATGGCAGCTAAAATGAACTATAATACAGCCTCTCAAAGAGACTATTTTGAAAAAGAGACCAAAGTCACTTGGGTGCTAAAGTTCTGATATGCTGGCTAAAAAAATGCAATCTTCCATTGCCCTATTTCTTCATCAGTAAGGAGAGCTACAAGTCTTACATAGTTAAGAAGGTTATACCTTTATTAGTTCAATCAATCCAGTTAGCATGTTTACCCAGAGTTTAATTAGTTTTTAAGTACATATTAGAGAACCAATTTGCATGGCAAAGTTCTCAGGATACCAACCCCCAACCTGTCTGTGGCCACAGAGAGAGAAGGGCAAGAGGCAGGGGCATCTTACCTGTGGTGGAGGGAAGCGCTGCTGGGAGTAGGCAGTTTGCTGGGACTGCTGAGACTGGGGCTGAGGATATGCAGCCTGCTGGGACAACGTCGAGGATGCTGGCTGCTGAGGTTGCTGCTGCTGGTAGGGAGACTGTGCCTGTGGCTGCGAGTAAGGGGGTTGGCTCTGGGGGTGCTGCTGTGTTGTGGACTGCTGGGAGGGGTATGGAGTTGGAGACTGCTGATGTGGAGGCTGGGATGGCTGCTGGGAATATGGAGGCTGAGAGGACTGGAGCTGCGGTGGCTGAGATTGTGGCTGCTGCTGATATGAAGGTTGAGCGTGAGGGGTCTGGGATGGTTGTTGCTGGGAGTAGGGTGGCTGCTGCTGCTGAGGGTGAGGACTTTGCTGGTTGTAATATGGAGTCTGGCCCTGCTGACCATACCCACTGGGGCCTTGTTGTCCATAAGGAGGAATCTGTAGGAAAGGAAAAGATACTTTTAGCAATGAGTCTTCTAGATGAAGAAATATGAAATATTTTATCAGAAGCTATGCCCTGAGAATACAGAAAGCAGGCAAGCCAAGCCTCACACTAAGGCAGCCCAATGTTTTCCTACCATCCAGGAGGAATGGCCAAACTTGGTTATTAGGTGGTTTGTTTACACATAGACTACATTCATCCACTGAAAATGTATACTATTTCATATCTGGGCAACTTACAAAACTTTAAGAACAACTATTTTTACCAATGTGACTATTCTTTTTTATTAATTGTTGATGGACCTTTATTTTATGTACTGATTTATATGTGGTGCTGAGAATTGAATCCAGTGCCTCACACATGCTAGGCGAGTGCACTACCACTGAGCTACAGCCCCAGCCCTGAGACTACTCTTTTTATCATGGCTTAGGTTGTTTTCATAAACTAGCGACAATAAAAAAATCAGTAGTACTCAGTGAGACCCTGTCTCTATATAAAACACAAAATAGGGCTAGGGATGTGGCTTAGTGGTCGAGTGCCCGAGTTCAATCTCCAGTACCCAAAAAAAAAAAAAAAAAAAAAAAATCAATAGTAGCCTGGTTCAGCCAACTGAAAACCTAGGGTCCCATAATCCAGACAAAGTATGAATCATTAAGCTATTTTATTTTTTGGTACTGGGGATTTAACCCAGGGCATCTTGCCACTGAGCAACAACCCCACACCTTTTCATTTTTTAAATTTTTTTGAGACAGGGTCTCACTAAATTGCTTAGGACCTCAATAAGTTGCTGAGGCTAGCTTCAAATTTGTGATTCTCCTGCCTCAGCCTCCCAAGTTGCCAGAACTATAGGTGTACACGACCATGCCTGGCTCATTAAGCTGCTTTAGTTGAGGACCTGCTTGCTTACTTATCAGCCACTATTTTAGGGTCCAGGGATATCTGGTAAATAAATAGCCACACACACCCAAATTTCACCTCATCTCTCCTCAAAATTCTCAGTGGGGGTGGGAGACGGAGGGAGGGAGGAAGGAAGGAAAATGACAGCATCTCTTATTTTTTGTGGTAATGGAGACTGAATCCAGGGAGGGAGAGAGAGAGGAAGAAAGAGAAATGACAGCATCTCATTTATTATTTGTGATAATGGAGATTGAACCCAGAGCCTTGTGCATGCTAAGCAAGCACTCTACTACTGAACTACACTCCCAGTCATCAATGTATCACTTTCTATATTTAAGGGTGTTCTTTTAGAGTCTTAGAAGTAATTTAAGTTTTATATTCTGTCCCTCACCATTTTCAGTAGAAGTATCTCTCAGATATAAATTGTAGAAAATTCTGTCAATACAAAAAAAATACAAAAACATAATGATGTGGGGCAGGAAATGTAACTCAGCAGTATGGCAATTGCCTTGCACACACAAGAACCTGGGTCCCATCCCCAGCACAGGAAAGGAAAGGAAAGGAAAGAAAAGGAAAGGAGGTAGATAACTAAGTGGAAGGCCAGACAAAAGATGAGAGGAAATCTTAACATTTGTAACAGTATTAGTATCTTTATTGTATAATCTACCCTTTTTCTTCCACTCCCAGTCCCTGGTAAACATTCATTTTGACCGGGACAGTTGATATGTTGAAGGCCTTGAGAAACACGTAGGGCCTCTTCCATTCCCAGGGCACACAGTATGAATGGTTTTCTTTGTAGCAGCAGTAGACAGGTGCTCAGTCACTGCTTTCCCATCCCACCTCCTTCAATGATCACCACTCAGTGAGTAAAAAGCGTGCCAGACAGGTCATGAGAAAAAAACAGGGGCTGGGGTACAGTTCAGTGACAGAATGTGTGCTTAGCATGCACAAGGCCCTGGATTCAAACCCCAGAACTTTAAACAATAGAAACAACAAAAAACCCCAACAACAACAAAAAAAAACAATAGAAATGTATAGCTTGTGGCCAAGGAGAAGTTTTCTTTGGAGCACTCGTGGGATGGTGCCCACAACTTTTGTCTTATTAGCAGCACAGCATAATTGGCTGAGCCAGCTGGCCTGTGTCCCTACTAAGAGGTCTGAAAGCTAAGGATACATTTTTATTCTACAGCTCACAGAGCAGATCCTGAATAGCAAGAAGAGCCAAAATAATCAGAGTCACCATCTACCTGCTGTGCATAAGAGAGGCTGCCCATGGCACTCTGCGCCCGGCCCTGCATGGTCATCGGGTACCGCTGCGGAGTCTGGGACCCATATGGCTGCCCTGGGTACCCATGTCCTTGCTGCGGTCCTGACGGAGGTCCCTGTTGTTGCGAGTATGGGTTAGTCCCGCCATATGGCTGAGGTCTCATCTTGCCCATCTGATCCATTGGACTGGATGGCTACAAAATAAAGAGCATTTCATTAACCTGAAGCTTTGATGATCTCTGGCCAATATGAACATACAACTAAAATATATGGGTCTTCTGAAGTCTGTATGCCACACAGGAAACCAGTTACTACGAAAAAGAAATGGAACAGACCCAGTAACTCAAATGGTTCATTTAACCAACCCCCCCGCACCCAGAAACTTCATTTGTAAGTCATATGTAAAATAAAAATACCAACTGTTCGGAAAAGCATCTTTTTTTTTTTTTTTTTTAAATATTTATTTTTTAGTTGTAGGTGGACAGAATATCTTTATTTTATTTTTATGTGGTGCTGAGAATCGAACCCAGTGCCTCACGCATGCTAGGCGAGCACGCTACCACTGCACCATAACCCCAGCCCCGGAAAAGCATCTTATAAGCTAAAACCTACTTTTTAAGTTTGGTCTGGTTGGAGATTCAAGCAATAGGTCAGGTGTAGAGCAATTAACATATGCACACTGTGGTACAGAAATCAGAACAAAGGCTCTTCCATTGGAGAGGATGCTGTTGTTATGCACTATGATCTTGTTCAACATCAAAACCAATGCTTCAACACAATATGACTAGGAGTTCAAATACACAAGCATCAGCTGGGTGTGGTGGCACATGCCTGTAATCCCAGCACTTTGGGAGGCTGAGACAGGAGAATTGAGAGTTCAAAGCCAGCCTCAGCAATGGCGAGGCACTAAGCAACTCAGTGAGACCCTGTCTCTACATAAAACACAAAATAGGGCTGGGGATGTGGCTCAGTGGTTGAGTCCCTCAGAGTTCAATCCCCGGTACCAAAAAAAAAAAAACCAAACCAAGCACCCAGACGGTTTTTTTGTTTTTGTTTTGCATCCAGATGTTTCTGTACTTCCAACAGTGGAGACTCTTTTCCTTTGCACATTTGTAGCCTATTTGCAGTATGGTCCAAGCACTTAAAACTTATGCTTTCGGGGCTGGGGTTATGGCGCAGTGGTAGCGTGCTCGCCTGCACGCGTGAGGCACTGAGTTCAATCCTCAGCACCACATAAAAATAAAATAAAGATATTCTGTCCACCTACAACTAAAAAATAAATATTTAATAAAAAAAAAAAAACTTATGCTTTCTTCAAATGAGCCAAGAGGCCAAATAACAGTTGAGGGAACAGTGACTCTGAATTTAGAGTCTTGTGTATCTGAAGTGAAAAGTTCATTCTCTTTAAAATTGAAGTTGGAGGGTATAATGAGGATAGAACTTTTATCTCTTTAAAGAACCAGAGAGAGGTACAGCACATCACTATAAAAGTTCAAAGTTCACATCACAAGCATTTGTCTAGAAGCAGCCTTCTTTTCCAGCTCTCTATGGAACAAGTTTAATCAACTCATTGACGTTTTGACACGCCTTTATCCTATTGGAGCTGCATAAGACAGAATCCTCTCATACTTTCTTCTGCCAAAAATACCTACCTATATCTACTGTGATATAGAAGGGAGGAGAGTTTATTATCAAACACCTCTTACATACACTCAGAAGATAGGCTTAGGCTTGATATAAACCTTGAAAGTGAATCTTAAATTGGGGGTGGAGGGTAGATGTTAGTATTCTAGGTCTAAATATCATTAAATCTTAAATCAAATTCAGTAGGTCTCAAATTTTAGCATGTCTGAAAATTACACCTGGAGGGTTTGTTAAACCACAGACCACTGGGAACCATCCCCAGAGACTCTGGTTCATTAGCTTCGGGGTTGGACCTAGGATAATATGCACTTATAACAAGTTCCCAGGTAAGGCTGATCCTCTTGGTCCAAGGACCACACTAATCTGTCGGGTACGGTGATGCACGCCTGTAATCCCAGAGGCTGAGGCAAGAGGACCCAAGTTTGAGGCCAGCCTGGGAAACTGGGTAAGACCCTGCCTCAAAACAGAAAATAGGGGCTGGGGTTATGGCGCAGTGGTAGCGTGCTCGCCTAGCACGCGGGAGGCACTGGGTTCGATCCTCAGCACCACATAAAAATAAAATAAAGATATTCTGTCTGCCTACAACTAAAAAATAAATATTTAAAAAAAAAAAAAAAAAACAGAAAATAAAAAGGACTTGGGGGGGCTGGGGTTGTGGCTCAGTGGTAGAGCACTTGCCTCGCATGTGTGAGGCACTGGGTTCGATTCTCAGCACCACATATAAATAAATAAAATAAAAATCCATTGGCAACTAAAAAAATATTTAAAAAAAAAAAAAGGACTTGGGATGTGACTCAGTGGTAAAGTGCCCCTGAATTCATTCCCCAATACAAAAAAAAAAAAAAAATCTACCAAATGTTTTATAATAGAACAAGTAGAGTCCAGGCATTGTGGCTGTAATCCCTGTCACTTAGAAGACTAAAGAGGACTGTGAGGTGGAGGCTAGCCTGGGTAAATTGGCAAGCCTGTATCTCAAATATAAAATGGGCTGGGGATATAGCTCAGTCATAAAAGAACCACTGGGTGGAAAGGAAAGAGGAAGTAGAGCTGTCATGAAGGAAAATGGTATGACAATAATCCACAAAAGCTACTGTTCTAAATATCAACAGGGAGAGCGCAAAAGCAGTCTTCTCTTATACTACAGCTGAAATCTCAGCTAAAAAGGTAATGATGATGGTGGGAGTACTCCTCTCCCAAACTGTAGAGTCAAACAGTGTCCCAAATCACTACTCCATGTGTTATTAAAGGGCTGTTTCTAAATGATCCTAACAACTCCTCTCCCTCTCTGCCGCTGATACTGGGGATTTAATCCAGGGGCATGTTAACACTGAGCTTTCTATCTTCTATTTTAAGACAGGGTCTCACTAAATTGCTTAAGCTGACCTTAAACTCTCAAATTTTCCTGTCTCGGCCTCCAAAATCACTAGGATTACAGACGTGTGTCACCGCACCATGCAATCCTAACAACTTTATCCAAGTCCTACGTCTACACCAGAAGCTCCAATGTTACCAATCATAATTTTGGAGCTATATGGATTCCCTTAGGACTACTTAGGATGTTCAAATTTACCAACAATTGGGCTAGTGAGTAATAGCATGTGGTCTTCCCCAATACACCTGGCAATGAAGCCAAAATATTACCATTCTCTCTTGTAAAGAGCTCAAGGGCTTACACAGCCACATCATGCCACATCTCACATGGAGGTCTTCATCTCATCCCCCTAGACTGTTGCTTCTGTCTATATGGCTCCAAGTGAAGAGACATTTGCTGAACAGAGATCAGCCTGCTGTGGGTATCTTTGTCACCCTAGGTCTTCCCAGAACATGAGAGGCAGTCATTACCATGGTTACCATGGAGCTTCTAGAGTAGCAGCTATTAACAGGGGGCTGCAGATCAGAATAGTCTGTGAAGATTCACAAATGCCTGGGCCTCTCCCTAGAGATTCCAATTTAGTGAGTCTGGAAGGATTGAGGCTCCTCCCTGTACCTCCCCTTAAGATCTCTGAATGGTTCTGATGTATACTATTAGCTGAGAACCAATAATCTACCGAAGCCCTGTTAAATAAAATTCTATGGATGTGTGGCAATTATTAAATACTTAGAATATAAAATATGACTGATGAACTGAAGTATTTTTTCTAGGTTTTTTTTGGGGGGGGTGGGGGGAGGCAGGGATTGAACTCAGGGGCACTCGACTACTGAGCCATATCCCCAGCCCTATTTTTATATTTTTATTTAGAGATGGGGTCTCACTGAGTTGCTTAGCACCTCACTTTTGCTGAGACTGGCTTTGAACTTGGCAATCCTCCTGCCTCAACCTCCCCAGCCACTAGGATTATAGGCATGCTCCTGTAATCCTATCTACTGTGCCTGGCTATCTACTCTTAAATTCACATATGGTCCCACGTGACTAGTGGCTATCATACTGGACAGTACAGTTCTAAGGCAATGTTTCCAAATGACTTTCATCACTCCCTGCTCAATATGAGCTCCAAACTTCCTGTTAATCCTCAGCAATACTATACAGAACAAAAAGCATAGTAAAATTTGACAGATTTGAATTCAAATCCTGTCTGACCTTGAACACATTAGTTCATTTAAAATGCACATAACAGACATTAATACTTCTATTTTTATGTGGTGCTGAGGACTGAACCCAGTGCCTCACACATGCTAGGCAAGCGCTCTACCACTGAGCTATAACTCTAGCTCCAGTGCTCAGTTTTTTTGGTACCAGGGATTAAACTCAGAGGCGCTTAACTGCTGATCCACATCCTCAGCCCTTTTTTGTATTTTATTTAGAGACAAGGTCTCACTGAGTTGCTTAGGTCCTCGCTAAGTTACTACGGCTAGCTTTGAATTCACAATCCTTATGTCTCACCCTCTGGAGCCACTAGGATTACAGATGTGCATCACTGCATCCGGCTCAGTGCTTGGTATTTAAATGCTTGATATATGGTAGGAATTATCAATAATGATAAACAGTACTTCCACCTGGCTTTACAGTGTGGTTCAGTTCCACATACTTTTTCATTCTCATACCACAGTTTCCTAGTATTGTACATGCCCAGCTATATGCCAAGATTCCTTGCCTTGCCCTCCTATACACAATGGCTTCTGGTAGCAGAAACTCAACCCTTCAACATTAAGCCACTGCTCACATTTTCAACACACTTTGATCTCTCACATATCTAAATATCCTATTATAAATTCATTCACCACAAGATTTAAAACTTAGTTGTAGCTAAGTATTTCACTTCTTAAGACTATGTTGTTTTTTGAGAGTCTTGCTATGTTCCCTAGGCTGGTTTCAAAGTTCCGGACTCAAGTGATCCTCCTGTCTTGGCCTCCAGAGTAGCTGGGACTACAGGTATGGACCACCACACCTGGCTAAAGACTAAGTTCTGGGAAGCCAGAGTTCAGGTATTAAGTTCCCCAAATATCCAAGTACAGATCTAGGGCTCAATGACTGTTTGATTGTAATTCTGCCCAGTTGCAAGAAGAGAGCAGGAGAAACTTCAGATCAAACCATCCAGACACAAGGCCAGAGGCATACTTTCTAAGCTCAACCCTAAGACAGGACTTTGAGAGCAGAAAAAAATTGGAGTGGGTTTAACTGAATGCAAAAGGGGAGATTAAAACAGTCAAGAGAGAACAAGCACATTTTGAGAATAACCATCCTATACCAGAAAGGATTTCAAAACTGCACAGGCATGCTCAAACACATTGCTTAAAAACAAAAGGCTAAACACAAATCACCACCTCTCACATGGGGGGGGGGGCCTGTGCACCCAATGAAATACAGCTTCTTACATGAAGGTTATAAAGTGCTCAAGGAATTTCTCGTCTCAACTTTAGGAAATCTTTATAGTACAGAAATAAATGACATAGAAATTCTTTTTCTAAAAATACAATTAAGATATTTCTTTTTCTGCTCATCACATTTGACTCTTCCCTCACCAAAGGCTTATAATCAAGAGTATATACAGCTTGTTTAGCAAACTAAAATATATTCAGTTCAAAGAGATTACCCTGGTCTCACATCAAAGTTAAATATTTACTCTTATCAGAAGGAAATGTGGGCAAGGGACCTAACTCATACTTCTAACATTTAAAATCACTATGAAAGATTTGTGATTTGCAGTTATAGATGAAATGCCATCACCCAATATCTTATAACAGAAAAAGGGTCTCAAATCTTCACTAATCAGTATTAGAAAGTAGCAATTTCAAAACAGAAAAATCCCTACTACATGCAAGTAGAAAAGTCAGTATCAGCAGTCTGCAGGCACAAGGCAGGGGATGGGAAATACCAAATCATAGCTGCAAAGAGCCAGAGATTCCACTCTGGGAAAAGACAGAGAGGAAATCCTTTCAATGGGAAACCACAGGAGTAGATTACTGTGATTACACTTCAAAAGCAAAGGCTCTGCCACAGAGACACATAATTGAGAGGAAAATGCTGCCCCTTGGTCGAGGAAGTCAGGCCCCCTGCTATATACCCTCCTGCATTCATAAAAAAATAAAAATAAAAAAGGGGAAAAGAGCCATAAGAAAACTCCTCATCTCCTTCTACCATTTATCTTCTTCCAGATCACTGGCCGTGTTATAAACTGCCTGACAAATGAAATGCATCAGAAGATGCAGTTTAGGGGCATCAAAGGCAAGAATGCCTAGCAGGCTTGTCCTTATGAATATATTCAGAACAAACAGCGTGTAGAGAGAGATTTCCCCTGCTCCAAGCAAACAGAATTGCAAGCCCCTCCAGACCAGTTAGCTACTGTAATCCCTTATTGTACCAAGGAAAGCCACAACGACCCTCAGAAGCTGCTGAGATTTAACAGACTGGAACTTTAAGGTAGATCTAGGCTAAGTGACACACAGCCAAAAGTAATCAGACACTCATAGATCAAACAGAGCTGCAAATTCTTCATCTGACCATGAATGACTGAGAAGAGAACAGAGAAGACAGGTGAGATACCATTCTCCAAAATGCAACATATCATGTAGTAGCACCAGGAAAGAGAAATTTATAATTCTGATACAAAAGTCCAATAAAGGAAAGCCGAAGACTCAATCCAAAAATACCTAAAGGAACTTGATCAAAGCAGCAACTCTAAGGGTCAGATCAGTACCCAACAGAGCCAAGGACTAAAAAGATTAAGAGTAGAGAGGGATAAGCCTGGAACTGCCAAAAAGGTGTCCATCAGAAAGAAGTCTTGACCACCACTTACTTGCTCTGTCACCCTAAATGTCAAATAGTTG
The DNA here is from genome assembly GCA_028644305.1 of Xerus rutilus. Taxonomy (NCBI): domain Eukaryota; kingdom Metazoa; phylum Chordata; class Mammalia; order Rodentia; family Sciuridae; genus Xerus; species Xerus rutilus. The sequence continues at coordinate 17,093,888 of CM053400.1, read as the reverse complement.
GGGCCAGTATAAACCAGGGCCATAACCTTGGATTTTAGACAGTTAAATATTATATTTTACTCTTGTGCTTTCAATTTATTCCTGGCCAGATTTGTAGTATGACTTTTAATAATAACAATAAAAAATGCATCCCTGGCTCTTTAACCGAAAGAACCCCCTAATTGATTCCCACAGTAATTAACCTGCATTTTACCTCAGAGAGCGGTAGTTAAGGAAGTCGGCACTGCTATTTATAACTCATCTCAAATTGAGGGCAGACTGCCTAAAATCTAACACATCCCAGCTGTACTCCTGTTTGAACTGGGGCCAAGGGAATTTTTTAAAGCAATCTTGGCACCGAATGAATGACACCAACAGTATGAGAGCGCGAGTGGTTGTGTTGTGGTGACGTAGCACTGGAGGTGGAATGGGAGAGGGGGGCCAGTGTACTGTGATCCCTCTCGTGCATGCCTGCTGCTCGCCGAGTCCCAGTACAGTAAGCTGGGAACCGCCCACTGAGAGCCAAACACAGGAAAAGGCTTTTCCTGTGGAACGCCTTGAAGTGAGAAACACATGGCTAATCTGCATAAACTCGAAGCCACACCGCCCCTGCCAGGAAGGTTAGTGCTCGTAATCTCTGGCCACGAAGCTGGCTGCCTGGGAGGACTTGGACTGGCGCCTGATAACCCAGAAAGAGCCGAGAGAACAGATGGGTAAGGACCCCAGCAGAAAACAGCCCCAGGTCACGTGACTCGCCACATGGCCCCGCCAGCACAAACTATTGTCTGGCGGCGGAGCTCCCATACAAAGGCACCCGGCCTCCGCTTCCTGTGATTCCAGGGACAGGCGGCAGCTGTTTATCCAGTTCCCATAGGGGACCCTCTCCTGTTAAGGGGCATTGCAGGCAGGGACAAGTATAAAAGTTAAGGCCTCTCCCAACCAAAAAGCTTTCACTTTCCTGTCAGCTCCAAGGAGCTCACTTAGATCTTAGGACTAAGATTTTTTAAAAGTAGTCTTCCATAAAAAGAACACTCTTTGTACACTCATACACATAAGCCGACCAGCATAAAGCATTCCCATTGTCCCTCTCTTCCTCAGCTACAGACACCAGTATCTAATGGCCCCTTATCCTACCTTTTCTTTTTTCTTTCCTATTCCCCTCTTCTAGCACTTAATGGCTTTGAAGACTGGTCAAAGACCTCTCTACCCCAATTGAATAGCAACTCTTCAGAATCCTACTTATTTTAGTTCTACCCCTGGACTCTGTCTCCTATAGTAAGGAGACAAACTTCATCTTGTTTTATTTTTAAACAGTGGGGAAACATGACTGTTTATGTGACCCAGGACAATAAGAGATCTCTGACCTCTTAATTGGCCTCACCAGACATCGTTCAAGATTTCTTGAAGCTAAAATGACAACAGAATTAAAATCTCATCAGATATACCAATACCAGACCCAGGAAATCAAACCCACTTGGCCTAAGATTCTCATCATTCATACATAACCTGGGAACCACACCTCAATTTTCTACTTTACAAAATGGAAAAGAGTTCTTTCATTCTAGTTCTGATTCATTAAGTTCTAAATGAGCTGTTGATCTGCCTTTGGTGAGAGAACTCACCAACAAATAGTTCACAACTACTACCCCAAAAAGAGTTTTCTTTTCTTGTTTTTAAATCTGTTGAAACTTCCATAAGTTTCCAAGCTTAAGAGTCCATTTCCAAGATTATCTCCTGAAGAACCAACCTGAGGAAACCCCAAAAGGGTGAGCAACCAGACCTCAGACTCGGGACCTTCCAACCCATACTAATGCAAAAGTGAAACAGAACAAAAAAATGATTCACTGATGAGTATTTAGGCTCCTGTGCTCTATCCTTCAGACCAGAAAATGAGAGAAAACTCACCAAGGTTAGTAAAAGGAGACCAAAAGGGGAAAAGTCATCAAATCATCTAACAAAACTCAAACAGATTATGAGAGCCAACTGTAATAACTACCTCACAGCTGTCCACCTAAGAGGCATGCCAGAAAAACCACAACCAGGTGGCTGGTATTTCTTTATTTCTTATTTGGCACCAGAAAGAACCCTTGAAACAAAGCAGCTAGAGCTTGAAACTAATGAATTTCCCAACAAATGGTAAATCCTTTTTCATCCATAACACTTTCATTAGCCACATTTTACAGAGAGAAGGCTCTTTCTAAAATGATGAAGATCACTTTTTTTTTAAATGACCAGACTCAGCTAATCAGTCCCCCTCTCTTTCTAACAAATTATAAAAGGTTCTAAGAAAACCAAACAACTTGTTTAGAAAAAACTCTTCGGATATGTATTGCTTATAACTCAGGACTATAAAAACAATAGTAAAGCCCCAAGATGATGATCAAGCAGAAACCAAAATGCCATCTGATAAAATTAAACACTCTCTTCTTTATAATTCTCAGGAGTAAAGCAGTCGTATTACATGATGGGATGAGTACTAAACTGAGAGGTAGAATACTTAAGGTTCCAATCTCAGTTCTCAGACCAGCTTCCTGGGGGTACAGGCCAAGCAGTAAACCAGGCTGTAATCCAACCTCTTTGACAACACAATCCAATCCTACTCTCCAGATTCTGAATCAGCAGCTCAAGGATGGCCAAGAATCTGGATTTTTAATCTCAGGAGGTTCTCCTGTCTAGTAAGGGATCATTTGGGCTACATGGCCTCCCTCCAAAGCTCTTCCCATCTCTATAATTTAGATGCCCATTCAGTTTCCTTAGCCAAGCAATGGTCTGAACAGGGTAGTGACTGGCCAACAAGAGAGAAATCAGGAATGTGCCCAAGGTTCCCAGACTTCCAAATCAGTGGCATTCTCAGTAAGATGAGCTTCCCCAAATTCCCATATCTGGTCCCTGATGTGTTCACCTCGAGTTCATGTCACTAACAGAATATATACTTTATTTCTCTTGCTTACTGTCTGAATCCTTGAAAGACAAATTCCAGAAAAACAGTTTACAAAACACACTTTCAAGTAGGAAAGGAAAGACAATGAGAAAATGAAACTCTACGGACCTTGCAATTCTCAGTCCTGTTCCTGAGAGGAAATGCTTTGAGAATCTACATGGCCAATCCAGAGCGGTGGTTTAAGAGCTCTGCCCTGCAGTGCCTTCAACTTCTCTCTGTTTGCTCATCAAGAGAATGAACAAAACAATATAGTAGGCCTTCCTTATCCAAAACTGCAGACAGTACCAAACCCCATGTACACTATGTTATTTCCTACACATACACACATACTTACCTGTGATAGTTTAATTTACATATTAGGCAAAGTAAGGGATTAACATAAGTAACAATTAAAACAATATACTGGGGCTGGGATTGTAGCTCAGCGGTAGAGCGCTTGCCTCGCATGCGTGAGGCCCTGGGTTCGATCCTCAGCACCATATACAAAGCAATAAAATAAAGACATTTAAAAAAAAAAAAAAAAAAAAAAAAAAACAATATACTTAGAATATGGTCCCTCAAAATATGGAGTCTTCCATTTAATATTTCCAAACAGCAACTGACTGTAGGTAACTGAAATTGCAGAAAGCAAAACCAAAGATGGGGTAGGTGAACGACACACTGTAATAGCATCCTCGGGTTAGAATACAATGAGTTATGGGGCTGGGGTTGTGGCTCAGCAATAGAGCGCTCGCCTAGTGCAAGCGAGGCACTGGGTTTGATCCTCAGCACCACATACAAATTAATAAATAAAAATAAAGTTATGATAAAAAAGTCAATCTTTAAAAAAAAAAAAAAGAATAGAATGAGTTAATGGGGGGGGGGGGGCATCCAATCTTGAATCCAGCTGGACAGGCTCCAGACTCAGAGACTTTGTATTCATTGATTCCTCCAACTGGAATACTTTTTTTCCCCCTCCCAGTTTAGTAGAGCTCAATCTTTGTCAGTTAAATATCACTTCAAGGTGGCTTTCCCTGGTGAACCTCCCCCAAAATTTTAACCCTACACACCTCTATACTTAGTCCTGATTAACTTTTTCTCCTGACATACAACATACTGCTAGCACACAATATGTTTAACCTGTTTTTTATTTATTCTGTGGTACTGAGGATTGAACCCAAGGCCTTGAACATGCTAGGCAAAATTTCTACCACTGAGTCACATTCTCAGCCCCCTTACTTTGTTTAATGTTCATATTCTAGATTATAATATAAACTTCAAGGGTTATATGTCTACATGTTTAATTCACTGCTGTATCCTCCAGCACCTTTCAGCTATTGCCATGCTACACAAGTCTCAGATTTCTGAGAGTAAAGTTCAGAAACCAAAACCGTTAACATCTGGTCCCATACGCTCAAGACCAAGAGCCCAAAGTGGCCAACCAGAAACTAGGCAATCAAATAAATTAAGGTTACACTTTTTGAAAAAATACAGGTTTTGACACCACTTTGCACAAGTCATTTCATTAGAACCATCTGTAAAACAGGAATTAAAAATTTATGTTTAGCCAGGTGCACTGGAGGAGGCCGGTAATCCCAGTGACTGAGGAGACTGAGGCAGGAGGACAGCAAGTTAGAGGCCATCCTGGGCAACTTAACAAGACCCTGTCTCCAAATAAAATAATAAAAAAGAACTGGTGCCGGGCATGGTAGCGCATGCCTGTAATCTCAGCAACTTGGGAGGCTGAGGCAGGAGGACCCTCAAGTTTAAAGCCAGCCTCAGCACAGCAGCAAGGCACTAAACAACTCAGTGAGACCCTATCTCTAAATAAAATACAAAATAGGGCTGGGGATGTGGCTCAGTGGTTGAGTGCCTCTGAATTCAATCCCCAGTACCTGCCCCCACTCCCACTCCCATCCCCCAAAAGAGAAGGAACTGGAATGTAGCTCAGTGGTAGAGTCCGTAGGTTCAATCCCAGTACTGAAAAAAAAAAACAAAAACAGAAAAACTTGTGTTTAACAAGTGGCACATGCCTGTAATTCCAGCAGCTTAGGAGGCTGAAGCAGGAGAATCGTGAGTACAAAGCCAACCTCAGCAAAAGCGAGGTGCTAAGCAACTGAGTGAGACCCTGTCTCTAAATAAAATGTAAAACAGGGGTGGGGATGTGGCTCAGTGGTCAAGTGCCCCTGAGTTAAATCCCCAGTACTCCCCCCCGCCAAAAAAAAATAAACAGGAGACAGTTTAAATACATTATGTGAAAATGCCTGTTATAGTGCAAGTCCATAAAAGTATACACAACAGACATTATTTCTCGCTCTGCCCTCAATAGGAGAAGAAAAGGCAGAATGGGGTTGAAAGCACAGTTTCAAAATACCTACTTAAAAAACATGAACACTCCAGTCAGACACCAAAAAGGTTGGCCAGTCCAAGTCTCAAGCACCACCTACTTTCAGTCTGTTCTCCCAGAGGAATTTGTTCAATAACTCCTTCCAAGAATTCTGACAGTACAGCCAATAGTTTTCAACTGGGGCAATACCAGCCACTGAGAAGTGTTTGGAAATAAATGTATAAAAGTGCCTTTTTTTTTTTTTTTTTTTTGAGTTATCACAGTGATGCTGTAGTGCTTCTGGCATTTATTACCTGGGGAGAATGCCAAACGTCCTGCAATACTGCTTCACACAAAAAGCCTTGCTGAGAAACAGTGGCCCAGCCCCTTACACTTCAGATGGGATGACTTTCTGTAATATCTGACCCCAGAGCAGCTAAGGGAAAGGGAGTCAGAACTGACCAGTACCCACCCCAAGAGCTTTAGCAGTACAAAGCCACCACTAGCCAAGGTGAACATAAAAACTCATTTTAAATAGAAGATAATTTACCAAAGGTGATACTTTTCCTCTAGTACATTTATTACAATTATAATGATATAGTTATTTGTGATTTGCTTACATATTTCTTCCCCCTTAGAAAATAATCCAGTCGCAGGAATTATGACTCTCATGCTCACAGAAGCTCAATAAGCACCTGTTGTATTAATTTAAGCAACTAGCATATGGTAGATACTCATAGGTTATTCAAGAAAGATTATGCCATGTGACTTCTTATGTTGGTAAGTCCCCAACTATTTTATGCCTTAGACAACATTTCAGCAACTAGACAATTAGGTGAACACTGAAAAAAGTTCTTATCCTGAAAATTCCTGAAATGGGGAATATGACCAAAGTCTGAGAAATCCTGATGGTATCTAAAGACAACAGGTTGATACACCACATCCCAGTACATGCTCAAAAATTGAAGTACAAACCTTATTACTCACACAAGGTAGTAAGGGGTGACACCAAAAAAGGCACTTCCTACCACAAACCATTCTCTGGTTCTTCTATTAAGGAAAAGGCTTTAGTGTGGAAGGACTACAAGCCTGATTGAGTAGGGCAGTACTTTGATGTCTTATGCCCTAGTAATTTGTCATTACCTATCATTAAATAATACAGTACATTTAAGGAATATGTAGAGAGGTAAGGTGTAACCTTTATAAACAGTTTTACCCAGAAATGTATATTTCAGTTTTTCAGCAAAGATAATACCATTTTGGTTCATGCCTGTTTCTCTTGATTAATTTATAAAATTCCTTCCTCTTCCATGTCAAACTGATTTGCGGGTAAATGTTCCAAAACAAGTAAAGGCCAACAACTGCCTCTTAGCCATAAAACTGCAAGACCTCATTTGCTTTCTCTTTAAAAAGAGCATGTCTGCTTTTTTCACATGCTCTTTCAAACGCAGGCCTTGTGCTTGCTGGACAAATGCTCTACCACTGAGCTATATCCCCAGTTCTCTCCCATACTTTTTTATCCCCCCAGGGCCAAGGACCGAACTCAGGGCCTTGTGCATGCTAGGCAAGCACTGTGCCTGCCACTGAGCTACATCCCCAAACTCCCCTCCCATAGTTTTATTTTATCTACAATTCCAAACTTGGTCTGGTCCTTCCCAGATTATACAAGAAGATACTAAAGTTCTCTATGTAATTCTGCCAAAGTTTTTCTTTCTACGCTAAAAAATGTATCTGTGACACAACACTGAGATATAGGGACCTAATTTACATGCAGTTAGGGATTCTTTTGTAGTTGTGCTTGTACATTAATCAAGTACGGTATTTTTTTTTTTTTTTTTTGGTACTGGGGATTGAACTCAGGGGTACTCAACCACTGAGCCACACCCCCAGCCCTATTTTGTGTTTTATGTAGAGACAGGGTCTCACTGAGTTGCTTAGCACCTCGCCATTGCTGAGGCTGGCTTTGAACTCGCGATTCTCCTATCTCAGCCTCCCTAAGTGCTGGGATTACAGGCTTGAGTCACCGCGCCTGGCTCAAGTACTGTATTTTGATAAAGACACCAAGCAGCAGCAATACCACTGCGCATTTTTCATTAATTTCTAGCATTGCCTTAAACCACTTGCCCAAAATATCTTTCATTAGGACCCCCTAACTCTACTCTGAACTGTAACAGGCACAATTATAAAAATTAAGAAATGACCCAACCTTAATAAACCAACCTTATTAAAATTACAGGTGCCCGCAAATCCTTAGGATTTAAGGTCAACAATTCACTGAATGGAAAACCATACATATGTGCAAATTCCCCAGCGATTTTCAAAGCTGTAAATGTATGTTGCTATCAACCTCCTCTACACCACTGTCCAGACAAATGTGTACAGGAGACCCTGGCTTCATGATTTACACCAGAAATACATAGGACCAAGACGAAGTTACCAGCTTCTTTTCAGAAGCTTATTGACTCATCTTTATTTGCACTCTGGCTAATATAATCACATTGGGATGGATACTTGGCATACTCAGCTATGGAAGTGTAGCCAACATCTAACCCTCTGCCTTTCTTCCTGTCCCCCTCCCCATTCTGCTTTGGCTAATACATTCTTCTAAGATTCTCTTGTTCAAGGCATTAGAATTTTCCGCTAGTTTATGTGTCTGGTTGGTGAGCCGAACTATCTCAATCTCATTTTATTTTTACCCAAAATACCATAATGAAACCACTATTGGTCACTTGAAGTTTTATGTTGGGGTTTTAAAGAAGCCAGTTCAAAGCTGCTCTGGGAAAGCAAAGGATTCAAATCACAAACTGGAAAGAAAGACAAGAATGTTACAGATCTGCCCTGGGCCAATAGAACCCCAAAAACAGATTAAGGAGGACTAAGAATCTGTCTCCATACCAAAAGCAATAAAATGAAAAATGAGAAGAGGTAGAGACCATTTAAAAACCTGTTTGGGGGCTGGGATTATAGCCCAGTGGTAGAGTGCTTGCCTCGCATGCATGAGGCACTGGGTTTGATCCTCAGCACCACATAAAAATAAATAAATAAAATAAAGATACAACTAAAAAATATTAAAAAAAAAAAAAAACAAAACTCATTTGGGCAGGGATGGTGGTGCATGCCTATACTCTCAGCAGCCCAGGAGGCTGAGGCAAGAGAATCAAAGACAGCCTCAGCAATTTAGCAAGGCCCTAAGCAACTTAGCAAGACCCTGTCTCTAAATAAAATACAAAAAATATTTTTTTGTATTGTGGCTCAGTGATTAAGCATCTCTAGGTTCAATCCCCGGTACCTAAAAAATTAAAATTAAAATTAAAAGACCAGAGCCGGGCGCGGTGGCTCACGCTTGTAATCCCAGCACTTAGGGAGGCTGAGACAGGAGAATCGCGAGTTCAAAGCCAGCCTCAGCAATGGCGAGGCACTAAGCAACTCAGTGAGACCCTGTCTCTACATAAAACACAAAATAGGGCTGGGGATGTGGCTCAGTGGTCGAGTGCCCCTGAGTTCAATCCCTGGTACCAA
>CM053400.1:17062203-17085044 GCA_028644305.1 Xerus rutilus | reverse complement strand
TTAAAAGACCAGGGGTGTGGCTCAGTGCTTGGGTGCCCCTGGGTTTAACCTTTAGTACCAAAAAACAAACAAACAAACCCTTGTTTGTTGAACAAAGGAAGGCACTTTCAGCCTCCAGTTAGCCAGGCCTTTCCAACAGAGGTAAGCAGATAGTAGGAATCTTCTCAGAAATGATATTGTTCCAAAAGTGGTATAAATCGCATCTCCAGGCCTTTTACTAGCTCTGGGTGGTAAAGTTACTGACAGAAGTTTCCATGTACTTGGCATACTACTAATGAGGAAGAGTTAGACACCAGTGAGAAAATAAAAAAGGGAAATTTTAAAAAAAGAGAAAATAAAGCTAAAAGGCAGAAGGATGATAAAGTGAGTTAAAACATGCACACACACAAGACTCCCTACTAACATATACATCTGTATATACAAACATCAATTCAGATAAAACTGTCAGCATTCTGCCTCCTGAAAACCACTGCCTTCACTGCAGCCAGGTTTCAGTGATCACAGCTACATTTCTCAGGCATGACAGAAAAACAGGTGTTATAATACTTGGTTTTAATGGGAAGAATATAGAAACTACATTAGATTTTCATGAAGTCCAAGTAAGTAAGAAGACTGGTTTGCCACTTGGCCTTTCAACTGTTAATGATTACCTGACCATCTCTAATTTCTATTTCTGTGCAAAACATAACCCTTATTCATTACGTCATGCAATAGAAGACAGGCCTTGGTTCTAATGTCAATTCCTCACAGTGGTCTCATTACGTCAAAGATAGGGTAACTTGTCAGGATTCTACTTAGAGGGTTTGCTTGCTAGAACTTCACAAGGGACAAAAGGAAAGGAATTCATAGCAAAACTCAGGCTGGCCACTGGGGAGTTGGGGATGAGGGAAAGAGGTTACTAGGAAATCACCAGATCACCAAATGCCCTGTTCTCAGATCAGGTGTCCAACACAGGCAGAAGAGAGACATCATATCATTTAATCAGTGCTCCAACTCTGTTCTTTAGCTGACATTTTTGGGAATCATCATCTTAGGCAAAGTTTACTGAATTAGTCATACTTGAGGACCACCAGTCACCAGTTAAAAATAATTTTTCCCACTTTCATTAAACACCCCAGTACCATAGATTCATATTATTCTTATGCCATCTCACCAAAGAAATAAGAGAAAGAAAAATGAGAGGCAGGGAACCCCAAATCATATGAACTTTTTTTTTTTTTTTTTTTTTTTTATTTTTTATTTTTTTGGTACTGGGGATTGAACTCAGGGGCACTCGACCACTGAGCCACATCCCCAGCCCTATTTTGTGTTTTATGTAGAGACAGGGTCTCACTGAGTTGCTTAGTGCCTCGCCATTGCTGAGGCTGGCTTTGAACTTGCGATTCTCCTATCTCAGCCTCCCTAAGTGCTGGGATTACAGGCTTGAGCCACCGCGCCCGGCTTGAACTTTTTTTTTCACTAAAGTTTTATCATCACTGCATAGTAAAAGATCCATCTCAAAAATAATCTCTCCTGTTACAAACTGAACATCTGTGTATCCCTGAAATTCATATGTTGAAGTCCTAACCCAGATACCTTATGGTACCTGGAAGGAGCCTTTGGGATATAAGTAGGTTTAGATTAGGTCTTAAGTGTGGGCTCCCACAATACAATTAGCACCCTTATAAGAAGAACAAGAAACACAGAGGGCTTCCTATCCTAGAATGGAATGGTATGTGAGCATACAATGAGAAGATGCTAAGACCACAGTCTACAAGTCAAGAGGGCTCTCACCAAGAAGCAAATCTGCTGACACCTTAATCTTATACTTCCTATCCTCAAGAACTGTGAGAAATAAATGACTATTGTTTAAACCACCCAGTTTATGGTATTTTGTTATAGCCACCCAAGCAGACTAATACAATCCCCAGCCCTAAGCACTTTTAACCTTTTCTCCATCCAGTTACACTTCCTTTCACCTTAGGTAGACATATCTGAAATATCACTCGCTAGTTAACCAGAAGAAGTCTCTCGGGTAATTCAGATATACCCTGCAGCCCAGTTGCGTGTAAATGAATAAATCCAGTAGTTTTCAAACTTGAGTGTCCATCAGAACAGCCTGAAGGACTTACTAAAAACATACTGCCAGAATTCTGGATTCAGTAGGTCTGGGCTAAAGATTTGCATTTTTTAACACAACCCAGGTAATCTGGGAACCACTGTGCTAATTATCTCTCAAACTAGAACAAATGGATGCTTAATAAAATTTGAAGCTTTGGGAGGGAAATGATGATGCTGGGGATAAAATCCAAGACCTTGGACATGCTAGTTGAGCACTTTACCACTGAGCTAAACCTCCAGTCCCTGATTTGTCTGTTTTTTGTTTTGTTTTAATCATTAATAACAACTCAGATGAAGCTAGGAACAATGGGATCATTTTTAATTCAGTAAAGACCAATATTTTCTTTAACCACTCAATTCTCTCAAGCAGGGATCTACCAGCCAAAAGTCATGTAAGAATTTTATTTGACAAACTAATGGTACTTGTACATGTATTATTTAATATTTACTACAGCCTGTAGGTATTTTTCCTCATCACACAGTTGAGAAAATATAGATTTCAACAAGTTAAATAACCTGCTTAAAGTCACACAGCTTAAGGGAAATTTTAAAGTAGGTTTTAGAGCTGACTTTCTTATGAAACTTTACATATGACACTTAACCTTATACATTCATTTTCCCCAAGTGGCAAATTAAGACAATAATATCTTCCTCTCCAATGAGTACTCTAAGTTTCTGGAAAATAAAATTACTCTGCAAACATTTCCACAATGCAAGTCATTCACTTAGACCTATCTATTTATAGAGCCTGATTTGTAACTTCAAAGATCTCTCCTGAGGAGCAGAACTAAGGACTAAATGTTGACAGCTCTCACTGTTGGAATCACAAGGTAGCTATAAACCAAGTGCTACGACCATCATCAGAAACCAAGACAATCAAAACTCTAAATGTAAGGGACAGACAGAACCAAGGTCTAGGCATATCAAATTCTAACTATAATGCACATCTATAATCCCAGCTACTTGGGAGGCTGAGGCAGGAGGATTACAAATTTGAGACCAGCCTGAACAACCTAGCAAGACCTGTCTCAAAATAAAAAAATAAAAAGAACTGGGGATGTCTCTTAGTGTTAGGACATCCCTGGGTTCAATCCACAGTACTTACTACAAACAAATGACAAAATATAACCAATCTTTTCAGTTTTTCACCTCATTTTAAGAGTTTCAGGCAATTGGAAAAATGTTATCCCAGTAAGTCCTAGTGCTTAAATAATTTGTTTTGGAGAAGCAAAACTAGTATTTTAGTCTGGGGCTAAAATAGCTCAGTGTTAAAGTGTCTGCCTAGCATACAAAAGGCCCTGGATTCTATCCATGGCGTCACAAAATGTGTGTGTGTATAGACAAATTTATGTATATATATTTTTGTATATTAGTGTCACAGCTCTGGAGAATCAGACAAACCTTGATTCAAATCCCAACTCCTGGGTTGGGGATGTAGCTCAGTGGTAGAGCACTTGCCTAGCATGTGGGAGGCACTAGGCCCAATAGATAGATTAGATAGATTAGATAGATTAGATAGATAGATAGATAGCTAGATAGATAGATAGATAGATAGTATTATGGCCATCTACAACTTTTTTTTTTTTAAATCCCTAGGGCCTGGGGATATGGCTTTGTGATAGAGTATTTGCCTAGCATGCCTAAGTCCCTGGATTCAATCCCTAGTACCACCAAAAAAAAAAAATCCCAACTCTTCCCTAGAGCATATTTCTTATTCTGAGATGGTGGAATTCACAGGTTGGTCCAACATTATTTCAGGAATCTGGAACTCTTTGTAGATGTGAAGTGAGAGGAATAATAGAATCCACCTCTTCTAGAGTTCTGAAGATTAAATAAGAAAATTCCTAATAGAACCAAACAGTGGTTAGCACAAAGTAAGTGCTCAAATACATGACAGCTATCATGAATACTTAGCCCTAATGTGATCTTATTTCTGAGAGGATCTTAACTCAAGACAACATTGTGCACAAGCTACCTAAATAATTGTTCCCCAAATTCTTTATGATATGATTTTCTTTGGCAGCCCAGATTATTAAAAATGCAAAACGTTAGAAGTTTAAAAGGAAAGGCAAGATATCCACACCTGAATTAAAGAGTTTCAGACTCCTGAACTAATGCTGGATCAACCTGTGAAGTCTACCACTGCAGGAACAGAACAGAAAGGGCAAGCCATCTGTATTTGTCACAGAAGATATGATAACAAACAGCAACTAATTCCCAGCATTTCTGGCCTGGTGACTTGTTCCCTAAGGATAACAGAAAAACTCTAATATCTATCCCAGAAATAGGGAAATCACTGAGCAAGAAGAGCCCAAAGACACTACTGTTTCCTCCAAAAGGATGCATCCAGCACAATGTAGCCTTTAATCCTCTACCACGTGGCTGAATTTACAGTCTTCTTAAAGTCAAAGAACACTAGGTTTGAGTCAGTTGAAAGTAAACAGCTGGGCCCAAATGCACTCAGGCACAGCAAGGAAGCTGTGGGCTCCAGGAAAATAGGAGGAAAATAAAAATACCAAGCAACCAAGCACACAGCAAATGGGTTTTTAAAATGACTGACATCACACTGACCCCCAAGACCCTCCACTCCCATCATACTGCAGCTAGATTTTAGGAGGAAGGGAGGATTCCTTTTAACAAAGATGCCTATAAGCAAGCAAGCTGAAAGCTAAGAGTGAAAAGCATACAAAAATCTTGGCTGCTGGTGATGACCCACGGAAAATCATGAATGTGCCAGTGCCAAGGGAGGAGAAAGTCTAATATCTAACACAGAAGTAACAAAGCCATAAGGAAGCCCAAATGCAAATGAGAGAAAAAGGCGTATGGCACATTTCCCCTTCATATGGGTGCCAATTCAAGCAGTCCTCTGGGCCTGCAGAGCACCCAGCTCAGTACCCAGGCCCTTAGTAGTTATATCAACATAACTTCCTGGAGGGCGACAAAAACCTGTCCTGGATTACTGGGTGATTTCTAATATGTACCATAACCAACACTAAGTCAACATTTTAGAGATCAAGTTTCCCACTCTGCAGCATGCTGGAATGCATTCTTGGCATTAGGCTTCTTCTCATTCCAGTCCACCCTTAGAAAATGCAAAAGCCACTGGGAAATAAGGACTCAACCTGTCTCAAGACAATCTTCTGGCTATGCACAAGTGACTAACAAAAACAAATTCACACAAATGTCTCTTCATATTCAATAAAGAACTAATTTCATCTATTTAAATGGAGTGGAAGGGTAATTTTGGGGAAGAGCAGTCAAAGGTATTAAGTCAGCATTCACCCTAACTTGAATTCTTGTAAGACCTGCAATTAATTAGAGTTCATCTGCAGGCCCTACACACCTACTGTTCATGGTAGATGAACCAGCATGCCCTATTCTAAATTATTAAAGACCCACTTTTTTTTTTTTTTTTTTGGTACTGGAGATTGAACTCAGGGGTACTCCACCACTGAGCCATATCCTCAGCCCTATTTTGTGTTTTATGTAGAGACAGGGTCTCACTGAGTTGCTTAGCGCCTCGCCATTGCTGAGGCTGGCTTTGAACTTGCCATTCTCCTGTCTCAGCCTCCCAAAGTGCTGGGATTACAGGCTTGTGCCACTGCGCCCAGCTTAAAGACCCACTTTTGCAAAATGCCAAAATGGAAGTGAAAAGAAGTTTGAAGAGAAATTTCTACACTAGAACCTGTATGCAAGACTCCATACACTGGTACAGTGTAACCCACCATTCTCTCTTCCAGAAGGAAGCACTGTAGTAGTCCGGCACTGAACACCCCATGAACTCTCAGTTAAGCATCCACTGCTAGCCCGCGACAAATGAAAGGGTCAACTAAACACAGACCAGCAGGTAAAGAGAACCCAAAAACATCACATTTCACAGGCTCCATAAGGAATAAGCATGTGTTTGCTGCATTTATGAACTTTTTTGCCACAGCCAACCTAATCAAAAACAATATATAAAGGCCATTTCTATGAGCAGATGGGCAAACCACATATGTGCAGGCTTATCCAACCCATCAACCCTCAATATAAGATCTAATCCAAGCAACTCTGCTTGAGCACAACTCCAAGCTCTTTAGAAATAACAGCAGTATAAGAATCCCAATGGGTACTTCATGACTCTTGTGTCTGCCAAGAAAGAAAAAGTTCAGGCTCATCAAAAGTTGAACCACCATCACTGCAGAGCTGTCCAGAATACAGAACTCTGAAGGTGACAGGACCTTCCAAACTCACAATTACTACAAACGCATCCCTGCACTGGCTAAGAACTTAGCGAGTTGTACCAAAGGCCCTACATAGTCACAAGAACCACTAAGACCCTGGAACCCCTTTTTTAGAGAATTTCATGGTTAAAGTCAATTTTCTCAAAGTCAACAGACCACTGAGACAACTACAAATACAGGGATGGTTGTGCAATCTGGATTTTGTAAAGATCACTGAACTTAGAGTAGCTTTAAGGATAAAAGACAAATTAACGTTGTAACTTTCTCCTTGAATACTTGGGTTCACAAATACCTTTAAAAAGCGGTCCCAGGTTAACCCTGCCCAATTCTGACTGCTCTGAATTTCTTCAGCCCATATATATGGTCTATATACATTTATTTACTGAGGTACAAAGGATTGAACCCAGGGATGCTTTGCCACTAAGCCCACACCCCCAGCCCTTTTAATTTTTTTGAGACAGAATCTCACTAAATTTCTGAGAAGACTAGCCTTGAACTTGGGCTCCTCAGCCTCCTGAGGCACTGGGATTACAGGAGTGCACCACAGAACCCAGCTTGTCTGTATACATTTATAAAAACTTGCTTTGTTAAATTTTTTTTTTTTTTTGGTACTGGGGATTGAACTCAGGGGTACTCCACCACTGAGCCACATCCCCAGCCCTATTTTGTGTTTTATGTAGAGACAGGGTCTCACTGAGTTGCTTAGCGCCTCGCCATTGCTGAGGCTGGCTTTGAACTCGCGATTCTCCTGTCTCAGCCTCCCAAAGTGCTGGGATTACAGGCTTGAGCCACCACGCCCGGCTGCTTTGTTAATTTTTGGATGTGCACATAAGCATACTTCCCCAAGAATAAATTCCTCTAAAGAGGTTATCACCTCTCTTTTAAATCTCTTTGTAGTACTCAATCACAATTAAATAGGGGTATTTCCCATCCCCACTAGAATCTCCAGAGCTCCCTGACCTTGAAATGATGCTCTTCAGCAGTAAGTCTGAAGTTCTAATACCCTCACCAATCATCTTACTGAGAAAGGCCGTGGCAATACAAGGCAACCAATGTATGTACTGACTCGAGTTTTTGACTTTGTTTTAAAACAAGCTGATAGTCCTTATAGGGTAGCTGAATCTAAAAATTTTGGTCAGGGCCATAATTACATTTTTTTTTTTTTTTTTTTTAGTTGTAGATGGACACAATGTCTTTATTTTATTGCTTTGTATGTGGTGCTGAGGATCGAACCCAGGGCCTCATGCATGCCAGGCAAGTGCTGTACCGCTGAGCTACAATCCCAGCCCCCCATAATTACATTTCCAGCTCCTGCTACTATCTAAGTAGCTAATCAAAAAAGCACTTCCAAAGCAAGGCACACACCTGTAATCCCAGCAGCTCAGGGGGCTGAGGCAGGAGGATCATGAGTTCAAAGCCAGCCTCAGCAAAAGCAAGGTGCCAAGCAACTCAATGAGATCCTGTCTCGAAATAAAATACAAAATAGGCTGGGGATGTGGCTCAGTGTCGAGTGCTCCTGAGTTCAATCCCTGCTACCAAAAAAGGGGGAGGGAGTACTTCCAAAACACTGGTTTAAAAACACACTTCTTGTGAAGAAATTTGGTATCAAAGTCAACGGATTTTTACTTATTTATTTGTACTAGAGATTGAACCCAGGGGCCCTTTAACACTAAGCCACATCCTCAGCCCTTTTTATTTTTTGAGAGTCTCGCCAAGTGTCTGAGGATCTTGCTAAATTGCTGAGGCTGGCCTTGAACTTGTGATCCTCCTGCCTTAGCCTCCCAAGTCATGGGGATTCAGGTGTGCACCACCATGCCCAGCTGGCTTTAGTTTAAAAAGAGACTGGGTGGTAGAGCACTTGCCTAACAGGTGTGAGGCCCTAGGTTCAATTCCCAGTACCACCAAAAAAAAAAAAAGAGAGAGAGAGAGAGAAAGGAAGAGAGAAGACTGAGAAGTTTAATCTGGTCACTGGTCATCTCACAAAGCTGCCAGAGTACCATAGGCAGACAGCTAAAATATTCACAGATTATTCTTTCTCCATAAAAAGAATGTGTCGGGCTGGGGTTGTGGCTCAGTGGTAGAGCACTTGCCCAGCATGTGTGAGGCAATGGGTTCGATTCTCAGCAACGCAAATAAATATGAAAATAAATATCCATCAACAACTAAAAAATATATACTAAAAAAAAAAGAATGTGTCACTGAAGGGGCCCAAAAATGTTTTAAATCCTAAAATAGAAATTGAAAACCAAAGACCAAATCTACCCACATAACTCTTCAAAAAGGATCCAGTAAGTCCCCAACATAGGGCCTTTGTATTGACCCAGAAGGCAGGGGCTATTAATTGTCACATGTATAAGTGAAGTAGAGAAGTCTAGTAACAACTTATATTTGGGTAGTGGACTTCAGTCTGCAGAGAGGAGAGAGAGGGGGTAAGGATGACACTTAAGTTGCAGTACCTTTTTCTCCTTTCTGGTATCCCAAAAATGCAAACCCAACCCAAAAAATACTTCACCAAACTATAACACCTTCCTGAAGGAACAAAGTTTTAAAACTTAAAGTCTCATAAACCAAGCTTTGAGCTTACATTTACTTTACTATTGAAACTCAGGAACTTCCCCCGCCCCCAAACTTGTTTATTTTTACTATTTAATTGCAACTGATTTTTTTGGGGGGGGCAGGGGTGGGGGGGGGCGGGGTGTACTGGGGATTTAACCCAGGGGTGTTTAACACTGAGTCATATCCCTATCTTTTTTTTTCTTTTCTTAAATATTTTTTTAGTTGTAGATGGACACAAATGTCTTTATTTTATTGCTTTGTATGTGGTGCTGAGGATCGAACCCAGGGCCTCACGCATGCAAGGCAAGCGCTCTACTGCTGAACTATAATCCCAGCCCCCTATCTTTTTTCTTTTTATATTGAGACAGGGCCTCACCAAGTTGCTTAGGGGTCCGGCTAAATTGCTGCGGCTGGCTTTGAACTTGTGATCCTCCTGCCTCAGCCTCCAGAGTCACTGGGATTACAGATGTACACCACCCCACCCAGCTATTACAACATGGCAGCATGCAGCCAGGGTCACAGAGGTTTCACTTCCAGGACATCTTTCTACTTCAAATCTTTTTTAGATACCCTCTCCTTATCTCTATGCTCCCTGCCCCCCAATACTGCCCTCTTCTCTATCCCCAAGTCTTTTTTGCCAATATTATTTTATTCTACCACATGAGGTGACTAGTATTATCTTTGCTTGAAAACTGTTTTTTAATTTTCCTGTCAAACATTCTATAGAGCCTTTTACATCTTAACTACAGAAACCTCCTGGGTACATATTGACAGCTCAGCAAGTATTTACACAAAGCTCTGAAACATTTGGTTCCTTTAGAGAAGAAGAAGCTGCTGTGTCAAGCAGAGAATTATCAAACACCTTTCCTTCTACCTTCCCCCTCCTTTATAAAGGGAAGCTTCCTTCTAGCACAATTCTAATAAGCCTAAATTACACTTCTAAACTACTAAGCCATGAGGAGAAAAAATGGAAATTCAGATGTGCTAGAGAAAAGAAAGAACAGCACTTCCAGGACCACATGCAAACCACACCATGTAGTTTTTTAAATCACCAGTATGAGGAAAGACAAATACACCTGTGACTGAGCCCTGAAAACACTTAGCTTTTCCTGTTCCAGGCTCAGAAACTTTTGCTCTTCTCTCAGCAAAACTTACAGGACAAGTCCAGGCACTTGGATTACAACCAACTGCCCAAACCAGACCTAGACCTGCCCAAACACTAGAGTCCCAGAGTTAAATGCTACCTCCACCCGCTAACCTCCTTACCCCTCAAAAAGTTGTGTTAATGTAAACTTATAAAGTCTACTCTCCACCTCACTCCAAAGTACAAAGCCTCCTCTGGGAACACTGAGGCAACTATTTTTTGAAGTCTTGCTTTAATGGTCTCTGCCTAATTTTTCAGTTGTTGTTTAGTGTTTTAAAACCACCAGCTAGTCATGTGCAGTGGTACAGTCCTGTAATCCCAGCAACTCAGGAGGCTGAGGCAGGAGGATTGCAAGTTCAAGGCCAACCTGGATAACTTAACAAGACCATGTCTCAAAAACTTTTTTTAAAAAGGCTGGGATGTAGCTCAGTGGTAGAGTATCCCTGTATCCAATCTCCTGTGCAGTAAGTAAGTAAATAAACAAACAGGTGAAATGACCAATGACAAATGGATTAAACAGTTTTAAGGCAACAGTCTGGTAGGGCTTTTCCTATAAAGGTCCACAGACCACTCTAGCACCCAACTGTGCAGTTTGTTCCAGTAAATCCTCAGGAGATAACAGCCTTGAGTTTCTTAAATCCAAGAGAAGAAAGATGGTCTCAAGATCCCTACTGATATACAAGAATCTACCCTCGGGGGCTGGGATTGTAGCTCAGTGGTGGAGTGCTTGCCTTGCATGCATGAGGCACTGGGTTCGATCCTCAGCACCACATATAAATAAATAAAATAAAGATAAATTTGTGTCCATCTACAACTAAAAAAAATTTTTTTAAAAAAAGAATCTACCCTCACAACAAGCCAGTTATATAAACAAATAGAAAGATATGCACCATCACAGTAAAAACTTCATTTTACTGATGAGGAGAAAATAAACCGAAGGCAAATGACTTGCCCCATCTCACACAGCTTAATCTGGAGCTACATATGGAACCCATGCTTCCACACTTCTCTGAAATCTATGCTCTTTTACCCTTAACCACCACACAGCACACAAATCAGTGGGCATCAGTAATGATAATGACCAATCTAAACAAGGAAAAACCCAGAGATAAAAATTAGGGGTATCCAGACTCCATTTCAGAGCCCCACATATCACAACGTACTAGCAGGAAAGTGTTATTTGGTGACAATTTATTTTGAATACCATATTTTAACTATATTTGCATGCTTTAGTTGCTTCTAGAATTTTTGAGATTTGAAGCCAATTAATACACCCTCTTGGGGGACAGGACTAACAAAGAGTACAATCTCTTACTCTAATAGCCTATTCCCATATTTGAAAAAAAGTTCATTAACTTCTTTGTGAATGACCTAATGTAGTGGACATCACACCTTACAGGACTCAATCCAACATATGAATGTTTAATGCAATCCAAGACATCTTATTACAGCAGATGCCACTTGTCATGGTTACTTTGTGCCACACAAAGACAGGAACCTAAAAAAGTCCTCACAGGGATCAATACACAAGAAGCCCACCTGGCTGCTTTCTCTCCTCTCACAGCACCATCCCAACTCTCCTCACTCCCTGTTGTCTCACAAGCTGATAGAGAAACATGAGGCCCCCACAATTTAAAGTGCCATCTTAGTGTGGTTTCCCTGGTCCCTCCTACTTGAGAGAGCTCCAAGAGTCCTGTATTTCAGCCAGCCCAGAATTTCTGCCAGTAGGCATTCCCATAATAAATCCAGGATTCCTGTTTCCCAGGAGTTGGTGATATTTCCAACAGCAGAAAATAACAGCCAAACTTCTACAATCATATCCAACTTGATCTTGAACTACTTATCGTATTTCATTTTTTACCAAGATAAACTAGTACTACTTGCAAGGTGTTACTGCTAAAAGTATCCCAAGTAAAAAGCCTTACATCAAGTTCAAGTACCTAAGTAACCTAAAACTATTTCATCAGTACCAGGATTTGACACCTTGAGACATACTACTACCTATGAAGAAATAACAATCCTAGCTCCTATCAAACACACACACTTACCTAATCTTTATTTTATTAAGGCAGAGTAAAATAAGAACATTTCACCTCAGCTATGTTAATCATGTGTTGGAAAAAAGTCTTACTGTAAAACTGAGTTAGGGAGAAAGGGAGCAGAGCAAGAGCCTGTTGTTTAAGAATGCTTAAGAGTAGGGCATCATAGTTTGATAAGAGGTTTATCCTCCAGCAGCAAAGATCTCAGAACAAAGTCCTGACTTAGACTACTGCCACACAGCTAAAAAAGCCCACAAAACTGAAGCTGCACTTTCTCTTCCACCAGTGAGTGTTCATCAGCTTATTCCTTGGGTCTCAGAGGAGTAGGCAACTAAACTGGAATTAAATAAGAGTATGTTATATAGGGTGCTGGGTCCGATAATATGAAAAGAGAATCGTAAAATTACTAACAGCAGCACTGACAGGCTTCTAAACAGGGTTCATATCTATTATCATTTATCCAGGACAGAAAAGGGCACAGTATCTAAACACATAGAAAGTACTCATTTAATGACTGAAAAACAAATTATAGAGCAAAAGTTGATTTAAAAGAAAACAACAAAAAAATCTGCCTAAATAATCCCAAACCAAGAGAATTCAAATCAATTTTGCTTTTTAGTGAACTTTAACTTAACCCAAATTATTTCCTCTAGTAGGGGAAAACATGTAGATTACAGAATGACATAAGGATACTGTATATTTTAAGAGAAAACTTATCCTCCAAGTAGTAGAAAAAACAATTAAACATTTTATTTCTCACCCAGATGTGGAACATCAGAGAAGTTGTAGAGTTAAGACACAAAGCTCTAATGCCCACAGCCTATCGCATCTATTTTCAAGATTCCCAATTCAACAGAAGAGTAGAAAAATAGTTCTAGGATGGGGAGAGAATATAGCTAATTAATTATTTTGTTATAGGTAAACAAAATCTCCTCTTGGCCCAAAGGTACAACTACTGGGCCTGGGGGCAAAAGGGAGGTCTTTCCCTCTTGGAAAAGATACATGACCACCTAATATTCTGTGACCCAAGCACTGATAAAGAGGGAAGAAAAGCAAACTACAAATAAAATAGGATGTATTAAAAAGTACCCAAATGTTGCAATTTCTAAGCCAATCTTAAGTGCCACTGTAAGTCACATCTTCACACCTTGGAAGATGAAAAAATTGAAACACAAAATGCAAAGAAAAAATTAATCTCTATTTCCAAGCTCTAAAATCACTGATGACAAAACAGTAAAAAACTAGTCTTTTTGATATTCCAGGAACAAATCATAAATTTTACCAAACCCAGCCTTTAGGAAAAAGGCAAAAATCCCTCTCAAGAGCATGAAAGACATGGGCTACTCTTCAAATTGAGCTGCTCTCCCAAAGTTCAATTAACAAAAGAAAGTGTTAACAAGATTCAACATGTAAACAAAGAATGAGGCCAGCTTTGCTTAAAACAGAACACTTGAACCTAATACGAAATTCTCAAAGATCTCAGTTCTAAACAAAAATAATTAACAACACCCCCCCCCATTTGCCACTCAATAAAAAGCCCAGTAAAATAATTCCAGTTCTAAGTGAACAGCGTCAAAATTACTCAAGACAAATGCATCTTCAGAGCCATCAAAGAAGTCATTTATACCATTAGGAAAGTCACAAAACCAAAACAAACAGCAAACCCATTGTAGAGAAAAACTCGGCTACTGTTCTGTCAACACAGAATCTATTTCAGGCTGCATAAAACATAACAAGCAAAATAAATCCAAGGTACAAGAAAAATGCCATTGCCTCCTCTTTTGTTTCGGGCACAATGTAACAAGGGCAGCCTGTCTGGGGCTCTGCTCCTGCTGATACAGTATTGCTGCTTAAACCTCCCTCCTCAAGGTCACAGCCAATTTCAGCTCTGGAATAAAAGGCAGATAGTGGCAGCGATGGTTTGGGTTATCACTGGCAGAAAAGCAGAGTGTAAAAGTTTATGAGCTCATCAGGATTGTTGTACCATTACATCAGAGGCA
The DNA here is from genome assembly GCA_028644305.1 of Xerus rutilus. NCBI lineage: Eukaryota > Metazoa > Chordata > Mammalia > Rodentia > Sciuridae > Xerus > Xerus rutilus. The sequence goes on along the minus strand of CM053400.1, from coordinate 17,070,982 downwards.
ATTATAAATGGCCAAGAGCAGGAGATGGGGAGCCAATCAGATCACAGATAGGATGTCAACCTAAGACCAACTGTCTCCTGGCTTTGACAGAAGGATTTTACCTCCATAATTCAAATCCCAAACCAAAGCAATCTGCACTTACTACTCCAATCACTCAGCTGTTTACCAGCACTTCCAGAGAGAAGCCCAGGCCACTGGGCCAGCGGAGACTAATACAGGAGATGGACCGGGCTGCCCTGGGTGAACCGCAGCCGGCCTCTAGCTGCCCCCAAACAGGCCCCTGCCCTCCCTCGAGGTCCCCCGAGCCCGAGGGGCCCCTCTTTGAATGCACACACAGGGGAACGGCCTCAAGAAAGGCAGGGGGGTCAGAGAGGAGCGGCAGGTGAGCAAGGAAATGTTTGTTAAACTCCTGGGCTCCTACCACTGCCTACACCCCTAACCTGGGCCCCCAGCACCCCCTCGTCCCGGCCGGGCCCTTCCGGGCACACTCTGCCCTGCACCCCCCTGAAGGCCCCCGGAGTTCGAAGGGACCAGGAGAGCGGGAGAAGCGCAGCAGACACCTCTGGAAAAGCCCCACACAAAGGCTGAAGGAGAGAAGGAGAGGAAGGCAGCCATTTTAAGAGAGAAGAGCCAGACAATGGCAGCTCCCCGGCAGTGGGGGCCCGGGACCGAGGGGAGCCCACAGCTGTGGCCTGCTCCCCGCGGCCGTCACCCACCCCCCGGACCCGCTCGTCCCAGTCCCCTCCCCACTCAGCTGTGTACCTGAGGGGTCCGGGCGAGCGGCTGCCCCCCGCCGCCGCTGCTCCCGGGGCTCATGGGCGCGTGGTGGCTCCTTTGTTGGGCCCCTCCCGAGGCGGCGGCCGCCGCCGCAGCAGCAGCAGCAGCCCCCCAGCACTGCGAGGCCATGTCCGCCGGGCCTTTGCCCGCGCCCCCGTCCTGGGGCCCGCTGCCGTAGTCGCCCCCAGGGTAACCCTGGTAGCCCCGGGCCGAGCTGGGCGACGTGAGCAGTTGGTTGAGGGTGGGGGTGGCGGTGGGCTGGGGAGTTCCCCCGCCGGCCGCTGAGGGGCCGCCTCCCCCCATGGCCCCGAAGCGCTGCTGAGCGAAGGACGAAGACGACGAGGAGGCGGAGGCGCTGGAGGAGGGAGGCGGCTTGGAGCCGGCGGCCGCCGCGCCGGAGCCCGGAGTGCCACCTCTCGGGGAGCTCAGCGCGTAGGCCTGGGGGGGCGGGGGGTAGGCGCTGCGGTTGGGGTAGTAGGAGTTGTACTGGTGGTTGGGGAAGCCGTGGTCGTGCGAGTTCTGCTGGGGCCCCGCGTAGGGCTCCAGGCCCCCGCCGCCGCCGCCGCTCTGCAGCGCTGCCAGGCCAGGGCTTTGTTGTCCGCCATGTTGTTGGTGGAAGACGGCGGCCGCCGCCGCGGCGACGGCAGACGGGCTCCGGCCGTAGGGTTGCCCGAAGCCGTAGGCTGGGGGCGGCAAGGCGGCCGCGGCTGAGTGAGGAGGCGCCCCCACCCCGTCGCTGCTGCCGCCGCCGCCGCCGCCGCCGGGCGGCTCCGTGAGGTTATTGTTCAGGGCGGGCCTAGGGCCCGCGTTCCCGTTCGAGTTCTTCAGGTCCGGCTCCGCGCCGGGCCCGCCGCCGCTGCCGGCTCCGCCGCCGCCGCCACCCCCATTGCTCTCGGCCCCGTCCTGCAGCTCCTTTCCCAGCGGCTGCGGCGGCCCCACGGTGGGGCCCTCGCTTTCCTGCCCGGCGGCTGCCTTCATTTCCCCGCGCTCGGCCGCTGCCGCCTCGCCCCCCGCCTCCTCCCGCTGCTGTTGCTCGGCTTTCTTCAGCTCCGAGGGCGGCGGCGGCGGGTTGCCCAGGCTGCTGGCGGCGGCGGGGGCGACCTGCGCGGCCATGATCCCCGCTGTCTCGTCCGCGGAGAGACCCGGCCCTGTCTTCGTCTTCTCCCCCCCTCCCACCCCGCCCCGGGGCCGAGTCCCCCGGGCTGCCCTCCCCACCCGCCCGGGCGGGCCTCGCGGGGCTCCGCTGCTGCGCTGCGCTCGCTCCTCTCCCCCCCGCCCCGCCGGCTCAGGCTCCGGGCTGGCGGCGGAGGAGGAGGAGGAGGCGGCGGCGGAGGAGGCGCCGGCGGCTCAGCTGCTCCCGGCTCTGTAGGCTCGGGACCCGGCTCTCCCGGCTCATTCCCCCCAAGCCCTTGCCTGGGAATGAGGGGGGCGGTGGAGGCTCCGCTCCCCAGGGCCTGGCCCCGCTGTGACTCTCCGCTTTCTGCTGCCGGAGAAAGGAGGAGGGAGGGAGGGAGGGAGGCGAGGGGGAGGGGGCGGGGAGGGAGCGGGGGGAGGGGGACCCGGGACGGGCGGGCTGGAGGGCGCGCGGCAGCAGCCGGGGCGCCGGGGGGTAGAGTCGGAGCGCGGGCCCGGTCGGGCGCCCTGCCTCTCCTCCCGGGCCGCGGCTCGGGCCGAGGCTGCTGTGCAGCAGCGGGCGGGCGAGCTAGCGGGCGCCCGGACTGAGAGGCTAGAGCGCCCCACTCTCCTCCGAGTCCCCCTCACTCCGACACGAGGCTCAGCACTGCCATTTTACCCAGCGCCGTCGCGGCCGCCTGGAAAACCCGGAGTGGAGCGCGGAGCGGGCGCAGGCCGTGGAATGGACTCGTTCCCTTCCCCTCACAAAGGAGGAGGGGAAAGAACAAGCCTTGGCGGCGGCAGGCCCTCAGCCGCTTTCGCTCGGCAGCGCCGCCGCCGAGGGCTTCGGAGAAAACCCGGCCCGGAGTTCGCGCCTCTCCGGAGCCTGCTCACCCTCCCTCCTGGCGTTCCTCTCTCCTGGCCGCAATGTGGGGAGCAGGCAGCATGAACTTTACCCGCGCCTGCAAAATTGGCCTGAGCCCGAGACCGCGGGCACCTAGGCTCAAGCCTGACCCCCTGCAGCGGACCCAGTCTCTTAGCTGCTACTTAACACTAATACAGCATTTTCCTTCTTCAAAGCCTTTAACAGACCTGCCCTAAAGACCCAGCTGAGTGAGCCCTGCTTTTTACCCTCTTTGGCAAGCCCAAAGGAAGGATGATCATTGTTCAGACGGTCCCTTTTCCCACTGCCCTGCCCTCATTAGCTGGTCCTGACAAGGCCCTGGGGGCATGAGGTCCAGGATTATCCCCATTTCACAGAATTGAAAGACAAGGGGAGGGGACTGCCCAGGTCACTTAAAGTCAGCAGGCAGAGGACAGAGGCTATAAAAAGAAGTGCAGTCCCCAAAGCTACCTCTTAGCCTAAAAAGAAGAAGAAGAAAAGTCTCAAGTAGTGCAAATCCAACAACAGGATCAGAGTGTCAGAATGAGTCTGAAATCAGAGGTGGTCAACTCACCAATGACTTAAAATGGTGGCCACTGAAGCTGCTTTGGGGGCTTTGGACAGTCTTCTGGCAGAACCCAAGTTCCATTATCACTTCCTAAGGGAACTTAGACCATAATGACCAATAGCCCCAGTCTCCGAAGACTTGTAAGACTAAACCGCCCACAGAAGAGCCTCCAGGGACTGTCAGAACCAGAGTGTTCACACAAACTACTTCAGAAGAGGGATGCAGTGAATGGAAACCATTTTCTTCTTGAAGAGAGAAAAGGTACAAACAGGTCACTTAGGAAACGGATGCTACTCAGATTTGTTTTCTATCCTGCGGTGTAAAAATTCTTTAAAGTTTACCATTACATTCTAAGAGACCCTGAGGCCAGGTTTATCTGAAAAGATCAAGGCATTCATAGAAAACCCCAGTGTTGTCCTGATCTTCAGGCACCACCAAATCTCAGCAGCAGTCTTTTAGTCCCCAGGCTGACTTGGAATGCTATGACCTGATAGACTAGGGAAGCCAGAGGGGATTCTCTCTTCTTACCAGGCCCAAGGGTGCACTGGGAAAGGCCCAGGGCAGCATCACTAGGCACCAGGGCCCCTTTTTCCTCCTTATAAATGGAGATTTTATGGCCACAAAACCATTATCTTAGAACTTCCAGATATGCAGGCCCCTGGAGTTCTGACGTGTCATTGGGCCCAAAATAATTCCAAAAACCTGAATTCACTTCTACCCCCAAGAAACCGATGCCTGAACTGCAATACAAGGCAAAAAAACCTTCCTGTTAATCTAGAATGGTGACATTCTCCACACCCCACCCCCAACTTTCTTTGCCTCCCCTACCCAAGCCAAGAACCAAACCAGCCTACCAAGAAGATCCTATTGACTGGTATGGGCCAGTGCCCTCTTTTCACTCACAGTCCTCAGGGGCAACAACTCTCCTGGAGCATTAGGTCCTAGAAACCAAATTATAGGCTGCCTCATAAATGGAGCTTGGCTATTTAATCAACTGCCTCGGAGCTGGCAAACAGTCCTGAGTCCTGCACACAAATGAGGAATTTTTTACATGTAATTACCCTGCCATTTTCCTCAGAGCTGGAGTGTAATGGGAAACCTGGAGCCCAGGGAAAATCTGGAAGCCAGAATGGATTTGTCTCCAAAGAAAGCCCCGTCCTTCAATGGCTGTGAAATATAGAAAGCGCCAAAGTCCCTTTCCCTACACGTGGACACGCTATTTTGAAAACAATCAGTATTGTAATCTAGCAGTAAGGTGAAGTGCACAAAAATCTACCCAACTGGGTCGGGAGAAGTAATATGGGATTTCTCCTTTCCTACTGTACTTATTTTTTAGAACTCGTCTTTTAGGGTTCTCTTCCACTCCTATCTTTAGAGACCCACACCACGAACTAGGGACTGCTGAGCTGAGGAACTTTCTTAGAAACTGGCCCATCCACTTTCCCTAGGGGCACTGGAAACGCGGAAGGGGGAGGGGGAGCCGGGCACGTGGCGGCCCGGGCAGCGAGACCCCGGCTCGGGGCCGTGGGTCCTCCCCTCGGTGGAGTGTTCTCCCCCACGGCCCCTGCCTTTTAACCCCACACCCAGGCAGCTCCAGAATCCCGGCGCAGATTAGGGAACTAGGACTAGGACAGCGCTCCCCTCCCGAAAGCGCCTCTGCCACCAACAGCCTGATGGCAAATACGGACTGAATCGTTGACATGGAAACCGGACTAAAGTCTCGCTCGCTCTCCCTCACTGGAGAGTTCTAATCTCTGTGCCCGACCCGACGGCACTCGGCAAACGCGGACTGGACCTACGGCTCAGCGGATCCGGGGGAGTTTCTGGGCGCAGAACTCCGGCGGCTGCGGCAGCCAGGGGAAGGGGGCAGGGCTGCCAGGACAAACCGACTGAAAATGGCAGAGGATGTGCTCTCGTTTTATCCGGCTGCACAGCGTACATGGATTGGGTCCGAGAATAAGGGAACAACCTATGAAAATCCCACACAGTCAACTGCAAAATGTGGAAGCGGGGCCTGGAGGGTTTGCTGGGAAAGGGAAGCGTATGCAGGGAGGACAGTCCTTCCCCTCTCGCAGTTTGCTTCCCCTAAATGTCTGAAATACAGAACTCCACAAACAAAAGATCGAGCGCTCCTACTTGGGGCTCCTTCCTTCCTTGCCCTGCTCCTTTTTGGAGAAGACGTTTTAAACCCAGGAACCCCGTGGGAGTTTGGTCCGGGTACGAATGAAGGCGAGGAGCCGCGCGGCGCCGGGCGCTTGCCTCACACATTCCCGCCGCGGCCAAGCAGCAGACACCCAGCCGAGCGCTCCCGAGTGCGAACTGGAGCTGCGAGTTTGAGCAAAAGGGCAACTGTGTCAGTTGACGGAAGCCAGAAGCAGAGTTCAAAGCCTGGCGTGGATTTCCGTCTGGAGCTGTCTGTTTCTTAAAGTTTGTAACTCCGTGTTAAGAAACAGCCCCAGCGGAGGCTTTGGGATCAGTGTGAAAGTCTAGCACTACCATCTGACAGCGAGCTGCAAAACTTTGGGCTGCATATTAAGCGAGGAAAGTGGATTGAAGCGAGAGTCAAGGCAATTCATTATGTTCCCGGCTCCCAGGCGGGAGCGGTAAAATACGAACTGGATCCAAGTGGAGGAAAATGGAATGGAGTCCGAATGCACTCCACAGCTCTTCACGGTTACAACTGTGCCTGCCTAGGACCTCAAAACCCCAAGGAACCAACCAGTGTGCCTCAAGCTTGGTCAGAGCTTAACTTTTCTAGATCCCTTTTCCATCCATCTGAAAATCTTAATAAACAATTTGGGGGAAGGTACTTTTCAGAATGATAAGTAACACATTTTGAAAAATGTTCATCTCTGAGTGAGACGTTCCTCCCCCACCTCAGGAAGGACAGTTATAAAAAAAAAAAAAATAGAACTGGGATTGTGGCTCGATGGTAGAGCACTTGCTTAGCACGAGTGAGTCACTGGGCTCCATCCCCAGCACCGCATAAAAATAAATAAATAAAGTAAAGGTGCTGTGTCCATCTACAATTAAAATATTTTTTAAACAGCCTCAGGCCAGGCGCGATGACGCACGCCTCTAATCCCAGCGCTAGGGAGCCTGACAGGAGGATCACGAGTTCAAAGTCAGCCTCAGCAATGGCGAGGCGCTAAGCAACTCAGTGAGACCCTGTCTCTAAAACACAAAATAGGGCTGGGGATGTGGCTCAGTGGTCGAGTGCCCCTGAGTTCAATCCCCGATACCCTCCCCTCCAAAATAATAGACTCAGGTATGTCAGTTTATCGTATGCTAGTATAAAATAAGAATTATCCTCACCACCACCTCCACACAAACTAAAATAAATAAAGGGCCAGACTGGTCTGGTTTGTGCTAGGTTTCAAACAAAATATCAATACTCAAAGGCAATTTAAAAAAGGAAGAATGTTCCAATCCTCCTATACACTAGAACTGTAGGTGCATCCTCTCATTCACCAACCTCAATGATGAGCTTTCTTACTTTTCTCTTTTTGAGAAGACTGAGTAAAACTATGAATATTTTAAAAACAAAAAAAAGGGGGGCTGGAGTTTTATTACAAAACAACTGGAAAGATTGGGAATTTGGATTTCTCATTTCTGCTGAGTCTCATTGAAGTTGCATATTCACCAATTTATAACAATAATATATGGAAAACCTACTTCAAAAAAGTTTGATCACCATTTCATAGTCTATCAAATGAGAAATAGCCAGACTTGTTGGTGCCTGTCTATAATCCCTGCTACTCTGGAGCCTAAGGCAGGGGAATAGCAAGTTCAAGGCCAGCCTAGGCAGCATAGCAAGATGCCATCACCAGAAAAAAGAAAAAAAAACTTAATAATTTTGTACTTGGTACTTATTACACACTAAGCTGCTTTTGGATTTGGAGGGCTAAGCACCAACAATATTACCCAGGAAAGGTAAGGTCTCCAATCAATACGGAAGGCTATTGCCCAGGAACAGAAAAAGTCTGTTGTCTTTGACTTTCCATATTAAACCAATGTAGGTTGCTTTTGCTTTGTTTTGTCCTTTAAAAGGAACCTAGGAAAATTTCACACATATAAAATGATAGTAAGGGAAATTTTTTAAAATTGAGATTAGAAAAAGAAATCTAAAGGAAAATCAAATATTCTATGTGGGTCTTTCTCTCAGCCTTTGCTTGCAGAAAGCTTCTTACACTGCCATTTTACTGATAGGAAAAAGGGAGTGGGGAACTTTCTCACAGCAACTCTGGAATGGATCTGGAATGGATTCTTGCTCCAACACAATTTCTGTAGGAGAGAGTTAGAAAGAGAAGGAAATACAGTGTGGTCACAGATAGAATGGAAGAAGGTGAGCATGCAGTTTTGTGAAATGGGATCAGTGGTTTGAAAAGCAAAAGTGTCTGCATCACAGCCACCTCAAGAGAATGCTCCAGCATGATCATCCTAGGCTTTTTATATAAGAGTCAAAGAAAATCCAAAGAAACCTATTAGGCATAAGACAGGAAGTGAATGGCCCCTCAGGGAGAACATTCTGACGAGCTTTAATAGGTTTTTAACTCATCTATCCTTACAAAAAAAAATGACTTCTTCCAAAGATTAAGTGAACCAAATAAACAAACAAAAAAAGCCAGTCATGAGACTGATCACTGCAGTAGTAAGGGTGATGGTGTGGAGCTCCACTTAGAAATGAAGAACTTATCAATGACACCAAGGGAAAACTGCCAGGAAAAATTATAGCAAGGCTTGGCACTTTTCCACATTATTCACATTCTTCCCTGAAATTTAACAACATTGAAACTGGATTCAGAAGCCATCAGCAGGTTGGTTCTCATTGGCCTTCCCTGCAAAGAGACTGCTGGAGGCCTCTGTAGAAGTGTGTTGTCGCCCTTCCAGTCTTGCTGTGGGAGGGAGAGAAGAGGAGGCAAAGGAGGAAATAACCCAACACACTTCACTGAGCCTATCCAACAGGGCATTTAAAAAGAGCACTGAAGAGCTGTGGTTGTGGCTTAGTGGTAGAGCACTTGCCTAGCATGTGTGGGGCACTGGGCTCGATCCTCAGCACCACATAAAAGTAAATTTTTTTAAAAAAATTTTTTTAGTTGTAGATGGACACAATATCTTTATTTTGCTTATTTTTATGTGGTGCTGAGGATCGAACCCAGTGCCTCACATATGCGAAGCAAGGACTCTACCACTGAGCCACAATCCCAGCCCATAAAAGCAAATATTTAAAAAGGTATTTAAAGCCGGGCGCGGTGGCTCAAGCCTGTAATCCCAGCACTTAGGGAGGCTGAGACAGGAGAATCGCGAGTTCAAAGCCAGCCTCAGCAATGGCGAGGTGCTAAGCAACTCAGTGAGACCCTGTCTCTACATAAAACACAAAATAGGGCTGGGGATGTGGCTCAGTGGTCGAGTGCCCCTGAGTTCAATCCCCAGTACCA
>CM053400.1:17038778-17062103 GCA_028644305.1 Xerus rutilus | reverse complement strand
TTTTGAACTCAGAACCAAGTCCAAGAGCGTATTCAAGAATTTTCCCGTCAGTCACAGCTACCTAAAAAAATGGATGGTCTGTCTAGCAGAAACTGGAGAACATGACTAATGTGTTTGCCCCTTTAGCCCACTTAAAGTTGGAAGTCCAAAATGTTCTAGAAAAGAGAGATTCTTTGACTCCATACCTACACTTTAGGTTTTTTGTTTTTGTACTGGGGATTGAATCCAGGGGCACTTAACCACTCAAACACATCCCTAGCCCTTTTTTTTTTTAATATTTTTAATTGTAGATGGACACATATGGTGCTGAGGATCAAACCCAGTGTCTCACATGCTAGGCAAGTGCTCTACCACTGAGCTATGACTCCAGTCCCCCAGCCCTTTTTTTTACTATATAAATGTTTTTATTTTGAGATGGGGGTCTCACTAAGTTGCTTAGGTCCTTGCTAAATTGCTGAAGCTGGCTTGAATTTGGGATCCTCCGTCCTCGGGCTCCCCAGCTGCTGGGATTACAGGCATATGCCACTATGCCCAGCTATACTTTAGTTCTTTATGAAGTAGTAGCTAGTATTTCCAAGACGGAATCATAGGGAAATTGAGGTACTACATGGCCTTCAGAAAGAAAATATTCTCTAAAAAGAATCTTAGAGGTAAGGCGATTGCAGCCTGACTGGCTATTCAGGATTTTTAGTAATCCATCCTTAGGTGCCTGGTGCACTGGTGCATACCTGTAATCCTAGTAACTCAGGAGGCTAAATTAGGAGGATCACAAATTCATGGCAGCCGGGCATGGTGGCGCATGCCTATAATCCCAGCACTTTGGGAGGCTGAGACAGGAGAATCGCGAGTTCAAAGCCAGCCTCAGCCGGGCGCGGTGGCTCACGCTTGTAATCCCAGCACTTAGGGAGGCTGAGACAGGAGAATCGCGAGTTCAAAGCCAGCCTCAGCAACGGCGAGGCGCTAAGCAACTCAGTGAGACCCTGTCTCTACATAAAACACAAAATAGGGCTGGAGATGTGGCTCAGTGGTCAAGTACCCCTGAGTTCAATCCCTGGTACCAAAAATAAATAAATAAATAAGTTCATAGCCAGCCTCAGCAACTTAGCCAGACTCTGTCTCAAAATAAAAAGGGCTGGGGATGTAGCTCAGTGGCAAAGCATCCTTGGGTTCAATTCTCAGCCACCACCCCCCCAAAAAACTAATCCATCCTTAGCATAGTTTGTCATTGATTGTAGAAAAATTGGACAACAACCACTTTATAAGCATAACCAAGGGCACTGTAAATCAAGGGCATGCAGTTTCTATCCTGAAAACTCTCTTTTCATGATAAAGGAACTTTACCCTGTGCACCTACTCATCTTTAGCAATCCTTGAATAGTCCTGACCCAATTCCCACCCAGATCAGTCTTCTACTGAGGTTCAGAAATCTTTTGAACACTGAGTGCAGTGGCTCACAGCTGTAATCCCAGCTCTTCAGGAGGCTGAGGCAGGAGGACTGCAAATTGAAGTCCAGCCTGGACAATTTGACAAGACACTGTCTCAAAAAATAAAAGGAGGTGGGGACGCAGCACCTCTGGGTCCAATCCCTACTGCCATGGTTGGAATGGGGAAAGAGTGCCTTGTTTCTTCCTTTTCTCCTACAATACTTACAAATGCTATGGAAATTGCACTTAATCCTTATTTCTTGGAAGTGGGAATTTCTAAAGTTCCACAATAAAATTCACAATAGAGCCTTGTAATAGCATTAGTGCTAAGACAAGTGCAGCACTCAACAGGAGCGTCATGCTGAGCTGCAGCCATTCACTGACATCACCTTTTGACTGCCTGTGAGTGATTCATATCCTCAGTGATCTGCTAATTGAAGATTAATGAATTTAGTAAGTTCTTCACCATTGCACACACTATGCTCTCTGCCTGAACTTCCCTCCCACTTCTACCACACACATGTGCATGCATACAAAAGACATCTGATATCATGTTTTGGTGTGTGATGCCAAAATAGAAAAATTTAACAGGAACAACAGGAAAACCATTTCTAAACAGTTAAAAATATAGGGAGAAACTGGAAAATAAGAAAACATTTGTTTTCTATATTATTAAAGGTTTTTACTTCCACACCTTTAACCCCAGAAAATGCACACATGCACACATGCACACGTGTGCACACACACAAACACTTTTTAAAAAAGGGATCATGGACACTGGCCAGGGTTAAGGTTATACCAAACATATTCTACACTGCCATTTTCCAAAACTAGATGAAACACAGCAAAAATATGGAGAAGGAATTTACAGGAATGGAATAAAGGCTTGAAAACTCTATAAAGGTGTCCTTGGAGATGAGTGGGGTTGAGGAGAGAAAAACCCAGAGGTTAAGGACTATGGTCTTCCAAATATTCAAAGCAAGGAGCCTACAGTTTGAGAGCTAGTTCAACATTTGAGATAACTGTCTAGACCTTCATTCTAAGGTTTCCAAATGGTTATATCCATTTATAAACTGAATGACAAAGATTTCAAATAGACTTGTTAAATCTAATCATACAGACTATGTATGTTCGAGTCAAATAGCTATCTCTTTTTTAAAATATTTTTTTAGTTGTTGATGGACCTTTATTTTATTCATTTATTTATATATGGTGCTGAGAATCAAACCCAGGGCCTCACACATGCAAGGCAAGTGCTCTGCCACTGAGCCACAATCCCAGCCCAAATAGCTATCTCTTTACCATAATAATTTGAAATCAGTCTGGGAATTTCTACTTTTTCATTTGGGATGTCAGTCCCCTCATAAGGTTATATAAAGGAGATACTCACTTAAAAGGAAAAGTATACTTCCAAAATAGTATTGGTTCTTTTCATTCAAAATTTGCTTATAAGGCTGGGGTGTAGCACAGTGGTAGAATACTTGAATACTTGCCTACCATGCTCAAGGCCCTGGGTTTGATCCCTAGCACAGGTTGAGGTGGAGGACCTAGCTCTTGATCGAGATGCTTCGCTGGCTAGGAGTGATGGTTCTCACCTGTAATCCCAGCAACTCAGGAGGCTAAGATAGGGAGCTCACAAATTCAAAGTCAGACTCAGCAACTTAGCAAGACCCTAAATAAAAAGGAAAGAAAAACCAGGAAAATCTGAAAACATGGCAATTCCCATTCTTTAAAGAGATTTTGATGAATACAAAGATAGTACTTTGAGATCAGTGGAATAATTATCAAAGGCATTGCTATTCAGTGGCACATGCCTGTAATCCCAGCAACTCTGGATGCTGAGGCATGAATATTACAAGTTCAAGGCCAGCCTAGACAACTTAGTGAAAACCTGTCCCAAAGAAAAAAATAGAAAGGCTATTGATTTAGCTCAGTGGTAGAGCACCCCTGGGTTCAATTCCCAGTACCACCCCTGAACACATACTCACACACAAAAGGTATTATTATTAATGTTATTACTGCTTGTAGACTCAGGTTTATAGTTTAGTCTCTCCTACCCAAGAGGAGAATAGAATTTAAGGGAAATTCTATTCTCATATACTTTCCTCTTTTCCTTCTTTCTCCTCTTTTTGTTTGTTTTGCTTTGTAGTATTGGGGATTGAATTCAGAAGAGCTCTATCACTAAGCTACATACCCATTCCTTTTTACTTTTAAATTTTGAGACAGAGTGTCACTAAGTTGCCCAGGCTGGCCTCAAACTTGTGATCCTCCTGAGTAGCTGGGGCTCTCAATATAAACTTCCTCTCTTTTTGTCTTAGGGTTACATAGGCTGTCATATTGATGATTATAGTTAGACTAAATGGCACACAACTATCCATAATATACAATTCATGCCACCCCATGTGCTCTCAAAGCTCAGGCTCCTGTATGTAACAGTGCTCATGCCAGAGATTCCTGCGTGGCTTGAAACTGAGGACTCCTAAGGTAGCTATGTGGAATTATGAGATATTTGTTCTACCTATTTGGCTAACTCTGAGTTTAGAATGGCCTTTGGTCTTTGTAATAAGAGAGACAACTGTCCACAAAAATGAATGACCAAGACACATCAAATCAAATAATGTCCTTAATTGGACAGATGAGAAAGCAAAGAGCAAGCCTGATGTGGAGTCTATTTGATTGTAACCCTCTAACAGAATCCTGGTGCTAAAGGGAGAAACAGAATAGTTTTCCAACCTTTTGATGCTTGCTATTGAAAGACTAGGATTTGATCTTTAGATTGGGTCTAGTGTTGGGTCAGTTTCAAAATTAGTGACCTGGGAAGTCCCAGACCAGCAGCCAGTACTTCCTCACTCCATGAATGGGTGGCTATCCCTCTCAGCGGGTTGGTTCCTCCCATTCAGCCTCTTTGAGCACCTCAGCTGGCAGCAACACAAAGCAGAACAGTTGCCCAAGGCGATCCTAAATATCTGAAGCTGCAATACATATGTAGGACCTCTTGGTTTTTTTTTTCTTTCTTTCTTTCTTTTTTTTTTTTCTTTTTTTCTTTTTGGTACTGGAGATTGAACTCAGGGGCACTCGACCACTGAACCACATCCCCAGCCCTATTTTTGTGTTTTATGTAGAGACAGGGTCTCACTGAGTTGCTTAGCTCCTCGCCATTGCTGAGGCTGGCTTTGAACTCGCGATTCTCCTGTCTCAGCCTCCCTAAGGGCTGGGATTACAGGCTTGCGCCACTTGTTTTTCTTTTCAATTTTGAAAATACGTGTTCAACAGAATTCTCTTTAAAAAAGTTTTTTTTTTAAAATGGCATCTCTGAAGCCAATTTTTCATCTCAGTATTTATAAAAATTGGAGTGATATTTACCCTAAACTCTAAACATTTACCAGTTAACAGCATTAAACTCATCTATAATTTAAAAGCAAATAGAGAAGAAAACAAATCCTTAGGTCTCCATACTGCTTAAGTTTTCATATGCTGTTCTCCATACAGCATTACAATGGGTAACGCTGAGAATACAGAGATGGAAAGGTATTGGCAAGAGGTTAAATTTATAAAAGTGTAAAAAGAAATTTTTAAAAGGAGGACACTTGTCTGTGATGATTAGTATTTGCCACATATTCTTCCAGATTTCAGTAAAACCAAAGAGATAAAGTTGTCCTGAAAATTGAAAGAATATAAAAACAGACAACAAGTTGGGCAGCCTCTTGCATCTGTCTCTGTCCCACTGAGAGTACCAGTTGTTCAAGGGAGGAGAGCAAGTTGCATGGGTATGCTCACCTAGAACTGCAGTCCTGGAACCTCCCAGGTCTGAGGCTTCAAGAAGCCCAGTCCTGGGCTGGGGTTGTAGTTCAGTGGTAGAGTGCCTGCCTAGAATGTGTGAGGCACTGGGTTTGATCCTCATCATCAAATAAATAAATGAATAAATAAAGGTATTGTGTCCATGTACAACTAAGAAAATAGTTACAAGAAGAAGGAGGAGGAGGAGGAGGAAGAAGAGAAGAAGGAGAAGAAGTAGAGGAGGAAGAGGAGGAGGAGGCAGCCAGGAGCAGTGGTGCACTCCTATAATCCTAGTGGTACTCCTTGTAACCCCAGCACTCAGGGAGGCTGAGACAGGAGAATCGCGAGTTCAAAGCCAGCCTCAGCAACGGCGAGGGGCTAAGCAACTCAGTGAGACCCTGTCTCTACATAAAACACAAAATAGGGCTGGGGATGTGGCTCAGTGGTCGAATACTCCTGAGTTCAATCCCTGGTACCAAAAAATAAAAATAAAAAAGATGTAGCAGCAGCCCAGTCCTCACATTTGCTGTAGATCGAAGGAGAAAAGGAGGAATTCCTCTTCTATGGGGAACAACTGAGGAGCAGCTCAGTTCCCAAACAGGGTTTTCCAAATTGCCTCACTCTGTAGACTTCCCCAAGGGCCAGCCACTAAGGGAACTTGCCTGCTATACCTGTATAGGGAAAGGAAAACACCAGAGGCCCTAAGACACAATGAAGGAACTCAGTGTGAAAGAACATGCAACAAAAATTAAAATCACTTTTGTTGAATTACTTCAGCTTCAAATTAGAGAAGCTGCATAGTGGCACACGCCTGAAATCCCAGCACTTAGGGAGGCTGAGACAGGAGAATCGCGAGTTCAAAGCCAGCCTCAGCAATGGTGAGGCGCTAAGCAACTCAGTGAGACCCTGTCTCTACATAAAACACAAAATAGGGCTGGGGAGGTGGCTCAGTGGTCGAGTAACCCTGAGTTCAATCCCTGGTAACAAAAAAATCAGAGAGATCAAGCTGGGGACGTAGCTCAGTGGTGCCCTACCTGACTAGAATGAGTGAGGTTCTTGGAGGGGTTGAAAATGTTTTGTTTTGTTTTTCAGAGAGGCTAAAATTCTCATTGAACATAATAGGATTTTATTTCAAATCCCTTAATTTTTTTTTTTTTTTTAATATTTTTTTTAGTTATAGATGGACACAATGTCTTTATTTTATTGCTTTGTATGTGGTGCCGAGGATCGAACCCAGGGCCTCACGCATGCAAGGCAAGCGCTCTACCGCTGAGCTACAATCCCAGCCCTCAAATCCCTTAATTTAAGAACCAATTCAAACAAAAAAAAGCACACAACTATGTATCAAAAATTATATTCTCACTCAGTGGCATGGAAGGCTGAGGCAGGAGGATCGTGAGTTCAAAGCCAGCCTCAGCAAAAAGTGAAAAAGTGAGGCACTAAGCAATTTAGTGAGACCCTGTCTCTAAATAAAATACAAAATAGGGCCCTGATTTCAATTCCTGATACCCCTCTCAAAATTATATTTTTTATGGATTTTATTAGAGCTCTAAACAACAATGCCTACTTCAAATTGCTAAGGGGGAAAATCTTTCTTTTTTCTTTTTCTTTCTTTTTTCCCCTAAGTGCTAGGATTTGAATCCAGAACTCGGTACATGTTAGATGAAACTTCTCCTACTGAGCTACACAGGGCTTCACTAAGTTGCCCAGCCTGGCCTCAAATTTGTGATCCTCCTGCCTCAGCTTCCTGAGTTGCTGGGATTACTGGGGTGCACCATCACATGCAACTCATACAAATTTGATGACAATAATAATAGCTATCTTACAAGTCACTGCTATGACTTTAGTCATCTCTAAAAGCTGCACAAATCCACTAAGATAGGTGTTATCATCCCCATTCTATAAGCAAAGAAACCAAGTAATCTAACATCAGGCACTGCTAAATGATAGTCAGGATTTAAACTTAACTCTAAGAAATTCTAAATCCTGCCTGGTACAGTGGTACTCCTTGTAATTCCAGTTACTTCATAGGATGATGCAGGAGAATCAAGTTTGAGGCCAGCCTCAGCAATTTAGTGAGATCCTCCCTCAAAATAAAAAATAAAAGAGGTTAGGGATGTAGCTCAGTGGTAGAGCGCCGCTGGGTTCAATCCTCAGTTATCTTCCCTTCCAACAACAAAAAAGTGTGATCCCAAGCCTAGAAATACAAGCATCTCCTTGGAGCTTCTTAGAAATGCACAAGTTCCCTAGCAACTTGGGAGGCCAGGGCAGGATGTTTGCAAGACCAATGCCAGTTTCTGCAACTTAGCGAGGACCTAAGCAACTTAGTGAGACCCTGTCTCAAAATAAAAAGGACTGGGGGTTTAGCTCAGTGGTAAAGCACCTCTGGAGCTCAGGTCCCACCTTCTGAAACACTTTGCATTTTGACAAGATCTTTAAAAGGTGATTTGTATGCAAATTAAAATTTGAGAAGTCAACTGTCTTAGGGATGAGTGATTCCAGGAATAGAGATGCCTCTCCGCCTCTGTTGAAGCCATGTACATTTGTAGAAGGAAGGGTATGGTGAGAATGCTCTCCCTTTATGACCTTTCTTCTCCAGTTTTTAACTAAATAACTAAATGTTCATCAGTTCTTTCTTTCATTCTTTCTTTATTTTGTAACAGTACTGTAGATTGAACCCAGGGCCTGCCTCAAGCATGCTAGGCAAGTGCTCTATCACTGAGCTCCATCCCCAGATCACAATATCTGTTCTTTCTGTCTTTATTT
Organism: Xerus rutilus; assembly: GCA_028644305.1. Taxonomy (NCBI): domain Eukaryota; kingdom Metazoa; phylum Chordata; class Mammalia; order Rodentia; family Sciuridae; genus Xerus; species Xerus rutilus. The sequence goes on along the minus strand of CM053400.1, from coordinate 17,054,136 downwards.
TTGATTGGCTGCTTTCACTTAGCATAATATTTTCAAGGTTCATCTATGTTGTTCACCAGTCACAGATGGCAATATTCTCTCAATAGATGTGTGGGTGTCAGCAGCAATGGAACCCCATCACCTACTCTTCCTAAGGAGGCTCCTGAGTGCCATTGTTCACCTAAGAGAAGTCTTTCTGCTTCTATTACTAACTACCCTATAAGGACATCTTTAGTAGAGTTCTCTTTTTCCCATTTTCTCCCTGGGACTTAGCAGCTCAAGTGTAGCTGGCCATTGGCCAAGTTTCCTTTCCAAGACACCTGCAGGCACTAGCAGTGCTGCCACCTTATGCCCATTTCTTGAAGTAGTGGACACTAGATACGGCACTCTATTCCTCTCAGAGCCCTGCTCTTCGCTGTTTTCACAGCAATCAAGGTTGTGACTCATGACACAGTGTGACCAGGAGAGGTCGAGGGTGTACTGTGAGGAAATTCATGTCCGGTACCTGCAAAACAACCAAGAGGCAGAAAAGGGAGCAAGCACAAATTCACATGGAGTAGAGGGGAGCATGATCTTAGGATCTCTCTTCCTGATTCTCGGGGCTGTTTCTTCAGCTCCCACTTCGCTTCCTTTCCTCAGTTCACTTTCATTTCCCTGTTATTCTTCACAGAACAGGGAACCTAAACATCTCTCCCTATTCATTTCCACCTGGATTGTCTTCTCTTGCACTTCCATGGGCCCAGCAGTAGTGTATTTGGACACTGGGTATGCTTAAATTACTTCTATTAAAACATACACATGTCAGGTGTGGCGGCGCACACCTGTAAATCCCAGAGGCTCAGGAAGCTGAGGCAGGAGGATCGCGAATTCAAAGCCAGCCTCAGCAAGTTAGCAAGACCATGGATGTAAACAAAATATTAAAAAGGCTGTAGATGTGGCTCAGTGGTTAAATGCCCCTGGGTTCAATCCCTAGTACAACACATACACACACACACACACACACACACACAGTTTGCCTAACCATTCTGCCATACTGAGCAGCAAAATGAAGAAAAGATTTCAGCCAGGTGCAGTGGCTCACACCTATAATCCCAGCACTTTGGGAGACTAAGACAGAGAATTGCAAGTTCAAAGCCAGCCTTAGCAACGGCAAGGCGCTAAGCAACTCAGTGAGACCCTGACTCTACATAAAACACAAAATAGGGCTGGGGTTGTGGCTCAGTGGTGGAGTACCCCTGAGTTTAATCTCTGGTACCAAAAAAAAAAAAAAAAAAGAAAGAAAGAAAGAAAGAAAAGATTTCCTATTATCCAAAATCAAGATGTTCTTCCTTAATAAAGGAAGCTATTCAAAGCCAAATTTTTGTTATGAAACACACTTGCGCAGCCCCCTCCAAAAATAAAACCTACCATAGTAACAAATACACTTTTCCAAAATGCTCATGCCCAGATTTGAGAACTTCTGAATTAATTTGGGGCATAGAGATCCATTATGAATTATCTCCACTACCATATATTCCCTGAGTAGCCCATGTATTGTTTATTCCTAGGAGGGACTTTCCAAATGAAGGGTCCACGTACTTATCCACCTCAAACTCTCACTACCACTCTGTCATATTCATTCAAGGAAAGTTTGAATGCTACTACATGCCAACCTTCTCTGCAGAGAAGGTTCTAGCTCCCATGGGGTTTAGCTTCTGGGCAGGCAATATAATGTTAATTTGCAGTCCTTATAGACCTGTCATGTGCTGGGTTGATTCCCTCAGTGTGTCTTGATGACTATTCCTGAGTGAAAGAGACAGGAAAGACCTTCCTGTCTTTTTTTTTTTTTTTTATTTTTGTGGTACTGGGGATTGAACTCAGGGGTATTCAACCACTGAGCCACATCCCCAGCCCTATTTTGTGTTTTATGTAGAGACAGGGTCTCACTGAGTTGCTTAGTGCCTCGCAATTGCTGAGGCTGGCTTTGAACTCACGATCCTCCTGTCTCAGCCTCCCTAAGTGCTGGGATTACAGGCTTGAGCCACCACGCCCAGCTCTGCCACCGCGCCCGGCTCACCTTCCTGTCTTGAACACCAAGGAAGAAAATCAGATAGACTCAGGTGATCCTGAATGGTAGCCTTCTGCCTTTATCTTACCTGACCTTTGAGTAACTTCCTGAGAGCCACAGAAGTATTCTTATGAAGGCTGAAAATCACAGCATTTAATGGTCTATCTACATGGTACCATTGATTTCTTTCTTTCTTTTTCTTTCTTTCTTTCTTTCTCTTTCTTTCTTTCTTTCTTTCTTTCTTTCTTTCTTTCTTTCTTTCTTTCTTTCTTTCTTTCTTTCTTTTTTTTTTTGTAATGAGGATTGAACTCAGGAGAGCTTTACCATTGAGCTAGACATCATTTCCAGTCTTTTTTATTTTTTATTTTGAGGCAAGGTCTTGCTAACTTGCTTAGGCCTCACTAAATGGCTGAGGCTGGCCTTGAACTTGCAATCTTCCTGCCTCAGCCTCCCAAGTCACTGAGATTTCAAGTGTGCACCACCACACCCAGCTGAATTATTTTTTATTTGTTTGTTTTTGGTATCAGGGATTGAACCCAGGGGTGCTTAACCACAAAGCTACATCCCCAGCCTTTTTTGTGTTTTATTTTGAGATGAGGTCTCGCTAAATTGCTTAAGGCCTCATTAAGTTCCTGAGGCTGACTTTGAACTTGCAATCTTCCTGCCTCAACTTCCCAAGTCACTGGGATTACAGACATGCACCACCACACCTGGCTCTGAATTCTTAAACATTACTGAGAAAGGTTTTTTTTTTTTTTTTTTGGTACTGGGGATTGAACTCAGGGGTACTCTACCACTGAGCCACATCCCCAGCCCTATTTTGTGTTTTATGTAGAGACAGGGTCTCACTGAGTTGCTTAGCAGCTCGCCATTGCTGAGGCTGGCTTTGAACTCGCGATTCTCCTGTCTCAGCCTCCCTAAGTGCTGGGATTACAGGCTTGAGCCACCGCGCCCGGCTGAGAAAGGTTTTTTATGTAGAATTTTTGTTAATTTGCATATTTTTATGTTGTTTCGAAGTATGAACAATTGACATTGTGGGTTGGTTTGTACTGTCATTCCTTAATCCTTGGGAACTCAAGAGCAAAGTGTGACAAGCCTTTCCTATTTTCTATTCCTTTGTCTTCCACAGGGCTGGGCTTATCAACAGAGGCTTGTTAAACTTTTACTGTTAGTTACTTTGTAGAGGAATGCATTATTTATTATCTCTTGCTTGGGGGTCAAAGCAACCAACCAGATCTAAAGACACATTTAGAAGACCTGTCAATGTAAACAGGTGTGTATTTACTCTTGACTTTGCTATTACAATTTAGTAAAGCTTCATTTATCTAATACCTTTGGAGAATGTGAAAAGCCTGAATTCATTTTCTAAATAATTGAAACTAATCACTTTAGGTACAAAGAGTTTAAAAATGTGCCTTTAATGAAATATTGCTTTAAATAAGATAGATCTTTGCCTTCTTGAAATGTATAGCAAGAATAATTTAATCTCTTACATTCAGAGCTAAATTGCAAACTAATGCTTCTTTGAAAAATAATTAATATATGCTAGATTTTTTTGCTGTACACAACATGATCCAAGGCTGGTAAAGTTTTGAGTTCTTTTATGTCCTGATAATTCCCCCTCTCCCCTGCCCCGTTTTCCCCCCTCCTTTGTTTAGTATCAGATAATCACTACTTCCTGGGTGTCTGGTTTTAGCAGTCCTCTTCCTAATCTGTGCCCAGAGAAGTCAGATAACCAAAGTACTAGCATTGTATGTAAAGTAAAAGCAAATAGGTTTTGAATCTGAGGGTCTTTCCTAGAAGGGAACAGTGTTAGCCTTTTCAAAGGCAATTCAATGGTCCGTTTCACTTGCTCCAGTATTCTCAATTCCACTGCAGATGCCCTAGATTTTTGGATAAATTACCTTCTCTAGAAAACTAAGATTTTTTAAAATCTTTTCTGTTAGCACAATTCAGTTAGATATAATTTTTTTCCATCAAAATTTCTCCTTTGTTTCTAAACTATTCTTTTTAGTTCCTCCTGATTTCTAATTTCAAACCACTAGTCCTTTCAATAGGGCATAAAGAAAATTTAAATAACTTAGAAACCTGGTGAAACTTAAAAGGTTTTCTTGGGCTGTGGCTGTGGCTCAGTGGTAGAGCGCTTGCCTAGCATGCATGAGGCACTGGGTTCGATCCTCAGCACCACATATAAATAATAGGTGAATGAAATAAAATCTATCATACAACTAAAAAAAATTTAAAAAAAAAAAGAAATGGACCCAGGAGTTACAGTTTTAAAAAAAAAAACTTAAAAGATTTTCTTATAGATTCCAAATGCAATGTTTTTGTTTTTGTTTTCTGTTGGGAAAAAGGCTCTCCAGTTGGAGTTGTTAAGCTAAAACCAAGGTACTCAATTGTTAAGCCATAACAATTACCATTTAAAATTGAGGCTCAAAATAAAAAATAAAAAGGACTGGGGATCCAGGTGGAGTGGTCCATGCCTGTAATCCCAGTGACGCAGAGGGGCTAAAGCAGGAGGATCACAAGTTTGAGGCCAACCTCAGCAATTTAGAGAGACCTTATCTCAAAACAAAAAACAAAAAAGGATTGAGTTTGTGGTTCAGTGGTAAAGTGATCCTGGGTTCTGTCTCTTGTAATAAATAAATAAGCCAGGCGCAGTGGCGCAAGCCTGTAATCCCAGCACTTAAGGAGGCTGATACAGGAGAATCGTGAGTTCAAAGCCAGCCTCAGCAAGGGCAAGGCGCTAAACAACCCAGTGAGACCCTGTCTCTACATAAAACACACAAAAAATAGGGCTGGGGATGTGGTTCAGTGGTCGAGTGCCCCTGAGTTCAATCTCCAGTACCAAAAAAAAAAAATTAAATAAAATAAATAAATAAATAAAATTGAGTATCTTCCTGGTCACAGTGGTGTGCACACTTGTAATCCTAGCTACTTGGGGGGCTTGAGACAGAAGGATCATAAATTTGAGGCCAGTCTGAGCAACTTAGTAAGACCCTGTCTCAAAATAAAATGAAATGGGCGGGGCTGGGATTGTAGCTCAGTGGTAGAACGCTTGCCTTGCACCACCACATACAAAGCAATAAAATAAAGACATTGTGTCCATCTACAACTAAAAAAATATTAAAAAAAAAAAAAAAAAAAAAGAAGCCGGGCGCGGTGGCTCAAGCCTGTAATCCCAGCACTTAGGGAGGCTGAGACAGGAGAATCACAAGTTCAAAGCCAGCCTCAGCAATGGCGAGGCACTAAGCAACTCAGTGAGACCCTGTCTCTACATAAAACACAAAATAGGGCTGGGGATGTGGCTCAGTGGTCGAGCGCCCCTGAGTTCAATCCCCGGTACCAAAAAAAAAAAAAAAAGAAAAGGGCTTGGAGATGTAGTTCAGTGGTAGAGCTCCCCTGGGTTCAATCTTCAGTACTTAAAAAAAAAATTGCTGGAGTGAGCTGAACAGTAGACCACATGCTTAGCATGCAGGAGATGCGAGAGGCCCTGGGTTCAATCCCCAGTACCAATAAAAAAAGAAAAGAAAAAAAGAAAGGGGGCTGGGGTTATGGCGCAGTGGTAGCGTGCTCGCCTAGCACGTGAGAGGCACTGGGTTCGATCCTCAGCACCACATAAAAATAAAATAAAGATATTGTGTCCACCTACAACTAAAAAATAAATATTTAAAAAAAAAAAGAAAAAGAAAAAAAGAAAGAAGTGTCCAATGTATGCTAGGTGTTCATATTTTCTTTCCTATACTTAAAGTAGTGCTGCAAAGTATATAACAATCCTAATTTAGATTTGTGGAAAATTCAGACTCATAGACATTAAGTAATTTAACCAGTCAGAGGAGTATTAAGTCAAATACCTGAGATTCAAATCCAACTGTGAATCCTAAATCTGGATTTTTTTTTATTGTCTTAAATATAAAAAATAAGTTTGTATCTCACATAACGATCTAGAAGGGAGTAGTTCTGGAGAGCGTCCACCTGGTCAAGCAGGAAGTTCCTTTCATGTTGTTGTTTTGCCCTGTGAGAGGTTTCGCTTCAATTGCATGGTCAGAGCTTAGGTTCAGGAGTATCTCATCTAGATTGCTCTGGAGTGGTAGTGGTCAGACAGGAGTAGGCAAGGCACTTACAGGTGCCTGCATGTCAACAGGAAGGAGAAATAGAGGATCCAGTTGCCCCTAGATGAAAGAAAAGGATAGAAGGACTGGGAGTACTCATTTCCCCACGTGCCCACTTCCCTCCTTCCAATACCCAGACAGAGCTACTTTTTCTTTATGGTTTTGGGTGGCGGGGTACCAGGGATTGAACTCAGGGGCACTCGACCCCTGAGCCACTCCCCCGCCCTATTTTGTATTTTATTTATTTATTTTAAATATTTTTTAGTTGTAGATGGATACAATAGCTTTATTTACTTATTTTTATGTGGTGCTGAGGATCGAATCCAGTGCCTCACATTTGCAAGACAAGTGCTCTACCACTGAGCTACAGCCCCGGCCCCTTGTATTTTATTTAGAGACAGGGTCTCCCTGAGTTGCTTAGGGCCTCACTAAGTTGTTGAGGCTGGCTTTGAACTTGGGATCCTCCTGTCTCAGCCTTCCAAGCCACTGGGATTATAGGATTACAGGTATGCACTACTGTGCCCCAGCTCACAGCTGCTCTCAAAGTCTACATTCTTGTCATCAAGCCAAGTTGCCCTCATTATATTATTATTTTTTTAAAATTTTTTTTTAGTTGTAGATGGACACAATATCTTTATTTAGTTACTTTTATGTGGTGCTGGGGATCGAACCCAGTGTCTCACGCATGCAAGGCAAGCGCTCTGCCACTGAACTATAATCCCAGCCCATATTATTTTTTTTAATTTGTTCTTTTTAGATATACATGACAGAGTGTACTTTGACATATTATATATATATGGAATATAATTTATTCTAATTAGTATCCCATTTTTGTGGTTGCACATGATGTGGTTACACTAGCTGTGTATTCATATATCAACACAGGAAAGTCATGTCTGATTCATTCTACTGCCTTTCCTATTCCCATCCCCACTCCTTTCCTTTCATCCCCCTTTGTCTAATCCAGTGAACTTCTATTCTCCACCCACCCCCTTATTGTGTGTTAGCATCGAATATCAGAGAGAACATTGTGCCTTTGGTTTTTTGGAATTGGTTTATTTCACTTGGCATGATAATCTTCAGATCCATCCATTTGCCAGCAAATGCCATAATTTCATTCCTCTTTATGGCACCTTCTTTATACTATTGCTGAGCAGTAATAAGAGGCTATTCAGCATGTATTCTAGCAAATGTGGCCAACTTGACCATGGACCTGTTGGTAATAAATGTAGTCAATCAACTGTATCTGTAATCAGCAATTATTTTTTTTTTTTTTGGTACCGGGGATTGAACTCACGGGGACTCGACCCCTGAGCCACATCCCCAGCCCTATTTTTTTGTGTTTTATGTAGAGACAGGGTCTCACTGAGTTGCTTAGTGCCTCGCCATTGCTGAGGCTGGCTTTGAACTCGCGATTCTCCTGTCTCAGCCTCCCTAAGTGCTGGGATTACAGGCATGAGCCACCGCGCCCGGCTAAGTAATCAGCAATTATTATTAGAAGATAAAGTAGGAGTATTTTCCCCAGGGGCTAGAATCTCGCCCTGAAGAAGGGGGGAGAAATGACTTACTTTAGCCCACCTGGGGCCAAAGGCCAAGTGGTTTAAAGTCTAGGGTTAGGTTCCATAAGAGCAGCTTTATAGTTACTTGATGAAAACCAAATGACCAAATATTAGGCTAGCAGGTATATGAACAACTCCATCCAAAGTACAAAGACAAATAAATATCCAGTTGTGAATATATATATATACACATATATACACACACACATATATATACACATACACACACATATATATATATATAAATATTTTTTTTTGGTACTAAGGATTGAGCTCAGGGTTCCTCAATCACTAAGCCACAACCCCAGCCCTGTTTTGTGTTTATGTAGAGACAGGGTCTCACTGAGTTGCTTAGCGCCTCGCTGTTGCTGAGGCTGGTTTTGAACTCGCGATTCTCCTGTCTCAGCCTCCCAAAGTACTGGAATTACACGCATGCACCACCGCACCCAGCTGAGTTGATGAAATATAGAGTTGAGACTTCAGTAAGAACAAATATAAGAGTAATTCACTAAGAAGTCTTAGGGGCCTGGGGATATAGCCCTGTGGTAGACCATTTGCCTAGCTTGTGGAAGGCCCTAAGTTTGATTCCCCACCCCCACCAAAAAAAAAAAAATTCAGCAAGCCAGAGTGGTAGTACATACCTGTAAATCCCAGCAACTCAGGAAGCTAAGGCAAGAGGGTCACAAATTGGAGGCCAGCCTGGACAACTTAGTGAGCCCCTGTCTCAAAATAAAAATAAAAAGGGCTTGGGGTGTAGCTTAGTGGCAGAGCACTGAGGTTCCATCTTGAGTACCACATACACACACAAAAAGTTTTTAGCAATTTTCTCAAACACCTGTGATTGGAAGATAGGAAGATGGCTCTACTTGGCTTAAATGACACAAGGATCTTCCGGGAAGATATATGAGATGATTTGATCAGAGAAGCCATCCACCTAAGGAATAAATGACTATGGGAATGGCAATTTTCTGGGTTTTTATTTAATACTTACAACAGTTTTTTGTTTGTTTGTTTTGTTTTTATGGTTTTTTATGGGGTTTTTTGTATCAGGGATTGAACCCAGGGGCACTTAACCACGGAGCCACATTCCCAGCACTTTTTATTTTTTATTTTGAGTCTTGCTAAGTTGCCCAGGCTGCCCTCAACTTGGGATCCTCCTGCCTCAGCCTTCCAAGTTGCTGGGATTACAAGTGTGCACCACTATGGCAGACTTCTACAGCAGCTTTTTTTTTTCTTCTTCTTTTTTTCTACTAGTGGCGATTTAACCCAGGAGTGCTCAGTTACTGAATCACACTCCCAGCCCTTTTTTACTTTTTTTTTAAAAAATATTTTTAGTTGTTGATGAACACAATACCTTTATTTATTTATTTTATCTGGTGCTGAGGCTTGAACCCAGTGCCCCACACGTGCGAGGCAAGTGCTGTACCACTGAGCCACAACCCCCCCTCCTTTTTTTTTTTTGGTACCAGGGATTGAACTCAGGGGCACTCGACCACTGAGCCACATCCCCAGCACTATTTTGTGTTTTATATAGAGACAGGGTCTTACTGAGTTGCTTAGCGCCTCGCCATTGCTGAGGCTGGCTTTGAACTCACAATTCTCCTGTCTCAGCCTCCCTAAGTGCTGGGATTACAAGCATGAGCCACCGTGCCCGGCTTCCCACCCCCCTTTTTTACTTTTTATTTTGAGACAAGATCTCGCTAAGTTGCTTAGGACCTCACTAAGTTGTTAAGGCTGGCTTTGAATTCATGATCCTCCTGCCTCAGCCTCCAGAGCTGCTGGGAGTACACATGTGTACCACTGCACCTGGCTTATAGCAGCTTTTCGAAGACTTCAATTTTTTGGTTTTTCTTCCCTTTTTAATTGTGACAAACGTGCCAATTTGGGTTTGCCTCAAGTAATTCATATTCTTTCTTTCATTTCTGATTCTGCCTTAGGTTAGTTTTATGCTCTAATTAATTGTATGCATATATTTTCAGCTACTACTCCAAATGCTTCTACCTGGTCAGCTATATTGTTCTATGATTCTCCATTTTGTTTTCACTGTTCTCAGTTTGGGGGTTTGTTGGTTTATTTGATTTCAAGACTTTTTATTTTTTCTTGTAAATTTTCAGATTTGTAGTGTTTTTTGTTAGTTGACCTTCTGTATCCTACTACCTCCTTACCCAGAAGATGTCAAACAATTCATCTGCCTTGTGGCAAACAGGGGTTGGATCTGGGGGGTTCTCCTTTCTTCAAACCTGCCACCCCATCAAAGTTGGCACTAAAACTCAGTTGTAGTCACTACTCAGCTAACTGAAAGTTTACAAAGGGCAACAACTCACCAATTAAAAGTTTGCTTTGGGTCTTTGCGGAGGAGGGAGAAGCGGGGATGTGAGCGGTGAGCTCTGTGTCCATCTGGAGGAGCCTTGTGTTTTCCTCTTAGTGTTGCTGCTTCAGTTTCTGAGCTGCAGTGATTGAGTGGGTTAACCTGGTGTAGTTTCTGCTCCAATAAATGCCTCTTCTCCAGGATGTTACTGACATATCCCTTCACACCTCTTCTCAGGTTGCTTCTACCGCAAGTGATCTGACCTTATGCCTCCCCACATCTCATCTCCAATATCACCTCTTTAGGAAGCAGTCTCTAATTCTGCCAAAACTGAGGTCAGCAGATATTCTTTTCTAAAGAACCAGATAGGAAATACTGGAGGCTTTATAGATCCAGAGTCGTAAGAGTGCTACGTAAGGTCTCTGTCCCAATGACTTAACTCTGCCGATGTAGGGCAAAAGCAGCCATGCACCACTGGAGTGGCTCTACTGCAACAGAACTTAATTTATAGGAACAGGCTAAATTTTGCCTATGGCTCAGTTTGCTGACCCCAGTTCTGCTTAGATATTTCTTTTCTTTTTCTTTTTTTTTTAATATTTATTTTTTAGTTGTAGGCAGACAGAATATCTTTATTTTTATGTGGTGCTGAGGATCGAACCCAGTGCCTCACGCGTGCTAGGCAAGCACGCTACCACTGCGCCATAACCCCAGCCCTAGATATTTCTTTTCTAATCTAATTATTCATGTCTCCTTATCATATTTGTTTCTGTTAAGTTTACCTCCACCAGAATATGAGCACCTCGAGGGGAGGTGTTGTGTCCTTATATCTCTCTGAACTAAGCAAATCTGAGCTTCTAATGGGTATTCTATAAACATTTCTGGAAGTAAGTAGAAAAGAAAGATAGCAAGCAGCCAGGTATGGTGGCACATGCCTCTGATCCCAGTGACTTGGGAGGCCGAAGTAGGAGGATTGTTAAGTTCTAGGCCAGTTTGGGCAATATAGGAAAACCCTGTCTCAAAAAATGAAAAATAAAAAAAGAAAGGTAAGAAGGGGTAAGATCTTGATTATAAGCAGAAAACAGGATTGTGCAAATCTTCTCCTGCTATGCAATTAAATCTGATCTTTCCCTATAACACAATCAGATGCTGTTTATAACATGGCTACTTTGGGTTCTTCTGAAAAGTTTGACTTCAGTAAACTTGCTTTTGAAGATTCATGGAGTCATTCTCCATGAATCCCAGTGATCTTCCCTCCTGGTACTCTTTTACCCTTTCCTCACTGAATAGGGATGACTATGTAACTTATAGGATGTTGTAGAAATAAAGGTGTATGACATCTGAGACTAATCATAAAAGACATCAGTATTTCTGCCTTGTTCTTTTTTTTTTAGCAATTTTTTTAATGGGTATGCATGTTTTTTTATAGCTTTATTTTATTTTTATGTGGTGCTGAGGATCGAACCCAGTGCCTCCCGCGTGCTAGGCAAGCACGCTACCACTGCGCCATAACCCCAGCCCCTCTGCCTTGTTCTTTCCTGGATCACATTCCCTCTGGAGGAAACCAGGTATTATGTCTTAAAAACCTGTGTCAGGGGGCTGGGGTTGTGGCTCAGTGGTAGAGCGCTTGCCTAGCATGCGTGAGGCACTCGGTTCGATCCTCAGCACACATATAAATAATAAATGAATAAAATAAAGATCCATCAACAACTAAAAAAAAATTAAAAAAAAAAAAACCTGTGTTAGGCAAATATATAGAGAGGATGAACAAGTGAGGCCCTCAGCTACACCCTGAGAAAGAGTCAGCCTAGAATTGGCTCTTCTTCCTCAGTCAGCTTTAGATGGCTGCTGTCCCACATTTGTCTGTAACTTAGTGAGGTTCTCTCCAAGCCAAACTACTCGGACATTTCTGAACTGATCCATAGAAGCTGTGTGAGATAACAAAAGTTTATTATTATCTTAAGATAGTAAATTTTGGGAATAATTTGTTTTATAGAATACAATATGCTAAATGGCTTTCCTTCATCTAAGTTCTCTGATGTCTTTCAGTATACTTTTTTCTTTTCTTAGCATTTAAAATATTTAGCCAGTCACAGTGACACATAACTGTAATCCCAGTGACTCAGGAGACTGAGGCAGGAGGATCACAAGTTTGAGGCTCAACAGCTTAATAGGCTGGGGACATAGCTCAGTGGTAGAGCACCCCTAGATTCAATCCCCAATAGCATAAAAAAAATCTAATTCTATATTGCTTAAGTGTCTGTCTCCTTCACTATAGCAAACATCACATCTCATTTTTAGTCCAGCACAACTCCCTGCATTCAGAAGGGATTCAAATATATTTCAGCAAATACCTAATAACAAAGAATCCTAAACCTAAGAGTGATTTGCTACCAACATTTTGTATCCCTGAAATATATAATGGGGTCTTTTCCAAACCATTCTTTATATAAGATTAACACATTTATAGCCGGGCGTGGTGGCGCAAGCCTGTAATCCCAGCACTTAGGGAGGCTGAGACAGGAAGATCGCGAGTTCAAAGCCAGCCTCAGCTATGGCGAGGTGCTAAGCAACTCAGTGAGACCCTGTCTCTACATAAAACACAAAATAGGGCTGAGGATGTGGCTCAATGGTCGAGTGCCCCTGAGTTCAATCCCCAGTACCAAAAAAAAAAAAAAAAAAAAGACTTAAATTTATGCTATTTCAAAACAAACAAAAAACAGTAATGTCATCTCATTAAATGTTGCATTTTGGAGAATTTGTTGTTTTGTTGGGGTATCATTAATTATACTAAACTGAAATAAGACCCACTTAATAACATCTCTTTTTTTAAATACATTTTTAGTTGTAGATGAATACAATACCTTTATTTATTTATTTTATGTGGTGTTGAGGATCAAACCCAGTGCCCCATACATGCAAGGCAAGCACTCTACACTCAGCCACAACCCCAGCCCTTAATAACATCTCTTAACAAACCAAATTTAAGTAGAGGTTCCACAGAGGGAGGCAGTCAGAGGAAGGAAAGTGGCTTCTTCCAGTTTGGCAATTACAGAACACAGGAAGTTCACATTCTGTAAGACACACAGATCCAGAGATGAACCAATCCCTGTTCACACTGAACGGGAAATCCAAAGACATCAGGTACAGATTCTACAAGTTAGAAGGGCTCCCTTGACAGAGAATGCCACTCAAAATACATAGAAAGCAGCCGGGCTCATTGGCATACAAAGTGCTGTAATCCCAGCACTTTGAGAGGCTAGAACAGGAGAATCACAAGTTGAAAGCCAGCCTCAACAAAGGCGAGGCAGGCGCTGAGCAACTCAGTGAGACTCAGCTTCTAAATAAAATATAAAATAGGGCTGGGGATGTGGCTCAGTGGTTGAGTACCCCTGAGTTCAATCCCTGGTACCAAAAATAAAAACATAGAAAGCCTGAGTAATGACAGATGATTTGGAAGATTCATGATATACAAAACTGAAAAGTGGAAAGAAAAAATGCTTCTAAACTGTATATTAACAGTATACTCATGTCTATGAATCCAAATACCATTATTATGGTATCAACAAGTCAGCAGATACTTGTTTTGAAATTAGTTTTTACTTTATGCTACTGCACAAATTCATAAGAAAACTGTTAAAATAATTATCAGGAGAAAACAATCCATTAAAACATCAGGTTACATTAGAACATATCAAACATGATTTGTTCTTCTGACTTGAACCAAAGCTGCTTATATAGATTATATAATCAATATATATACTGATTAAAACTGGTAAGAGTATCAGTTGAGTTAGGGATGACTTAGAATTGAATCAGTTAATTTTCTCCTGTTGCTTTTAGCTCCTATTGCAGCAGCTATTAGAATTAACTAATTCAGGGGCTGGGGTTGTGGCTCAGTGGCAGAGCACTTGCCTTGCACATGTGAGGCACTGGGTTCGATCCTCAGCACCACATAAAAATAAATAAACAAAATAAAGACACTGTGTCCATGTATAACTAAAAATGTTTTTTAAAAAAAGAATTAACTAATTTAGTGATGGGTTTGTGGCTCAGTGGTAGAGCACTTGCCTGGCATGTGTGAGGCACTGGTTTCAATCCTTAGCACCACATAAAAATAAATAAATAAAATAAAGGTATTGTGTCCATCTGCAATTAAATAATATATTAAAAAATAATTAACTAATTCATACTAATACATCCATACAGAGTTCCATTATTAAAATATTGAGAGAATATCTTTTACTGTTTGTTTGGTTGATTTTTGCTATACTGGGGATTGAATCCCAGGGCACTCTATCACTGAGCTACATCCCCAGACCTATTTATTTATTTATTTAGACAGGGTCTGGCTAGTTTGCCCAGGTTGGTCTTAAATTTGTGATCCTCCTACTTTAGTCTTCCAAGTAGCTGGGATTATGTGCAACCCCATGCCTGCCTCAGTGGTGGTCTTTCTGATTGGTTGGTGACCTTCACATGTCATATGAAAAGAATTGTTATAAAGCAATAATAAAAATGAATCTAGCCAGGCACAGTGGCGCACGCCTGTAATCCCAGCACTTTGGGAGGCTGAGGCAGGAGGATCCAAAGTTCAAAGCCAGCCTCAGCAATGGCGAGGCACTAAGCAACTCAGTGAGACCCTGTCTCTACATGTCTCTACGATGTTTAAATTAACATTCTCATTTGGTGCTAGGACTAGGATCTGTTTATATGATGCTAGTATTAAAAGCATGTCAGCGGGGCTGGGGTTATGGCACAGTGGTAGCGCACTTGCCTAGCACGCGTGAGGCACTGGGTTCGATCCTCAGCACCACATAAAAATAAAATAAAGATATTCTGTCTGCCTACAACTAAAAAATAAATATTTTTTAAAAAAAGCATGTCAGCTCCAATATGTGATCCTGTTATATGAAAAGTTCAAAATAGGCTAATCTAGTAGAGACAAAAATATTTGTAATTGTGTGGGGTTTGAAAAGATAAGGGATGGGTGATAGGAAGTTTCTTTTTGAAGGATGAAATTGTTCGAAAATTATGGTGATGGTTGCACAATTTTGTGAACATGTTAAAATTGTTAAACTGTGCTCTTTAAATGAGTGTATTTCATGATATGTAAATTATATACCAATGAAGATGTTTTTAAAAACAAAACACTGCATAGTAGCCGGGCGCGGTGGCTCAAGCCTGTAATCCCAGCACTTAGGGAGGCTGAGACAGGAGAATCGCGAGTTCAAAGCCAGCCTCAGCAATGGCGAGGTGCTAAGCAACTCAGTGAGACCCTGTCTCTACATAAAACACAAAATAGGGCTGGGGATGTGGCTCAGTGGTCGAGTGCCCCTGAGTTCAATCCCCAGTACCA